>LPNX010128000.1:165361-223875 GCA_001517045.1 Pseudotsuga menziesii
TAGCCAAAGGAAGAACCTTGTTAGTGAGGTTACACATGTTCCACTTTGTGTTTGATTATTATTATTTTATAGATTTTAGATAAATTTGATAGTAAGAATAATATTATGATATGTATATTATATTATTACACTAATAGGTATTTCTACCTTAGAATTTGGGGTCCACTATCATTTATGTTTTTTCTAAATGGGAGGGTGGGACAAGTGTAGTGTACTCTCTATATTGATTTTATGGGTGTTTTCAAAATTCCAAATAAACAATAATAGAAAAAACATAGGTAACATGTGATTACAACTAATCATGGAGAACAAGTAATTGATAGCATGTTCATGGCACTTAACTTGTGACATACACATGTTCATTGGCCACAAATTAAGTGGTTGTGCTAGTTATAATTATGATTATGTTCTTTTATTTTCCTTCTTGAGGTGGAAGTTAATAAATAAATATACTTATGATGGGCTTATCATATCATTTATAAATATACTTATTATGGGCTTATCATATCATTTATAGGGATCAAATTTGGATGTGGAGATTCCAGAGCCGCTCTAACTAACCAATTGATATAAATAAATATTTATATACAATTTTAAGATAATTAATATGAAAAATAATATATTTTCTATTATTATTGGAGTTTGAGTAAAAGTCACTAACAATTGAAGAATGGGTGAGAATGCAAAGGGAAGCGACAAGTAATAAATTTTTGTTGAGGTTCAATAATTCAAATGATGAGATAGAACTTTTGCATTCTCTCCACCGAAGTTCAAATCCCCAATGAAACATTGGTCATGTTCATTTTTATAAGGTTAGAAGGATAAGAGATAATAATAATAGAAGGGGGGGATATGTCAAAATGAGAGAAGCATAGAGGAGTTGGAATGATAATCAAATAAATGCGAGTAAATAGGAAGCAAAAACCAAGTGATAGTAGGAAGAGCAAGAAAAAACATAAAATTAATAAAAAGAAAGAAGATTATGAAACAAGAATAGGGGAAACATTGCTAAAGCCGAGGGGGTGATATTAGGAACTCAGTGGGAAAGAGGATGAAATTATTGATATAATACATGGGAGATTGGTAAAGGTAGATGGAGAGATGATGAAATAAGTAGTGAAGGACGAGAGGATCCATAACAACAAAATTAATGGATGGAAGCTTTCCATGACTCACTCAGCTTGTATACATAATCTCAATTATAATTGGTGAGACATTTTTCAATTTCAAACTATTATCTAATAAGAAAACATGAATTATGCATGGTTGATGCTAATATTTTGTTTAGATAAAATTATATAAGGTGTTTGGTGTTTTGGGAATACCAACAATGGAAGATTTGCATAGATGATTGTGAAAGCCATCATCTCTGTTTTCTCTTATATGCGTGAATTTTCCATGGGAGGAAGAAATTTGGTAAACACTTGGAAGGAAGAGGGTCATATTTAGAAATTTCGTTACTGACCCCATGGTTACAAGGGAGGGAGATAAGAGCTAGGGGAGGGTTACTGAAGGGGGATTTCTTGGGTCTGGCATAAAGGCTTGAATAAAATACTTTGTTAACGTGGGTTAGGGAGAAATCAATAGCTAGAAAGGATTTAGTGAGGTGGGTTTTTTCAATATTCACATTTTGGGGATAAAAATTTCAAATAGCTTGAGAGATGATTGTTTTGGGAACAACATATTTTTTAGTACGATGATGATGGGATTGGGAATGAGTGTAGTTATCAATATTAGTTTTCTTTTGATACACTTGGTGTGATAGGGAGCCATATAGTTGGCGGGTAATGAGAATGTCTAGTAAGGGGAGATGTCTCATTTGATTTCATAGTGAATTGAATGTGAGGAGAAATGTTATTTAGATGGTTCAAGAAAGAGTCAATGGAAGACCAACTATGAGGCCAAATGACAAAGGTATTTTTGATGAAGAAAAACCAACATATAAGATGATGCCTCAAAGTATTCCATGAATATATTATCTAGTACAATTTTCAAGTTTGAATCTAAAGGTGTAGGAAAGGAAAATCCTGGTAAGATTTAAAGTTTCAAAATCAAGTAATTTGGCGATGATATTAGGAGCTTCACAAATAGGAATTTTGGTGTATAAGGATACCATGTCAACGCTAACCATGATTTCTTATTCCTATAGATGAAAATGATGATTTTTTTTATAAAATTAGTAGAGTCATTTATGAAAGAGGAAATTTGGGTAGTGAAAGGAAGAAGTTTGTTAGATAACTATCTAGATAATGCATGGGTGGGGGCTCTAATGATATTGATGATGGGTCTAAGGGTTTTATCTTTCTTATGGAATTTAGGTTAACCAAAAAAATTCGAGGGTTGAGGATTGTGTGGAAGAAGCCATTTTTTTAAGGTTATATGTCAGGAAGAGGATTTGACAGCATTGGATACAAGCTTCAAGAATTTGTTGAGTGGGTTTATGAAAAGAGGTTTATAAGATGATGAAGATAGATGATCAATAAAAATTTCTTTGTAATCAAATGGGTTCATGATTATGGAAGTGTTACCTTTATTACCTTTCAAACAGATAGTGTCGGGGCTGTCATTAAGTGAACGAAGGGTTGAGACTTCATCTTTGGAGAGATTGGATTTAAATAGTTTACCATAGAAGACAATGCAAGATAAATATTTCATAATATATTGTTCTTTCTGAGGGGAAAAGCCGCTAGTGGGTTCAATAGAGCATAGTATATATTTGAAAAAATATCTAAATTTTCAAAATTCAAAATTTATCTTTTCCCACTAGACATGGAGCTTGATATGACCAAATGTTCGTGGTTCGACATGGAATTTGTTTTGAAATATATATATTTTGATCAAAATAGATTTTAATATGACACACAATCTCTACAATATTTATTTGCATTGAAATTGATATTGAGGTGTGTTATAGAGAGGGATACAATCTCCAAATATGACACAAAGGGTTTCCCTATGTACAAAACAAATGACAAAGCCAAGTGATCTCTATAGCAATTATTTGCATTAAAATTGACATTTTTTAGAGGGGGGTACAATCTCGAGATATGACCCAATATTGAAAGGATATCCCTTTGGACAAAGCAAGGGATCTAGGATATGTACAAAAAAATTAAAACTAACTGAATGCAGACTATCTACAAATTCCATCAATTAAGAATAAACTAGATAAAGACTCTCAAAATGTATAGAAATAGTCTACAATAGGACATTATACATGATGGCCTCATCAACGTCTATCACTATATTTTCTTCAAAAACCACATTCAATGTAAAGTCCTACCTTACCAACTACCAAAACATCTAGAAGTTAAACTCAAAATATGATTTTTTTTATTACTATAATTATCATGACTAGCTCATGTATCGTATCAAAATCATATTCATATAAAATTTAATGGTTAAGATAACACCAGGAATCCTATATTATGACTTTATCCTTTCATTAATTTCATAACACAAAATTAATATAATAAATAAGGAATACAATTTTTATAAGTCCTAGACTAAGCATATATTTTCTCACAATTTGAGAGGAAGATATCATTGATTGAATTATTCCCTTTATTGAAGGAATTAGTCAAACACTTAAGTAAATAGGCCTAATAGCTATATTGGAAGACTCAACCACTTCAACACACCATCTACTTAATTCAAGTATGTATAGATATCACTTCACTTTTGCACCGCCATTATTTGTTTAATTTTTTCTCAAATACTTTACACTTATGCTTTCAACACTCCAACATAAAAATTGTTTGACATACCACTAATAACAATTCCAAACGAAAATTAATTTCAATTTATTAAGAACAATCTTCTACTTTTGAATATACTACATGCTCAAAAACAATCCAATCATAATAATTGGTATATTGTGAATTACTGTGAATTACCCCTAGGATACACCCTGAAACAGGGTATCATAAATGGTTACAAAAAATTGGATTAACCCAAGCCATCATGTTGAATCCTAACAAAATATAACAAGGAATATTAGCCATGATTTACATATAAAATAGGAAACAAGGAATCACAAGAATGCTCGATCAAAGTGGAAATGTGGCATCTAGTTGAAAGTGGTGTCTGAGGGCACCTCCAAGGGTCTGGTGCTGACTCAAATTGGGATTGTTCTTCAATAGAAGAGATGAAAGAGTCTTCCTTCAATGCAGACCCTTGTTATTATACAGTTTCCCCCAAATATTCATCATTTCACCTCTTTCAAGAGACAAATCGCTCAAAAATAGGCTTCGGAGCCCCACCTTCATACCTCAAATGGTGATAGATGTGTGAAATATAGGAGAGGTTTTTTTAAATGACCATGTTCCCAACAAAACCCATTGTCCAACCACCTTTCCATAGCGCCACTTTCTCAGATATCTGTTGGACCACACCACCCGAAACTTCAATCCCGCCTTCACAGTTCTATTCACCGCCTCCTTCTTCCTCGTCGATCCTCCAACTCCCTTCCTGCTCTTATATCCTCAGTCCTCCATTTTTTTAATATCCTAATGTCTCTTATCACAGATGCCCAAATGAAAAGCTAATGTATAGCAGAATGAAAGCACGAGTTGACAAGTTATATGAGTTGTGAGCTACTGAAGTGGGAGAGAGTTTAAATAGATGGAAAGGTTCAATACATTTCACCCAATCTAGCATACTCATCATAATTTACCCAAAGGATGAACCTTGTTTAAGATGTGTTTGTTTAAGCCAGGTTAGTGAGGTTACACATATTCCACTTTGAGTTTGATTAATATTATTTTATATATTTTAGATAAATTTAATAGTAAGAATAATATTATGATATGTATATTATATTATTACAGTAATAGTTGTTTCTAACTTAGAATTTGGGGTCGAATGTCATTTATGGTTTTCCTAAATTGGAGGGTGGGACAAGTGTAGTGTAGTGTCTATATTGACTTTATGGGTGTTTTCAAATTTCCAAATAAACAATAATAATAATAAAAACATAGGTAACATGTGATTACAACTAATCATGGAGAACAAGTAATTGATAACATGTTCATGGCACTTAACTTGTGACATTAAGTGGCCACTCGTGGCACTTAACTTTTGACATATACATGTTCACTGGCCACAAATTAAGTGGTTGTGCTAGTTATAATTATGATTATGTTCTTTTATTTTTTTGTTGAGCTCGAAGTTAATACATAAATATACTTATTATGGGCTTATCATATCATTTATAGGGATCAAATTTGGATGTGGAGATTCCACAACCACTCTAACTAACCAATTGATATAAATAAATAATTATATACAATTCTAAGATAATTAATATGAAAAATAATATATTTTCTTTTATTATTTGAGTTTGAGTAAAAGTCACTAATAATTGAAGAATGGGTGAGAAGGTAACATGATGATGTTGGTTCCTCACAAAAGCACTAGTGAATAAGGAGGGAACGTCCTTACAAAGATTACTCACAAAATCAATAGATAATAAAAGGAGGAAACCCTTTTACAAATGGGGGAGGCTCAAGTGCAAAGCCATCAAACCCTTGTGGATAACGCTTTTGCAAAGGGAAGCCACAAGTAATAATTTTTTGCTGAGGTTTAATAGTTCAAATGATGAGATAGAAATTTTGCATTCTCTCCACCCAGGTTCAAATCCCCAATGAAACATTGATCATTTTCATAAGGTTAGAAGGATAAGAGATATTAGTAATAGAAGGTGGGGGGGGGGGATATGTCAAAATGAGAGAAGTATAGATGAGTTGGAATGATAATAAAATCAATGTGAGTAAATAGGAATCAATAACCAAGTGATAGTAGGAAGATCAAGAAAAAGATAAAATTAATAAAAAGAAAGAAGACTTTGAAACAAGAAGAGGGGAAACATTGCTAGAGCCAAGGGGATGATATTAGGAACTGAGTGGAAAAGAGGATGAAGGGATAAGTCCATGGTCTAAGATAAGGAGAGGAAAAAGAAATTATTGATATAATACATGGGAGATTGATAAAGGTAGATGGAGAGATGATGAAATAAGTAGTGAAGGTCTAGAGGATCGATAACAACAAAATTAATGGATGGCATCTTTCCATGACTCACTCAGCTTGTATACATAATCTCAATTATAATTGGTGAGATATTTTTCAATTTCAAACTATTCTCTAATAAGAAGAGATGAATAATGCATGGTTGATCCTAAGATTTTGTTTAGATAAAAATAGATAAGGTGTTTGGTGTTGTGGGAATACTAGACAATGGAATATTTGCATACATGATTGTGAAATTCATCATCTATGTGTTCTCTTATATGCGTGTGAATAAAATTCTATTTAAACAATATAGAATTTTCCATGGGAGGAAGAAATTTGGTAAACACTTGGAAGGAAGAGGGTCATATTTATCCTTAACACTTTTGAATAATTGCTTGAGACTTTTGTGAGGCTTGAATGGGGTTTTAATATTTTTTTGCCCAAGAATTTAGAAATTTCGTTAGTGACCCCATGGTTATAAGGAAGGGAGATAAGATCTAGGGGAGGGTTACAGAAGGGGGATTTCTTGGGTCTAGCATAAAGGCTTTAATAAAAAACTTTATTGACCTAGGTTGCCGAGAAATCAATTGCTAGAAAGGATTTAGTGAGGTGGGTTTTTTCAATATTCAGATGTTGGCGATAAAAAATTCAAATAACTTGAGAGATGATTGTTTTGGGAACAACATATTTTTTAGTACGATGATGATGGGTTTGGGAATGAGTGTAGATATCAATATTAGTTTTCTTTTGATAAGCTTGGTGTGATAGTGAGCCATCGAGTTGGCAGGTAATGAGAATGTCTAGTAAGGGGAGATGTCTCATTGGATTTTATAGTGAATTGAATGTGAGGAGAAATGTTATTTAGATGGTTCGAGAAAGAGTCAATGGAAGACCAACTATGAGGCCAAATGACAAAGGTATTGTTGATGAACCAAAACCAACACATGGGTTTAAGATGCAAATAGGAATTTTGGTGTATAAGGATACCATTTCAACGCTAACCATGAGTTCTTATTCCTATAGATGAAAATGATGATTTTTTTTATGAAATTAGTAGAGTCATTTATGAAAGAGGAAATTTGGGTAGTGAAAGGAAGAATTTTGTTAGATAACTATCTAGATAACGCATGGGTGGGGGCACTAATGATATTGATGATGGGTCTAAGGGTTTTATCTTTCTTATGGAATTTAGGTTGACCAAAAAAAATTTAGGGTTGAGGATTGTGTGGTAGAAGCCACTTTTTAGGGTTATATCTCAGGAAGAGGATTTGATAGCATTGGATACAAGCTTCAAGATTTTGTTGAGTGGGTTTATGAAAATAGGTTTATAAGACGATGAAGATAGATGATAAAAAAAAAATCTTTGTAATCAAATGTGTTCATGATTATGGAAGTGTTACCTTTATTAGCTTTCAAAATGATAGTGTCGGGGTTGTCATTAAGTGAACGAAGGGTTGAGACTTTGTCTTTGGAGAGATTAGATTTAAATAGTTACCCATAGCAGAGAATGAAAGACAAATATTTCATACTATATTGTTGTTTGTGAGGGGAAAAGCCGCTAGTGGGTTCAATAGAGCATAGTACATATTTGAAAAGAAATCTAAATTCTAAATTTATCTTTTCCCACTAGACATGGAGCTTGGTATGACCAAATGCCCATGGTTGGACATGGAATTTGTTTTGAAATATATATATTTTGATCAAAATATATTTTAATATGACACACAATCTCTATAATATTTATTTGCATTGAAATTGATATTAAGGTGACTTACAGAGAGGGATATGATCTCCAAATATCACACAAAGGATTTCCATATGTACGAAACAAATGACAAAGCCGCGTGATCTATATACTAATTATTTGAATTAAAATTGACATGTGTTTTAGAGGGGGGTACAATCTCGAGATATAACCCATTGTTGAAATGTTATCCCTTTCGACAATGCAAGGGATCTAGGATATGTACAAAAAAATGAAATCTAACTAAATACAAACTATCTACAAATTTCGTCCATTAAGAATAGACTAGATAAATACTCTCAAAATGTATAGAACTAGTATACAATAGGACATTATACATGATGGCCTCAACAACGTCTATCACTATATTTTCTTCAACAACCACATTCAATGTAAAGCCCCACCTTCGCAACTACCAAAACATCTAGAAGTTAAACTCAAAATATGATTTTTTTTATTACTATAATTATCATGACTAGCTCATGTATCATATCAAAATCATATTCATATAGGATTTAATGTTTATCATAATACTAGGAATCCTATATTATGACTTAATCGTTTCATTAATTTCATAACACAAAATTAGTATAATAAATAAGGAATACAATTTTTATAAGTCCTAGCCTAAGCATATATTTTCTCACAATTTGAGAGGAAGATATCATTGATTGAATTCTTCCCTTTATTGAAGGAATTAGTGAAACACTTTAGTAAATAGGCCTAATATCTATATTGTAAGACTTAACCACTTCAACACACCATCTACTTAATTCAAGTATGTATGGATATCGCTTCACTTCTGCACCGCCATTATTTGTTTAATTCTTTTCTCAAATACTTGACACTTATGCTTTTAACACTCCAACATAAAACTTGTTTGACATAACACTAATAACAATTCCAAATGAAAATTAATTTCAATTTATTAAGAACAATATTCTACTTTTGAATATACTAATTGCTCAAAAATAATAAGATCATAATAACTGGTATACTGTGAATTACTGTGAATTACCCCCAGGGTACATCCCAAAACAGGGTATCAGAAACGGTTACAAAAAATGGATTAACTTGCACCATCATGTTGAATCCTAACAAACTCTAACAAGGAATATTCTCCATGATTTACATATAAAACAGGAAACAAGGAATCACAGGAATGTTGGATCAAAGTAGAAAAGTGGCATCTAGTTGAAAGTGACGTCTTAGAGCACCTCCAACGATCTGGTGTTGACTCAGATTGGGATTTTTTGTCAATATCAGAGATGAAAGAGTATTCCTTCAATGCAAACCTTTTCTATTATACAGTTTCCCCCAAATCTTCATCATTTCACCTCTTTCAAGAGACAGATCATTGAAAAATAGGCTTCAGAGCACCACCTTCATACCTCAAATGGAAATATATGTTTGAAATATGGGAGAGGTTTTTTTATTTGAACATGTTCTCAACAAAACCCATGTGATCCTTTGGCCATATTTCCCTCGATCTCCTTAGAAACGTATTTTGAATTTGATGACTAAAACGAGATTTCGAAATTATGGAAAAATACCTTGTGAAGATGGCTACGATTATCCCAAACCATGGCACCTGTGTAAAATATGAGAGAGGGTATTTAATATAGGGATTTTATGAATATAAACCTCTCTCAGTTTCTAAAAATTATACTTAGATCGACGAAAATAGGTTTTGGGAGGAACTAACCTGAAGAATCTTTTTAGAGAATAAGGCTAGAACTTGCACTCTCTATGAAATTTCGCCCAATTCTCACAAATTAAACCAAGGGAATTTTCCACCAGCGAAATATTTTTTTGACTGTTCATCTCCTTGACAATTCGTATTGGGCAGACATGTGCTCTTTAGAATTGAATGCTTTTAAGAGATTTCACTGATCCCAAACCTTTGTTTTCACGTGCAAGTTTTTACTGCGAAATGAACATGAGCCATTGGATGCATTTCACTTTCCAATTAGACCATCCACCTCATATACTATTTAACGACATTTCTCTAATCTGGAAATTAAATTACCTCATGCATTTTTACCTCGTGGATTCCCAACTCTTCACCATTTCACCCCTTTCGAGGAGACAGATTGTTGAAAAAAGGATTCAAAGCCCCACGTGCATATATCAATTGGTGATAGTTATGGAAACCCTAAGAGAGGATTTTTTAATAGACCATGTTCCTGACAAAACCCATGTTCCCATTTGGCCATATGCCTCTTTAGCTCTTCAGGATCTTCTTTTTTAATTTGATGACGCAGGCGAATTTTCAAAATTATGGAAAAGTGCCCTCTGAAAATGGCTTCAATTATACCAAACCATAGAGCCTGTGAAAAAAATGCGAACGTTTATTGTATATGAGCATGGTATGAAGAAACACCTCTCTCGGGTTCTCAAAAAACCTCTTAGTTTAGCAGAAACAGGTTGCAGAAGTCAAGGACTAAACTGTCATTTCACAAAAAAACGTGTTTTGATGTGCAACATACAAAATTTCGCTGGGACTTTAAAAATTAAAAATCATGCACTTTACCACTGGGAGATTGATGTGGACCATCGATTGATATTGACAAGATATGAGATGTTGGTTTCGTGAGTAGTCTTAACACCATTTCGCAATGGTCTCAAAATGCTAACTTGATTTCTTTTTGATTGGGCGAAACAAGTTCTGGAGCGTTGGATGCAAAGTGGTATAATCTACACCGTTAATCATTTATTCGGTTTGTAAGGCTCTTGAGTATTATCCCACATGAATAAGGTGAAATGTGTTTTCATTGTTTACATACCCTGCTAGTCTGCATATGCATTAAGGGACAAAGAAAGGATAATGCTCCTTGGGACATGTTGTTGTTGATATGGTAGGTGCGTGGCTCTATGCAGCCATATTTTTATACATATCTCATGGGTTTAACAAAAATAAAAAACTTTGGCAAAAAAAATGAAAATTCGATTATAAAGCCGAATTTAGATAAAAACCAATGCTCATACTTTATTTTAAAATGAGTAAACCCCTCTTAAGTTACCAGGATGCCTTTCTTTTTTCTGAAAAGAACAAATGAGATCATTTTCTCTTGTAAACCTGCCGAATTGAGAAAACCAACTTATGCAAGAAAAAAAATTAGCAGCATCTCAATGATAAAATTAAAATGATAAAATGATGAGTAAACCCCTCTTAAGTCACGAGGATTCCTTTCTTTTGTCCCAAATGACCAAATGAGATCATTTTCTCTTGTAAACCTGTCGAAAAGAGAAAACCAACTTATGCAAGAATAAAATTTAGTAGCATCTCTTGAGTATTATCCCACATGAATAAGGTGAAGTGTGTTTTCATTGTTTACATACCCCACTAGTCTGCATATGTATTAAGGGACAAAGAAAGGATAATACTCCTTGAGAGTCGGGCGCATGGTCTTTGATGGATTGCTGACTCGTTTTGTTGTTGATGTGGCAGGTGTGTGGCTCTATGCAGCCATATTTTTATACAAATCTCATGGGTTTAACAAAAATAATAAACTTTGGCGAAAAAACATAAAAAATCGACTATAAAGCCGAATTTAGGTAAAAACAAATGCTTATACTTTATTTTAAAATGATTAAACGCCTCTTAAGTCACCAAGACGCCTTTATTTTTTCCCAAATGACCAAATGAGATCATTTTCTCTTGTAAACCTGTTGAATCAAGAAAACCAACTTATGTAAGAATAAAATTTAGCAGCATCTCAATCAGGAAATTAAACTTGATGATCATGACCAATGTAGTGGTCATCTAGGTAAGTGATCACATCCACTTTTGGAATGATGTTAGTAGGACTAAAGAAAAAAAGTTAGCACAAGGAATCCAACGGTAACGTGAATAGGAGGCAGAAAGGTACTAGTCCATGGGTAGCAGACTCAGGTCTAGTATATCGAAGGAGACACTTCAGATGAATTAATTAAGGGAAGATAAGTTTTTCATTCATACTCATTATTTTTTATGTTAATGCAACACTAGAAACATAGATATATTTCACATGACAAGAAATATAGTAACCTTCAGAATAGCCTAGATGCTTAATGCAAAAGATGGTACTATTTTTGTTGGTAATTTCTGGAGCCAACAATGGTGATTTTTGCACTGTTAAATTGGGTTATGGGGCCAACAATGGTGAGTGTATCCAATGATTTCCTCCAAGTATGGAATTTGTATCTCCTCCTCTACCCTATCTTCCTCTGGCTTTGCAAGGGAATTCATAGTGCTATCAAGCATTTTTCCCTAGAGTGCAGCACTAGTGTCTTCCAATTAGAGTGTTGGAGATTCACATAAATTTCTAGTATATGTAACTCAGCACAACTTTGTCTCAAGAACTCCTATAATTGATTTCAGTGTGGTTACCCAGAATGTCTCCAAATTGCAGGGAAAATATTTGTCTAAACTGAATTAATAGAGTAAGGAAGAGCTCCAAGTCCATGCTTCAACAGAAAAAGGGACATGAAAATTATAAATCACTCAACAAATTTAACAATCTGCTGATTTTAGCGTCGAACGAAAAGGGCGCTCCATATGTGACATAAATAATGAGATATGACTTCATAACTAAAATTTTCTACAATTGTGTTCAAAATGAAAAAACCTAAATGATATGTGCTCTTCGATGAAACATGCTTGTTGAATATTCCTAGCACTTGGCTCAGCGGCCCCTCTTGAGTCAGTTTCTGAGGGTTATTTTGTAAATAGGCCTACAAAAACCGTACAAAGGATGGGAGATTGACTTTATTTTGCCAGGAATCGGGGGAGAGTAAAAGATAAAAAATATGCATGTAGATTGTGGGAAGAGGAGGACAATTTATCTCAATAAGATGAGCCAACAACTGAAGAGAATATGGTACAAATTCCGTGACATCAGGAACCAAAATGGTTTGTAAGACAAGAAACAGATGGTCTCCTCTCGAGGGTGACATGTTCAAGAAAGGAATGCTTAATTGTGTCTATGGTTGGGAGAAAAGTTGTCTTGCTGTAGCCAGTTGCTCATATCAGAGACAAGTATTTATCTCATGTTTCCATCGTTATTATAACATTTTATTTTGTATAAGAAATGGTGTCCGATTTGTTTATCCGATTTTGTATGTTTGTATGTCAGAATATTTATGCAGGATGGATGAGTGTTATAGATTATTGATCATATTTGTTGTGCTTTTTCCTTCTGCTTTTATTCATTTTCTCATCTTCAAAAACTATGAATGTGGCTCCACGATATTGATATGGGAGAAACCATATGCTATTTTTCACCAAAATATGTTCACTTCTTAGTGTTGATACATATCCCATTGTGTCTGGAACAATGTATCCCTAACGGATCTGCTTTTGATTCAACAAAAAAGGTTTTCGGATGATCAAGATATGATTGTTTTGGTCCAGGCATTTTGGGTTCCAAGGTGAGTGCACCTGTTATTTGAATGTATATGTTTTTTATGTACATATATGACCTTAGTTGTATATCTGATTTTGGAATAATGTCTAAATATTGTAAATGTGATCAATGGTTGGAGGGTGGAATCCACCCAATTGTTTTTTCTTAGTAAGACATGGTTGTAAAGGATAGCCATCATGAGCTTATTTTGAAGGTTGTAATTGTAGCCAGTGGCTTATGTTGTTATGAATTGGCGTGGTTGTAGGATGCATCCCATGGATGTCACTTGATGTGTTTTTTACTTAGTGTTTGTTCTCAATAACAACACACATTGAACAATACCAAAAGCTAATTAAATCTACAACATTTAATGACATAATACTTGACAATTATAAACTATGTTTTCAATAATGTTTATGAAGTATAATAAATTAATGTAGGACCTTAATCACAGTAAGTATCATGATTATAGATGCATTATTCTGGCACTCCATATGATTCTAGCCTCAAAGTTTTTTTTTATAGAGTTTATTAAGTGTTGATATTATTTAACTAAGGGAAACAAATCATTTAATTACGTAATTTAATTAAGTGTCACAACCTTAGTAATGTTTCTTAAGTTAAACCTTTAATTAATCCTTGAATGGTTAGTTGGAATAACCTTGCTTTCATCTAATTCCATTGTGCTTAAAAAAAAATTAGGGCCTTTATCCTTGTCATAAGGATTGAGAACACTACATTGACCATGCATCTTTCATAACCTTGTCATTATTTTACTTAGACAAATAAAGGGTCTAGCAACATTTTCATATCACCCAAATTTGATATAGAGATTTTGGAAACATTTTTTTTGTTACATGTGGATTTTGGAGTCTTTTCTATCCACAAATGTGGGTATTGTATTATTACTTCTTCTCCATATCCACATTACTAGTTTCACTTGCATTAAATACATTACATAAACAAATCCATAAATTCAATTTCATTAAACTCCTAGAGGATATTACACTCTTCTACTCAAGAGAATATCTTTACCAATATAATATTTGAAAGCATTTTATTATCTCTCCGAGATTTGTTTAACAACCATGGATTGTAGGACTTCGAGTAGAACTAGCACTAGCAATCCACATCCAAAGAATACTTCTCTCAACCTTCCACCATGTCCCCCACATCATGGTAATGTATCTTATTTAGCTAATGATCATTCCCCTCATTCTTAAGCAATAAAGAAGATCTCTCTAACCCTTACAAATTTAATTCACAAACAAATTCGTGCTCCCACAACTTTTCAATTAGACACATATTTCTCTTCTGAATTATGGAGACCAAATGCAAGAAGAACTTCTTGAATCATTGATATAGAACCTCATTCCCTACTTTAAATTGTTCCTAGAGATCACTAAATATCAACGCCTAAAATTTGCAGAATTCCATCTAGAAGATGTGTACTTCAAATGGTGACATTTTCACTCCAAACATTATCTCGCCGCTACTTTGGATGCTTTCATCCATTTTTTTCGTAGCCATTTCTATCCTTATAAGTACCTATAATATTTGATGTTCCATCCGTTCCAACTTCACTATTATCTATGCCAAAGTGTACATAATTATATTGACATATTCACCAAACTCACGATTCAACTCCATTGGAGACTTCTAAGAGGTACTTATTCTGAATTTAATTCTGATTTATTGAGTGGTTTTTGCAATGAAGTGGCCTTGTTTAAGAGTAGCACCCTCGGTTAGCATTTATTTGAGCCATTCTTGTGGAAATTAAAATGGAACACTATCAAGGTCTCCCTTCCTTTCTAGCCCCAATCCCACCCCACCTCAACAATAAGCCATCCCTTCTGATTGTCCAACAATCCTATCCATGCCGATAGTGTTTTAGTCCTACATTGCAACATGGCCATCTTCCTCCATTTCCGGATCCCACTATAATCCACCACATAAAAGTACATTGTGGTGATATTGTTACTACTAGTCATCCCACTACAACATTGTTGATCTACCCTCTTGAATACATGCATGCATCTTTCACCCAACCCCATGAAAATTAAATCCCATTCCTTCACATCTCATGTAGTCCCTACCACAACACTCTATGTTCCCCATCATAGATGTACACAACATTCCTCTATTGGTTTTAGACTCTCTAAAGTTAAATCAAGCAATCTTCCTCAACCTCCTCCTCCTTGTTTCATTTTCTCACCCTCTCCACCTTCTTTCCCCTTGGTTGTGACAACACAGTGATTGCACAACCCATCTCCTTGCTCTCACTATAAACTTACCAATGTATCTCTACCCCTACTATTATTGAGAACCATGGAGCACTGACATAGTACAATACTAATTCCAACACTTGAATCAATACAATGGGATACCACTCTGTTAGGTTGCTACTATGGTAAATAGGGAAATTGGCAAACACACAACGATATTGACAATGAAACACATAAATACAAATGGAATAGCATGAAATCACACTTTATTCTCATTAATTAATGTGGATATATGGAATGACAAGTGACCCTTGGTGTTCAGATTCCAAGTGGTCTCTTGGAGTCCCAAATGAATCTTCACATCCACTCATGAATCTTAGTCTTCTTCTCACGTGAATAGGGAGGAGATCATGTACAATAATGTGATAATGTGCCAAACCCTAAGGTTCCCAAGTGTTTCCCCCTTAATCCAAAGGGGCTATATGAGTCCAAGAATAAAATTTGAATAAAAGGCTTGCCAATTTGACTATGCCATGCATGTTAGTTGAATCTGACTTCTCCTCCTAAGTACAAGTGCTCTCTAAGGTAGTGTTTTTGGCTTACCACAAACTAAATGGGGAATAGTAGAAGATGAAGTCTTCTACCATGTGAGTGGTTTAAAGCTAACCACAAACTCTTGATATAAGCAACTGGAAATCATTAACCATGAAGGTGATTTAAGGTTGACCACAAACTCTAAAACTTGACTTTAAAGCTCATAAGTTCTTGGAATATTCCAAAAGATTAGAATAAAATGTATGCCTTCTACTAAATGAGTGGTTTTAAGTTGACCAGAAACTCTGAAAATTTGATCAAAGCCTAAGAGGCTCTTGGTGGAACATTGTCAAAGGTTAGTATAATATGATGCAATATTCTACTAGCGATGATAGTCATGGTTCTAGCTCTAGATACGGCGGAAGCTCTGTGTGTGGTAGGATAAAGGCTCTATATATTATGTAGGCTCACTTGTTTCTGATTGTTCATCATTCCCCTTTTATGACCAATGTGAGGAGAAAAGGATATATCAAATTCAAGATGTGTCAATACTCATGAGTGAATGAACTCTCTCATATGACTTATAGCTTTCTGGTTGTTGAAAGCCATTGCCAAGAAGCAATCCACCCGTAGTGAATCTTCTCTCTTGCAAGTTTCTTCAAAATAAAGCATGTCTCATTACTTCGTAAGTTTTCCACAATGCTTCCAAGGGTGAAGATAAAAACAATGATCTTTTATGTGGTCAACTTGATTGCAATGTTGGCATGTCAAACTCTGAACTAGAATGGATGAAGTTGAACTCTTGTTAAGGAATCTAATGCTTTAAAACTCAATGGGTTTGGAGAAATCAGGGATGTCAAATGTCACATCCTTGTCCTATCCAAGGCCAGTTATGTGCTTGTTATCTTGATCTATTCCCAAGGTATGATGATGGGATTGCAAAGAACAAGGAGAACCTCTATATGCATGTCTTCATATTCATTTTATTTCTCTTCTGATAGTGTACCACTGATTTTCTTATGTGATTTTGAACTAGCATAATTCAGTAAAGGTTGCTGAATGAAATCATGAAGATGATTCTTGTGAACATGAACAAGTTCAGAATGTGTTTCTTCTCGTATGAGTTGTGACTCAATTTGTAGAAACCCAAAAGTGTGTTTAGAATCTTGCACACAATATGGGATATGAGTGGGTAGATTTGTCCACCAAGATAGATTTGTTGAAAGATAAAAGCAATAGAGTATTTAATAACTCTACCAAACTATTCATTTCTGAAATTGATAACTTTAAAAAACTCACTCAAATACAAATACAAAAGGGAGTCTTTCAACTTTACCCTTTTACAAAAAGACTCAACAACTAAACTCCAATTTGGAAAATGAAGAGATGTCCAGGTGAGCCTAGAATGCACCCAATAAAATGCAGCTCAATTCAGTTGAAATGACAACTGAACTTTAAAAAAAAAAACACAGTTTGCAAGTTATAAATGTGAATGTGAATGTTCTCTAAAAATGAATGGTTTCCCTCAGAGTTCACCAGTGATGATGATCGACAGTCCAATCAAATAAAAATATCTACTATGGTGATATATAGTAAAAACAATTAATCAATATACAGCAACTCCAATTCGGAATGATGATCTCAAATCACTCCAAACAAATGATCTACAATCACTATCGTGGCTGTGTAATAATTGGAGTCTCCTTAATATATGAGCTCCTATCATATGCGCAATTGCTCGATATTTTTTCCAAGAGTTTCCTTAAAATTCCTGAAGCTGGTTATGTATTACGCAAATGAGAATAGAATGTAAGTAGGCCATATTTTAACAAAAACCATTATTTCCATATTCTTCCAGCATTACCTTCAGCTTCAACTTTGATTATTATCTCGACAAAGTTACTCACCAACATCGACATATATTTTGATTATTAAAAATTGTGAATCATGAGATGTCAACCCAAATACATATTGTGTGTGCTTGGAGTAATTAGCGAGCTACTATTGTTTCTTTCTCAATGTGTTGATAAGGAGCCATCTTCCATGTAGTCAATGAATCAATAAGATCTTGGATGAATGAATATGGACACTTGATGATTTGTTGATCAATGGTAGTTTGGAAGGATCGACCTAGTGGTTCCAAAATTGCTCTCACATATGTCAGGGTGTAGACATAGCATGCTTCAACAATTATTTCACTAGTAGGTAAAGTCTTAAATGTGTTCAATGATAAAGAGAGGTATCTCTACAACACCTTGAGGCTGCAACAATTATCAATCGTAGCAATGATCTGAAGAATAGGTCGCACTTCAACCAATGTGCTTTCCTACTCAAAACTCTAGAGTTGGCACACATTTCCTTTTAACTATCTTTCTTTGATATGAGAACATTCTAACAACTAATGGAATCATCCTGAAGTGTCATTTGTCTAAAATAAATCCTAAATAGATCCCTTTCTCTGTTATCCTTCCTTTCTCTGTCATCCTTCATTAATGATTTGCAATAAATTAAAATAATTGAAGAATGTTATTCATCTTGAAGTGTTATTTGTCTAGAATAAATCCTAAACAGATCCCCTTCTCTGTTATCCTTCCTTTCTCTGTCATACTGCATTAATGATTTGCAATAAATTAAAATAATTGAACAAGGTTCTTGTTAGAGTTAGACCAATGCTCACCGTTTTAAATAAATTCCTTAAGCACATATGAGTAATTTCTCAAGTAAACATGTGTGTATTTGTCTTTATACATTTTAAAATCTTCATAGCCATTCATATCCATTAGTATATATTAGTGTTTAAAATAATTTAATCAAACTTAGTAAAAGTCATTATATTCACCATGAACAATGTAACATTCATGATATATAACATTAAATCCACATCATGAATGTAAAAAATGATAAATACGCTCATATACACACGATGAAAGTCATGTATTTGTATTGTAAATAGGTCCAACTATACATTTTTATACAAAATGAAACATAGTTTGTGATACATATAATGGATGCTCATGCCCAAAAATGGAATAAGGGTACTAGATCTAGCATCCTAGACACAAATAAACTTATCGTGCCCAAAACAGATAATGTACATACTGGGTGTCTCAATCACTTTGGTCACCCTCAACGCCCTCATGATCATCTCTAAAATCAATATTCCACCTCTACGATCTATAGGAAGTTTGAGCCTTCTTGCATCTAGGTGTAGACTATTTCTCTAGGCTATGAAAAAGAAACCACAACATATCAATTTTTCCCACAATTCTATCAGTTAGGACATTAAAAAATACAATTAGAATTCAAATCTTAAATACTCACATAAGACATATATTATATCATAAGGGGTTCCTTGACTCCTTGATCCATGCCTCTCAACAATGCCCCCCTGCGACAATTTAAAAAAAATACATAAAAAACAAAATGTGTTATTTTATGAATTTTAATCATGCAAGTTATAAGATTTTAATGAACTTATAAATCCAACCATGAATATTAACTTAAATATTTTTCCAAAAACATCACTTAAATAAAAATACTTTGAAATCAATGTTTATTTAAAATTTTACGTTTGAAATCAGTTAAATATATACTCAATGATTTACCATCATTTACTAAAAATACTATCCCCGATTTTTTATTATCTCATGCAGGATCCTCCATCCAGCCATGGAAAGTGTGCTTGCAGTGAGAGAATCGATGGGGTAATACTCAACTATTAGAAGAATCCTTTGTGTGACTGGTTGTCATGGAAGGTCCATGATCACTGGGGCCCAAAGGACCTACACATGAGGGTTTTCCATATTGCTCTAATGGTTCATGTTTGGATGACATCCAATATGAACCATGGTGCACTGTGTAAGATGTGATAATGTAATGGCAATTTCACCTACGTGAACTAGTAAATAACATAAAACCTACAACATCTTACTTGATTTTTCACTTTGTCAAAAGAGTTTCTTATTGTTTTGCAATATGTCCACATTAAACTAACTCTTGAACATTAAAAAATAATTACATCTTACTTGATTTTTCACTTTGTCAAAAGAGTTTCTTATAGTTTTACAACATGTCCACATTAAACTAACTCTTGAACCTTAAACAATAATTCAAGTGCTCATAGCTTAAAGAAACTAATTTAACCAACTCTTAAATAATTTTTTTGAAGATTGTGAACATTAAACAATAAATTCAAATGCACATAGCTTAAAGCAACTAATATAACCAATTTCTAAATAATTTTCTTGAAGAATGTGTTATCAAGAAAGTGTTCCTTCCTCACAAGATTAGTTGTTAGTAAACTATCTTAAGAGATGCACCCATATTCTTTCAAAAGTTGGCCACTTTATAAATAATATCATTGATACAAAGCTCTAACTAGAAATGATGCCCAAAATAAAATCATCTAAGATATGATACTATACTTCCAATCAAATCAAATGTTGAGCAGATAAAACTAATATTCCCCATTAGTAACATAGATGATCTAGATTGTTTAGTTCCATAAATATGCTGATAAATATGACAAAGAAACGCTATCTAGATTCATAACTTAAACTTAAGTAAATAACAACTAACTTAAATTATAACTACCTATATTCAATTTTGTTTGTGATCAAAATGGATTGTTTTGAGTACGGTTTATCTTTACATTTTTGGATCGAACCTGCTAACCCAACTTGGGTGCCTACCCCCAAACCAGATAGGTGCCACGAATGAAGAAGTTGCGGATGTTCTGACATATAGAAAGGGGTTCAAATATGTAGATACATGGCCCAATGCTTAGTTCGTTGTAATTAGGTTGTCTTTATCATATGGAAGAATACTTCGAATCAAACCACTGGCTGTAAGTCGATCTCCCATCAGGATGGAATTCAAGAGATAGAACCACTAACATAAATTGCTTATTCATTTTCTTAGAAGCTAAGATTTCGTACTTGATTGAACAGGCAGCACTGGAGCAGGGACGAATGAAAAGGGCATGGAAGCTAGGTACTATGGTTCAATGGGTGAGGATGCTAGGTTACTATGTTCTAAAATCGGGTATTGATCAACCGTATCTCCCTCTTGCTGCAACATTTCATTAGAGGAAATTTGGGGTCTAAAATGGGCCTTATAAGAAAACGTGCCAACAATAAATTTTGTGAGTTGGAATTCAAGAACCAATAGAATTTCAATAAAATGAGTCAACCATAATGGTTGAATTGACATATTTATCATAAAAGAAAACTACTTTTTTTGTTCATATTTTCGACATATCTCCCTGTGTTTTTACTCAAATTTCAAGTGGGAGAGATCAATGGATGCGGAATTTGATTCTGCATCCAACAAGTACCCACACTGCATACTTTTTACAGACCTCAATACCCCAAAAATAATAAATACCTGAATCAAACTCGATTGGTTGTTTTGAGTATGGTTGAAATATGAAAATAAAATACTTCATAAAATAGTAAAAGAAAATAAAAAATCATTTTTCTTATACAAATCTTATAGTAAACAATATACTTACCTAAAATCATTTGTCCTCTATGAAATTTACACAGAATTGCATCTTACACAAAATCTAATAACAAGTTTAAGGCACATCACATTTATACACACTTTACTCCTCTTACACACCTCTAATACTAGAGTAATGAATCCCAACATTGAAAGCTTTGAGTCCTATTTCCAACATATATATATGTTTTACTCATGAACTAATTTAAATTGAGCAAAACCATTTTGCTAATTTATAAACTAATTTAAACCGAGCAACGCAGTAACAGATAAGAATAATATAATAAAGCTAAATTTTAGTTTGGTAGTTACTTCCGTAATTCAAGAAAAAAGATTGAACCTCTAGGTTATGTTGGTTGTGAATCTGTGATGCAAGCCATCCATCCTCTTCAAGAAGAGGTAGATATGCCATCGTTTCCATCTAATTGAAAGCGACTCAATTGACTGATCAGATCTTCTACTTTTCCATCGTTTCCATCATCTAATTCAACATGCATGCGGCTGAATTGAGTGATCAGTTCATTTTCTAAGTCTACGGAGACAATGTCTACAAGTTTCTACAAGTCCTTGTCCTTCCTCAGCACCAAGTCAACATGGCGGGAATGGATTACCAAATTATTGCTCTCATGGTCAACGTTTCCGGCAAATTCCAACACCTCAGAGGCTATGTATTGGATGACGGCGGTAAGGGAGTTGGGAGCCCATTGTCCAACTACCTTTCCATAGTGCCACTTTCTTAGATATCTGTTGGCCCACCCCACCGGAAACTTCAATCCCTCCTTCACAGTTCNAAGGTAGTTGGGAGCCCATTGTCCAACTACCTTTCCATAGTGCCACTTTCTTAGATATCTGTTGGCCCACCCCACCGGAAACTTCAATCCCTCCTTCACAGTTCTGCTCGCCGCCTCCTTCTTCATCATTGATCCTCCAACTCCCTTTCCTCTCTTATATCATGATTCCTCCATTTTTTTAATACCCTAATGTCGCTAATCACAGATGCCCAAATGAAAAGCTAATGTATAGCAGAATGAAAGCACAAGTTGACAAGCTATATGAGCTATGAGCTACAGGAGCGGGAGAGAGTTTAAATAGATGTAAAGGTTCAATACATTTCACCCAATCTAGCCTACTCATCATAATTTACCCAAAGGACAAACCTTGTTTAAGTCGGGCTAGTGAGGTTACACATGTTCCACTTTGAGTTTGATTATTATTATTTTATAGATTTTAGATAAATTTGATAGTAAGAATAATATTATGATATGTATATTATATTATTACACTAATAGGTGTTTCTACCTTAGAATTTGGGGTCCACTATCATGTATGCTTTTCCTAAATTGGAGGGTGGGACAAGTGTAGTGTATTGTCTATATTGATTTTATGGGTGTTTTCAAAATTCCAAATAAACAATAATAATAAAAAACATAGGTAACATGTGATTACAACTAATCATGGAGAACAATTAATTGATAACATGTTCATGGCACTTAACTTGTGACATATACATGTTCAATGGCCACAAATTAAGTGGTTGTGCTAGTTATAATTATGATTATGTTCTTATTTTTTTCTTGACCTGGAAGTTAATACATAAATATACTTATTATGGGCTTATCATATCATTTATAGGGATCAAATTTGGATGTGGAGATTCCACAACCACTCTAACTAACCAAATGGTATAAATAAATATTTATATACAATTCTAAGATAATTAATATGAAAAATAATATATTTTCTATTATTATTTGAGTTTGAGTAAAAGTCACTAACAATTGAAGAATGAGTGAGAAGGTAACTTGATGATGTTGGTTCTTCACAAAAGCACTAGTGAAGAAAAAGGAGGGAACCTCTTTACAAAGTGGAATATCCTGAATTTTGGACCTACCATTTATAGGCATGAGCCTATTGATCACGATGATTATATTGATGATTTATTTTATATTGGGTCAAAGACCCCACTGCATATGAACATGATGATTTGTTTTGTCTATTGGCCGTAAGCCAATTATTGATGATATACATGTATGTATATGCTGGTTGTGTTGGGTGTAGACCCTGAAGCACATGATTGATGAAATGTTTTGGGTTAGGGCATGGACCCTAAAGCACATGATTGATGAGATGTTTTGTGTTGAGCGAGAGGCTCTGAAGCACATGAGTACTTACATTTGTGTTGAGCATAAAGGTCTGGAACACATGAAAATATAATTGGAAATGTTGGGCATAAGCTCTACAGCATTCCATGTTGATATTGAGCATAATATCTGGAGCATTGGATCCTTGGCCATTGTATCCCTAGGTGTATCATACAAGTACATCCTAGAATTTAGTGTTGAGCGAGAGATCTGGAATTGCACTATGTTTGTAACTCCATATTATAAGTGTTGAGTATGGGATATGGTAAGCGCTAAGGGTTACTAAAAAGAATTTAATAACTTCCGAGTGAAAACGACTCGAGAAAAAAATATTGATCTCATCATACTTATTTATGAGTGATTAAATGAAATTTTGAATTTCTATATTCTCATTAAGTACTAAAGAACTACCATGTTATACGAGGGAAACTGAACATGCAAGGATGTTTAGAGTTGCCTAGCCTAGTAGACCTAAGCCATTTATCTACTTGACCTTCATAAAGAAGTGTCATTAAGTCCAGGGATCATGATACATGGTGCCCGAAGACAAATGTTAACAAGTATTTTAATACTATGTATTTTATACATAGTATGTATAAAGAATTAATTATGATTAATTATATAATTAAATAAAGAAAGAAGAAAAGCTCCACCAATTATTATTTATTATTAAAGGATTAATAAATAGTGAAATATCTATGAAAGACTAACTAGGAACTAGTTAAAATTTCCTAGGTTAATAATTGAAAATTACCCTAGTAAATTAAAAAGGGTTAAATCAAGAAATCAAGGATTTCTTGATTTAACTACCCCTTTGACTGAAAAGTCTGTCTATAAAGACTCGAGCCAAGCAAAATCTTGGGGTTCTGATTTTTATCTTGGAGAATTATTATTTTGCATGTTTTGCTCTCAAGTGTTTTCTTGGAGAACTTTTCCTGCAAGGAAAAGAGGATTGATTCAGAAATGATTATGAGTTAAGGAAACCCTACCTTAGGAGCTCTAAGCTACTTGCATGTTGGAGTCCAACTCGGGGGGATCCGGATTAGAACTAGGAATGGTTCTGGATCATGGTTGGGAGGAACGTGGTAGTTCCCAAGTGATTTGGTAATCAAAATCAGAGGTCAAATCTGTCTTAAATTGATAATGTTGGTTATTTAAAAAGTGTGCAGGTTCAGCAATTAAAGGAGCTTTAGGAAGATAAATTATAGTTATGAGTTCTTAGCATGTCAAAGTTCATTTCTAGGGTAAATGTTAGCTGGTTTATGAAGAATATTTTATAGTTATTATTAACCCTGGAATTGACTGGTTTTCTCCATATCTCCCAGGGTTACATTTCTTAAAATCTAACCCTAGACTGTCTATGCTATCTTCTAGATTATATAATGAATATGTTAGATGAATGTTTCCAATGAATTTAATAACCCTATGTAATTGATGTTCTACCTAGATTCTGCTAGGATTTGTATTCTCTTCAATACTTCCTAGGGTAATAAATATTTATCATAGGTTGTATATAGCTAGGTTGCCATCTCTAAAGTCTGCTTCTGTATTTATTCCATATTCAGAAATTGATACTGTAAACTAGGTAAATACAGACATGATATTTATTTTCCACCTATTATTTATATCTCTACTAACATATTACATTTTCCGATAGAGACATGATTCAAATTACGGTAGATTTAATCATAGTAGAAAGTTTAAGAAATAAATATACTAAATAGATACCTTAGGGTATTACTTACAACTAGAACTATCCTTTGGGTGTCGGTTTTATCTCCAACCTTTGGATAGTTATGTAGTCCTCGACCTGAGAAAATCCTTTCTTCACATTACGCATTACTTGGAAAATTTGTTAACACATTTTACGTTCATTGTATTTTTCCAAACTCTCCGTTGAGATCTTTTTCCATTCTCGTGTGGACTTACAACTATTTCTGAGGTTACTCTCCCTTTTAACAACTAGTCAAAAGTTTTCTCCTCAATGACATCAAACATCGTCCTGTCTTCCAAATGTCCAACTTTTCCTAGGTCTTGGTATTGATATCATAACTCTTTCATGGTTCCCCTCAAGCCTCCTCGCTTGAGTCCAGGAATTATTTTCCACCCAAAAGTAGAGTAGAGTTAGATCATCAATTTTATTTCCACATCATATTCCTAACATCAATGTGCTCACATGACAATCATTTTCCTAACACCATTGTGCTCCCACATCATGTATTCCTAACACTAATGTGCTTGTACGGCAATCACTTACCTAACACCATTGTGATCCTGCACCATGTATTTTTCGTTACTCATTTTTAATGTAAATTTCCACCTTTGAATTTTTGTGACACACATTCTATGATGCTTAATGCGACTTCACAGTCATTGTCATGATTCATGAAATTGGCTTCACGGTTAATATAATTAACATCTATCGATAAATAACAATTCTCATTCATTTAATCACCATCACCTAAGTTGTAGTGTTTTGTACCCTTACCATCATTCTTGGTTCATACCATCTCATAATTTTCCAGAATAAATCCTCACTCATCCTTGAGCATTTTGAGATCACTTAATTACAAGTGGATTTGAAGTCCATGTCTTATGTTGATCATGACAATAGCCAAAATCACAGTAAGGACATGCAATGTCAGTACATAACACCACAATCCACAGTTAATCCTTGGTTCATAAAAAACTCAATGTCAACAATTAAATTAAGACAAAAGAAAATCATCACTCATTCTTTAGTGGTTTAATTGTACTTATTAAGCCCATGGATATTCTTACTAACCGTCAACTTCGATGGATAGCATTCCTCACATAACCCTGCAATGTTTTTTTTTTTTTTAAAGAAACTAAAAAGGAGGGAATATATTAAAGTTGGCTGTGCACAGCCATTCATTACAAACAGAAGGACCTAGAGTATCTATGCATAGCAGAAGAGCTACACCAAAGGATTATCCACTGTGTTTCCCAAAACACTTCACTTTGAGTCTGTTCAAAACTTTTATAACCGTGGGTTGTATAAACCCTTACATACTGATTACACAAAAAAAGGCAAAAAAACATTCAAGCAGAACTAAACATGAAAAGGCTAAGGGTCGCCTCTAGGCTGGACGACGGATTCTTCTTCCATTGGCAGCGCAGCTTCATCAGAGGCTCCATTGACTCTACTGCCCTAGTTCAGAGAAATGAGACGCTGGAGGTCCTCTTGGATCTGATCAACCTTCCCAATTATTTCACGGAGATTGCTTTCGTTGTCGTCGATACAGGCGTCATGATTGCTGATCTGAAGCGAGGTGTAGCTGACTGTGTCTTCCATTTTTTTAACATCCCATGCCATCTCTCTATTTTCCATGACATTGATGGAAAGCAACTCGTACAGGCGTCTCAAATTCTTCTTAATATCCGCAATCCCCGAGTTTTCCCCAGCCTGTTCCATATTATCAGCTTCTGACGACAAGGTGAGTCGAGCGAACTGGCTCTGGATAGCTTGAACAGGAGTGTCGGAGGCTAAAAGATTATTACAACAGAATCAAAGCACAAGGAGCTCCTTGTGCAGTAATGAATAGTCACTTCCCCCGCATATCAAAGTGGCCATGGATCCTTCTTTCCACCCTGTACACCTGCAACCTAGGACCGAACTGCTTCCCCGATTGCCAGATAGAAAGCCTGAACCAGTGTTAATTGTCTGCGAAATTGTGAGGAAACTACACGATCAAGGAGAAAAGGTAGCAACAGCCAATCTCTCCTTCACCACTGAGAAAATAAGGGGGAGCACCTGCCACGGGAGGCCTTGCAGGCTCCCTTATTCGATGCCTAAAACCGTTTTCAGCAGAAATCGCAGAGCGTCGTAGAAACCAGGGCCGAGAGAGGGAATGGGAAGGGAAAGCGCATTGCTGCCAACAGAGGCCATGGTGATAAACATGAGAGGATCGAGAGCATGCGAGGGGGAAGTGAGGCTGTCCCCAAATTGAATGGCTATTAATTCAACTGCCTTCGCAAGAACGAGAAGACAACAAGAATACCACGCGACAAAGAAAGAGGGATGGGGAGGACAGAACAATAAATGGAGGGAGCCGGCAATAAAAAGGTAGGCAGCTGTGAAGAGACGGTGGACTTCGAAGAATGTGAGGGAGGGATGGAAGGGGGGAGAAGGAAGGGTTGATGGGGGGAGCGAAGGGGGGCGGGAAAACAAGACAAGGAGGAGGAGATAAAACCCATGGAGAGACAAAGGATAAGACTTTTTACTATGATTCTTCAAAAGACTAAACCACTTGTGGTGGTTGTTTTGCATGAGATAAGAGTGAGAGTAAGCTTTGCTTGTCATTATGGAACAAATTTGTGGATGGGAGGATTCCTATTCTATTTGAGATGACCTTGAGGGAGAGAGGCCCCCAAGGTAGCCATACTATCTGCTGCAGAATTGTTAGATCTGAGAATATGAAACGGTTCATAGGAGTTGATCATAAGATGTTTAACTTTGTTGTACAGGAGACAACAATTAACTGCTCCCTTGGGATATCCGTGGATCAATTTAGATATGACGAGCTTTGAGTCTCCAAATATCAGAGCCTTTTGGTATTTTTTATCCTGAAGGATCTGCAGACCTTGGAGGAGAGCCAACCACTCTGCTTCATTATTGGTTTGAGTCCCTAAACCCCAGGCGAAAGTTTTTTCTATTTGTCCTCTGGGATCCAGAAGAATCCCCCCCGCTCCTGCCACCCCAGGGTTTCCTTTCGAGGCGCCATCAAAGAAGAGGGCAAAGGAGTTCTTCTCCCTAAGCCAATTTTTAAAATCCTTGCTTGGGAGACGAAGCTCCCAAGGGGGAGGTTTCCTTAAAGAGGCAGATCCGATAGTGATTTTTTTGGACTGAAGAGGGCTCCTTTCCTTCAAAAATTTCCTGCACCAAGTGGAATAAGGGACAGGGATGGCCTCTTTTTCAAAGAAGCTGATGTTGCTTAATGCAAATTTTTCAGCTGTCATTCCAATGGTTTTTGCTGCTATTCTAGCTGGGATTTCTTTTTGTTCCTTGAAGATAGCCTTGTTTCTGGCGAGCCAAAGTTGCCAGCATAAATTCTTTGGGATGGAGGCCCAGAGACAGTTTAGAATTGGTTTCTTGTTTAGAGATCCAGGGAAATGCTTGCTCCATTCTGCAAAGAGTTGAACTATTGAGTCAGGGAAGTTTAAAGCCATGCCCGAAGGGAGAACTGACCTCCAAACTAGAAGGCAAAAGTTGTAATGAAGGAATAAATGACTAGTGGTATCTTCATACGAGTTACACAAAGCACATCTTGAAGGACCGTTGATGCCTCTTTTCCTTAAATTCTCAGCTATGAGGAGCTTGTTATGAAGGAGGATCCAAACGAAGCTGTTTACTTTTGCTATGCCGTCTGTGTGCCATACCTTTTTCCACAGTTTATCTGCTCCAGGCGGTTCCATGGATATCTTCTGATAGCCTTCTTTGACATTATACTTAGCGGTCTTCCCCCAGCCGATACGATCCTTGGTTGAAGCACTCAAAGGGGACAGCCCATGAAGGGAAGAGAGAAGAGAAACAGCTGCGATAGATAAATGGTCTGGGGGGGATAATTCCTTCCAGCCAATCCAAATCCCTTTCGAGTCCCACTGAGAAAGATCAAAGAGAGTGGAGATCCCCTGTTCATTTGCCCATTCTACTAGCAGGTTTTGGCCCGGTATCAAGGATCTAGGAGGCTGTCCCAAGATATTGCTCTTCCATATGTTGATTCTTTTCCCATTTCTGGGAATCCAATGTAAATCCTCAAGGATTGTGCTAATAGAGGCTTTGCACAGATGCCAAAGATTGGTTCCTTGGCCAACCCATGCACTGTCCAACATTTTAGACCTGGGTCTCCTAATATATTTCTTCTGGATAACTTCCTTCCACCAATCCTTTCTGCTTGTGATCAGTCTCCAAACTAATTTGGCTCCCATGGCTTTTCCCATTTGTTTAGGATCCCGGATGCCTAAACCGCCGTGTTTTTTAGTTTTCTTGATCGTTTCCCATTTAACAAGGTGAAATTTTTTGGTCTGGACTTTTCCACCCTGCCACAGGAATTTTTTAATTTCCTTGGATATGCTGTTCATGACGTTTCTGGGAGCAAGCACCATGGAACTGGTATAAATGGGATAAGAGGAGAGGATAGAGCGAATTAAAACAGTCTTCCCTGCAAGATTCAGCCATTTCAATCCCATGGATTGGATTTTATCTTTAATTTTTTGGATGACTGGGGTCCACATTGAGGAGGCCATGGATTTTTGGACAATGGGGATGCCAAGGTAGATGAAGTGGGTCCATGAAGAGTTTGCTTTTATTTGAAGAAGTTGAGAGATGTGACTGAGAGTTGGGGCTGGGCAGTTCCACCCATATATTTCGCATTTATTCCGATTTACGGCACTTCCAGAGGCTTGGAGAAAGAGATCAAGAGGATTAAGGAGGTTCCTGGATATTTGAGTGGAGGCAATTCCCAGGAGGATAGTGTCATCTGCAAATAAGGCATGGTTGATAGGGGGAACTCCACGTCTGAAGGAGAGTCCGAGGAGGGATCCTTCGATTTGGAGTTTGTTCATTTTCCTGCTAAAAGAGTCAGCAACCAAGATGTAGAGGAAGGGCGAAAGCGGGCATCCTTGCCTTACCCCACGGGAGGCTTTAAAAAACTCGGTAGGCCTTCCATTTACAAGAGGGGCTATCTAGGGAGAGGTAATGCAAGCTTGGACCTGATTTATGAAAACTGGAGGGAACCCAAACTTGCCAAGAACCAGAAAAATAAATTCATGCCTCAGCCTATCAAAAGTATTAGCCAGATCTAATTTTATAGCCATTCCAGGATCACCCTTTTTGGAACTGGAGTGGATGGCCTCCTAAACCAAAAGAATATTATCACTAATTTTCCTTCCTGATATGAAGCCTCCCTGATTTGGAGAGATAAGAGAGGGGATGATTTGTTTGAGCCTTAAAGACAACACTTTGGAAAATATTTTGTAAGAAGCATTGCATAGGGAGATGGGTCGAAATTTTTTGATTGTGGAGGGATTGCGTTCTTTCGGGATCAAGGCCAAGAAGGTGGAGTTGGTTGCACCTCCCATATTACCTTTATCCATCCAGGAGATGAGACGCATCAGGTCTTTCTTAATCAGGGGCCAAAAGGTTCTATAAAAACGGATAGGGAAGCCATCCGGACTAGGGGCTTTGTCCGGGTGCAGGCTCTAGATATCAGATTGAACTTCAGATTCCGAAATGGGGGATTCTAGCCTGAGTCTTGCTTCAGGACTGATAAGGGAGGGGATATTAGAGACCATTTCCTCCATGAGACGATGGGAGATTGGCTCCTCATCACTGTACAAATGAGAAAAAAAAGTCCTTACCTCAGCTTTAATGGCCGCTTGCCCTTGGATGAGAGTGCCATCTTCAGTTTTAAGTTCTCTCAAGGTGTTCCAGCGTTGTCTGTCTCTGCATTGGTTCTGAAAAAATTTGGAGATATGGTCTCCCCCTTGAAGCCATAGAATGCGAGAACGCAGCCTCCATGTTTCAACTTCTTACCTGAGAACTTTCTGCAGAGTCGTTTCCAACTCTATATCCTTGAAGAAGTGGTTCTGAGTAACCATGGTTGTTTCCATTTCAGCTTGAAGTGCCTCCATATCTTTTAGAATTTTCTCCTTTTGTTGCGCTGGCTCTTGGTAATGGTTTTTAACCCACGTTTTTAGAGCTTCCTTGACCCGTTTCAGCTTCTGTTCCCATGAGAATGCGGGGGAACCTGGAATAAAACAGCGCTAGGCATTATAAATAAGATCTCTAACTCCATCAAATTCCAGCCAAATCCGATTGAATTTGAAAGGGAGAGGACCCAGATTTTCCTTTGGAGGAAAAATAGACATATAGGTTTATGATCAGAGACCACAGCACATAAGATTTTGGATTCTGGGAGAGAAGGGATGAGATGTGTGCTGACCAAGAATTGATCCAATCTAGCTGTAATATGTCCTGGTCCTATTCTTTTGTTGTTCCACGTATAGACACCATTTTTAGGTTTGATGTCTGCAAGATTCCATTGGGAGATCAAATCTTCCAGCCATTCCCGAAACGGATCTCTAACCTTAGTACCTCCTCTGCGCTCATCTGCAGAAATAGTTACATTAAAGTCTCCTGCTATGTAGCAAGGGAGGAGCAGTTTGTCCGCGCATTGCTCCTCAAGAGAGTTCCAGAACCTTTCCTTCTGCGTGTTCAAGGTTGGGCCATACACGTTCCCAATCCAAAAAATTTGCTTGATGTCTTTGTCTTCAAGTCTTATGAGAAGCCAGTTTCTATCTTCTATGGCCTCAAGCATTTTATATTGTTCAGAGTTCCACCAGCATAATAGACCTCCTAAAGCTCCACGGGCACTAGTGGCTATACCTGTCCCTTTTGGCCAAATGTTTTTGATTGTTTCTAAGATATCTTCAGTTGTTTTTTTCATCTCCTGGATGAGGATGATAGAGGCAGATTCCATAGTTTTAAATCTCTTAGTGACTTCTAATTTATGTAAGCCTCCCAAACCTCTACAATTCCAGGAGACTACTTTCATTATTTCCTGAGGTGTTTAAGGGCCTTGTCTTTCTCCCTTTTTTCTTCTTCAGCGCTAAGTAGATACTTGTTTGCTGGGGCATTTTTGACTAAAAAATCTAGATTAGTCTGCTTACCTGCTGCCTTTTCCCTGGCTGCCTCCTGTTCTCTGATGATTTTGTTGGATTTCCTTCCTTTTCTGGATTGTGGTTCTTGTTCCTCTGCCAAAGTGTCTGTTATTTCTTCCGAGCTTCCTTTAGCCTTTGACCTTGTAATGGAGCCTTCAGAAATTGTTACAGGGTCCTTCTTATCCGAGGAACGCGCTGGATCCTCATTCTGATCTTCCTTTTCCTGATGCTGCAGAGCTGGTTCCGGCGGGTCAGGATCTTTCTGCTTCTCCATTTTCGAGGTAATTTCCTGATGTTCTTCTTCTTGCGCTTCCTCCTCCAAAGCCTCAAATCTGTTTCCGGTGGTGTTCTTTGCCACATTGGCCTGTTGCTTTGCTGTCTTGGCTATTTTTTTCCCACTGGCTACGTTCCAGCCTTCATTTGTTGGGTTGTCAGGGATGGGTTTCTCCGGCTTCTTCGGACATGACTTGGCGAAATGCCCATATTCATGACAGTATTTGCATTTGAAGGGGATTTGCTCGTAATCTACTTTCTGCAGATGTGTCCAGCCATCAATGGAGAGGTTAATGGATTCCAGCAAGCCTTTTTCTAGGTCAACTTCGACACAAATACGGGCATAGGAGAACATTGGGGCTTTAGGTTCAGATTTGTCTACATATTTCCCTAGGGTATTTCCTATTGCTCGAAAATTCTCATCATTCCAGCAGTGAAGAGGGAGGTGAGGGAGCTTAACCCATACAGGGACTGCCTTTGGAATGTCTTTTTTAGGGTTGAAAGATAGATCCCATTTGTTCAGATACATACCTCAAGGACCCATAAAGTAAGGCCCATTCCTGAAGATCAGGTCTCGGTACTCCTTTTTTTCAAAGATGAACGCGAAATACCCTTTGCCACAGAAGATCTGCTGCACTTCTCCTTGGATTAGGGTTCTCCAGTTTTTATTTAACCAGATTTCCACTGAGCGCGGAGATGGCCATAACCCAGTGAAAATTCCAATGAGACCCTTCTCTGAGAGGGTAACTGCTTTTTTCTTCGAAGCTGCAGAGCGGAGCTTCACTTCTGGGATATCCGTTCGTTTCACAAACCGAGAAGATGGGGTCGCGATAGCCTGGACCGGGGGCAAGGAGGCCACAATGTTCTGGAACCGGTCCTCAACATAAGCAGGGTTGGGTGGATCCATTTGTAGGACCACCGACCGACAGGGAAATCCCTCAAGCTAGGGTTCGTCTCACTCAAACCAGGTCGCACCTCAGCTCACAGGTGAATTCATGTTGTATACATAATCCTGCAATGTTATCATATAACAATATACAACATTTATTCGCTTATCCTTTCCCAATACCCATATATCTAAACTTATTTACTCAATATTCCCAATTCACCTTTTTCTTTAAAACAAGATCTAATCAACCATTAGTTCGAAAGTCCAACATAGATGTGTTTTTTAAATACTGCTCAACAGTTTGTTGCACATTTATGAAAATAGAATTAATTTCTTTTGATTGAGCTCCATTCCAAAACCTTGTTTTGTTTCAAACTTTAAATCATGGAATCATTTTTGGATTTTATCATGGAAATTGTTATTATTATTCCTTTTAAATAGAAAAATATTTAGATCAGTCATCGCATAACCCATCCATGTAATCAAAAGAAAACTTTGGCCTTAAAATTCCAGAGAAACCTGTCTTGCACAATAACTAATACGACCTCTAACCTCTTCACGTTTCCTTATTCGCTTTCCAAAAGTGAGAACAAAGTTGAAATATGTAACAATAATTACATATTGGCTGCAAGCTATGGTCAAACTTAGAATTTTGAAACGCCTACAACAAAACTAGAAAGAATACAATACTTGCTTCAGAATTTACTGGGATTTCAAATTTTGCTGCTCTAGGACAAGCCATTGTTGGCTTCTGTTCATTTTCAAATGAAGTAATCTACAGTTTGGAAAGTAATTTTGACTTCAAAAGCTAACTGCCAATCCATAATTTAAAGAGGGAAGTGACTCTCAAGGTAGGGTTCCGAATGTCAAATTCGAAGGTATAGGATTCGACAAAAATGCGTTTACTGGTGAGAAGTGATTTACTTCTTCAAGTGTATAATAAATAGAGTTATGGCCATGTGGAAACCAATTTAAATATTTGATAGAACTTATGTATGTATTCATAACAAAACCTCTGCATTATGCACCAGTCATCTTGGGTCGCCATGCTATCACCGAGAGCAAGGTATATTCATTTTAAACATAGCTTTACCACCTACCCTTTGCATCGTGACCAGCAAGAATGTAAAAACAATTCCAAACCATATCTTCAAAAAATGGTGACTGATATGAAGCATTGAATCAAAAACTTAATTCAAATTCATTGGCTTATTCGAGGGTTCAAACCATACGGATGTGTGGGGATAAGAAAAGATAACGACTTTATTTCCAAGACCAATTCTTCTTTCAAATTGAATTCACAAAATTTTAAATCACTTCACAATTCCGTTTCATACTGAATTTGAAGCAACAAATAATAGAGCAAACCAGTATCATTTAAAGTTGTTGTTTCAACCATCTTCGAGAATGCAACATTATATCAATCACTGACTAGTGTCACAAACAAAAATGCTTCTTTACCCATAAAAATTTTCGCATCAATAGTTCTCTTTAGGAGCAAGGGAAAAAGGAGCACATACACACAAATATAGTCAAACCGAGCCATTACCTTCCCATGATATTTCTTTCTTTTATCCTTTTTAGTTACCTCCTTCAATCTTGAAGGCCCACTCGGATAACTTAGTTCCCTCATCCGTCATTTCCATTCAAACATAAAAAATTGATTTTATTGATTAGCATTCATGCTTTCTAACTTCATGTTGAGCCCCAAATAGGCCCGAGTGCTGTCACGTAAGCTCTGATACCATTTGTCACATACCCATAATACCTCAATGTAAAAACAATAAAAAAATGGGGTATAGATCATTGTCACTTATTCTTGCAACACACTTTACTCAAAGATCGTGACATTCCTTTATCTAATAAGTATTCAAACCCATACAAGAGTTTTTGTAACTATGGAACTAATAAGGAGATTTTTCTGTACATGTACTTTTAGCCTTACTTATCTCCAAAAATAAAATATGTACGTACCATGTTCTGCAACTCAATCATATTATACTAAAATTTTACATGGCATTACGTTTTAAGTGAATCCCAAACAAATCTTAAGTCCCAAAATAGGAAGGAGATGGTATACACAATGTAATAGTTTCTTCCCATAATTCCATGGACGTGTACTTTAAGTGAATTCGTAAAAGACTTTAAATCCAAAATCTATCATTCCATTAACCGAGTAAACCTAGTCTTATAAGGAAAGATCATGACGCATAAAAGATTTATCAATTATAGCATATAAGATACCATTTAATGGAAATCCTACACAAATCAGCATTAACACAAATATTTAAAACGAAGATAAACAACATAAGGTACAAACACAAAAGAAACACCATATTATGTGGTTCACCCAATGCTTGGGTTACGTCCACCAAACGGTCACATCCTGTGACATTTATTTCATTAAGAGGTTACAATTCTGAAACATAAATGTTGCCATACTTTGTTTCTATCATTCCATAGACTCTCTCACCGAGATTATCTCTAAAATAAAACTACAAAACTTGGTACTGAATCAATATAGATCAATGCTTGGTGCTTTGGTAAATGTAGTAATAAAATAAAGTTTGTAACCGACTCCAACTTAGAACTGTCTCTTAGCTTATAAGGCCTCTAACAAACAATTCTGAACACCTAGTAAAGCACAATATGTCGCTCAAACAACCTAGCCAATTCATAACATTCAGATACATTTAAGCAAAAAAATAATACAGGGATTCGGCTCCCCCAAATGACTGGAATATCAAGGAGTGCATTATCATCCCTTTAGGAATCACGCAGATCCTAACCAATGTGGAAACGGGAGCTGGTATCTATTTCCATCTCTCTAAAGAATCATTACACAATAAATATACACACTAAATTAACGACTCAGTTAGGAATACATATCGACCCAAAATATACGAATAATTTCTGAGCACTACTAAGATGAGCCACATACTTATTTCATAAAGAGTGTCAATTTAAGAAAATCAACTTTTGTTAGCGAACCAGCAAGCGATTACCCTTCTATCAAACTTATAAGGTTGAATCCGGCTTGCTTGAAGGAGGTAATGTATTTAAGTTTTTATTCTTAGACCTGCACTGGAGATCCAATTTCAAACAATGGAAGAAATCTAGATCCATAACCAGTCCGATTTTTTTTAACCTCTTGGGCACTACACATCTAGATTTTTATTCCTAGATATGCACTGAAAATGCAAGCGTGGGAAATACTAGATTGATGCTCGAGCCAGATACACCATCTGATTCAAATCGCATCTAAATTTTTATTCCAGATCTGCCCATAAACCGACCACAACTAAAGAAATGGTTTCCAATGTTAGCAATCCAACCTATGATGTATTAACCACTGTGCATCAAAACCCAAGATGCAAACATGGGGTTGCAGTAATATTTTGATCCGTACCTTTATGAAAACACAGTTAGAAAAAAATCGAACTAGATCTTACACAGCTCGCAGGCTAGGATTTTTCCACTCTTTCAACTGTATAAAATGGAGAACTTTGGGGAGGGTGATCGCATTTAGAAAAGAATAAAAACTAGCTCTTTCACAAAGACAGCCCCTATTTAATTCCATTGGATTTATACTATGGGTGTTGTAAGCCTAAAATACCTTAGATCTAGCGCAGTCATGCGCAATGTTACCAAGGGGAATTGTCGTTGTTGTCACACTCGGGGAATGTGACAATTAATTTTCATGCCCAACAATGGATGAGCTTCGTTGGCTTGTAAAGACTGGCTCACCTTGCTATCAGAACGCCCCTACCCTATTGTCCAACCTATTTGTTAGCACTCAGAATGTACCCAGGTTGTAAAAGGCACACCCCGAGGTAACAGCAAAACCACTTTAGGAAGATATTGGTAATTTCTCCCAGAGAGGGATCTCTCAACATGAACTTTAAAAATTGCAAGACCAAACGGTAACAATATTTAAAGGTTTATTTGGTTGAAACAATCACATATCCATTGGGCAACGGAGTCATATACATATAAAAAGATTACCAAAATGCATACACAGGATTTTTCAAAGGCAAGATAATCACATAATTGCAGTCATTTCATTTGTCAGGGTGAAAATAGAAGAAATGAGGGAACAGCCCATCAATACAGAGCGTCTAAGATTAATTCCATATCAACTTTAGTAGAAAAGATCATATAATACCTGAAACGATGAATAGAGCATAAGCATATGAATTCTAAACATCAAACACTATGTTCCAGATACGACAGAAAAAACAGAATGGAGCGTTACACAGGGAAAATTACAAATCACACAGAGAAAGAAAGCATGGACTGCAATGTCAATGATACATGAATCTCTGAAAAAAGAACTCTCATGCATTCATTCGGTATTAAAAACAAGACAGATATGTTCTCCACAAATTACTCCATCTGATGGGTTCCAACCCCCATCTCATAAAAGAGATACAAATTTATAGATCAAAACAATAAGTCTGCCTCCAGCAGATCAATAACAGAATGACCGGCGTAAATTAGAGTTTGTAACTGAAATCCTACACCACTAGGAAGTTGTTACAATTCCATTCCTAACCGATCATAAAGCATGAAACAACTGGATAACAAACTTTGGTCCATCAGCTCCGAATCTTTGCCCCAACAGCTCCACGTCTTTTGCCAAATCAGCTCCAAGTCTTTGCCCCATCAGCTCCACGGTATCTGCCACTTGTTTCCTACGGAGGAAGAGTAAACTTTGTTTTCCCCAGCCGCTCTACAGCCTTCCACTGTTCGGAACTTGGGGTGTCGCTTTCCATCATTTCCCGGATGGCTACCTCGAGCTCCATGTATGTTTCGTAGGACTTTTTAGGCAATCTGGTTCTGATAGCTGTGAACTTCTGCAGGACTTTGAAATCTTCAGTTAACACGTCCACAATGGTTTGTCCTGACAGGCTCTTCTCCAGCTCATTAAACTTTGAATGGTCCATACGATCCCTGACAATCAGGTGATTATAATGTTCCTGCGGGAGCATTCGACCCTTTTCGTTCCAGAAGCACGGCAACCTGTCTTCGAACAGCCCTTCAAACTCCTTTTTGAACCTGTTGACCTGTACCATTAATTCTTCTGATTTGTCCTGAACAATCTTCATTAACTGGTGCTTGTGAATGATTTTCTTTGCTGACAGCACTATTGAGACTCTATCCTTTATGCCCATGTCATGCAACTTTTGATATGTTAATGAATTCAGGAAATCCAGGGTGTTTTGGGCTGTAGCGAGAGGTCTTCTTGCCATGTGTTCATTTACCACTCTCAATCTTTGCTGAGCTGAATCTATCAATCCACACAAATAATCAATATAATTAAGGTAGTGCCTAAACTTGGTAACTTCAATACTTAAGGTGTCCCAAATGATATGCTTCGCCCCCTGAAGGGGGCTCTTCCCAATACATTTTTCTTTCAGTTCATCAACCTTCTGCTGTAATTGGCTCCTGTCCTGTAAGAGCTGCATTCTGCTTTCGCTTACCTTGGTTAACTCGGCTTTCACCTTTTCATTCTCGGCTTGCAATTCCTTAATAGTTTCCTCCCTTAAACTCACTTGGGACATAGACTCCAACAGGTCATCTGCAGAACAATCAGCTAATGGCTTTCGAATATCTACAATAGATAAGTCGTCACCGGCAGGGGTTTGGCTTATTAGCTCATCCATAATCTCCTTTTCCACAGACTGGTCTTTCTTCATCACGAAAATTTGGGACAGTAGTTCTTCCTTCTCGGAATTCCACTTATCCTTCTCCTCTTGTAGCTCTCTAGCCTTCCCTTTGTATTCCATCATTTCCTGATGGAGTTTATCTTTCTCCTCCTAGAGGGCTAGCAATTCAGCTGATTGGACATGTTCTGAGCCTGGCATCTTCAACCTCTTCTTCAAAACTTGTAGGGCATTATCTTTCTCTTCTAACAACTTCTTTACGGCCTGGGTATTGTCTGAGCTGGCGATGTCTGCTTGCAGTTTTTTCACCTGAACAACATTTTCTTTGTTTTCCACTTTCTCATGTCTCAATTGGACTTCCAACTTGTCTACCAATGCTTGCAACTTATTTATCGTCATCATGGCTTGCAACAGGTCTGAATAAAGAATGTCGCTGGTTTGCTTGTGCAACTGTATCTTGTCTGGAGTACTGACTTTGTCCAGACGGATTTCTATTTAATACATTCTTTTATCATTCACAATGGCCATCTTGAAAGTATTCTTCTCTGCATCTCCAGCAGAAACTAGAGATGTTTTAGAACTATGCAGGTTCCTTACCCTCGGGAGCAGATTTCTCGTTTCCTCCAGGGATTGCTTCCTCTTTTCTAGGTAGCTCGTCTTGAGCTCTTCTTTTGATTTAAACAAGGGGCTGGACTTTGGACTGTTACCGTCACCTTCTGAATCTCTAAAATAAAACTGACTGACCTGTACTGTCTTCAGGGGAACCAAAGCAGCCTTTTTGAAAACTCCGGACGCCCCTTCATCCACGATCTCACCTCATTCGAGCAGCCTCGCCTTCTTATGGGATGTTTCTTCATCCATATCCATACTCTCGGCTTCGGCCAAACTCCTCTTGACAGCAACACTGACACCCTCCGTGATTTGGATCTCTGAACGAGATGTAGGATGTGCCTCTGTCTCGGCTTTGGACTCGTCAATGAATTGGAGCAAATTAGCTGTTTCAGCTAACCCTTCAACAACTTGATGCTCGAACGGTTTGTTCCTGTTTACTTGCTTTCTTAATGATATCACCTGGTGAGGGTCGTAGTTCAGATTTACATCCTTAATGAAATCCATAAGTTCCATCAGTCTCTCTATACATGCCAGGGCACCTTTGCCTTTAAAAATGAAAGGGCCGACCTTAAAAGGAAATTTAATATTCAAATATTTTCGGAAAGCACCGAAGTGATCCTCCTCTGATAACAACCTTTGTCTCATAAACTCCAGAGCAAAAATCCTTGGAGTTAAAAAAGAAGGCAACCTATAAGGCTGACCGGCAAAGCCGTACACTCTCAAAACAGTGTAATCTTTGTACAGGAACTAGTCTCCCACTCGACCTTCGGGTGAAGACTGCATCAAATATTTCATTTCATCGAAGACCCGGGGAAATTCTCCATCAAATAGCATCCTGTATATTTCGGACATGATCGAATTGGCAAATTCGATCAGGTGGATTTTCTTTGGAAAATCAGAAGAGGACAGAGTACTCAAGAACTTCAATTCGGTAACATTAGAACATATCAACATGTTAAGTAAGTGTGTTTGAAACCTAAAAAACTAGACCTTGGGAAATTCAGTCAGCTGGAGGTGGATTGCTTCGGCAAGATACTCGTCTAAATTAAGTACAGGAACTGACTAGGACTCGGGACTCAAAGAATTTACTTTTAACAGGAAACCAAGGATAACATCACCTATACGACAATCGTCATCTAGACCTAACACCTGACAAACCAAAGACATTACCAATTGCGCCTCAGTTCTAAAAACGTGCAAGGGTTAAGGTAAGGAAAGGCCTTCCAGGGACCGACCTTCCTTCAGGATACTTGACAGGAATCGAGAGCGAGCGTCGATTGGGCAACTTCGGAAAAACTCAGCAAGGACAGCTTAATTTACAGACTCACGGTTTCCAGGGTAACTTTCGGGAAAACTAATATTTTCTCTTACTACTGAAGCATCAATTTTACACAATATCCTAGATGCGGACTGACTCACAATGACCCTCTGAGAGGGAGAATAATTTACCGCGCACCATTCGGCAAATTTAGGGAAGTGGAGGGTTTGGTCTAGGACGAAAAAGTATAAAAAGGACTTGCACACATTTAGAACATCATTTCCCTGCAAAAAATAAGACCATAACCTTTCTTTGCTGCCAGATACACTTCCTGTAGACAGGAAAGGGTCGCAGACACCTCTGTGTCTATCTACCAAGAATTCTTCCCTTTCATCCGGGACCCGACCAGACACAGAAGCTTCGCTCTGTTGGTCCATTTCTCAATTTATAATAATAATTGGGCGAAGAAGTTACAGGATCAAGGTCCTACCTGGCTCACTGTGAAGGCGCGTGTTCGGAGTGTGTCTGGTACTGACAACTGGAAGCGCCCAAATCGACAGGTCCTTTTCGCCGGGTCTCGAGCAATAAAATAATCGCAGAAGAGGTCAATTCTGCCTTTATAGGACTGCCCCGATTTGACACGTGGGAAGCATTTATTTCCGCAACCACTACTTATCTCTAACAGCCATGCATCTGTCTCCTCCGGGTTCATTTCCGACCTTTGATCTCTTTTGTGCAAATTTCTGGCCTTCGGATCGTACACCACGTGTCCTTTTCCGCCGGGAATCTTGGCGCTAAGCACCGTGTAAGTTTCCATTCCGGGGTCGCTCGTGACCATCGATGTGACGTACTTCCACCCCTCACCGTTGGATTAAACGCCACGTCCCACATTCCGCTGAGTCGTCTGACCTCTGGGTCCCAGAAACATCTACAGCCGTCGATCTGATCTTCCTTTACGGGCGGGCCGTTGGATCATGTGGCGCCCACTCAATTCCACTGGGATCCTTTGCTTTATCCGTCGGGCAACTTAGATCAGTGGAATTACTCCCCGTCGTTGATGCGATCTGCCTTCAGCTCCACATCGTCGGATCAAGCACCACGTACCCGATTCCGCCGAGCAATCCGGGATTATACTCTGCGCCTGTTCCTCCTCCGGAATTCTTTCCGGCCGTTGATGGGATTGCCCAGCGCTTGTCAACCGTCTGATCATGTGACATGTACCACATTCCACTGGGCGATGTGATTTTATCCGGTGCGCAAGTTTCCATCCCGGAATCACTGTTAGTCGTTGATCTATTACCCTCTGATCTCCAACCGTTGGATCGAGCAGCAAATAATGAGTTCTGCTGGGTGGCTCAAAGGTTATCCCGCGTGCATGTTCATCCCCCGGAAATCAAAATGGCCGTCGATGCACGCTGTCTTTAATCCTCGGCAGTCGGATTAACCTCCACGTACCCCTTCCGCTGGAAGCTCTGGTGCTTATCCGCCGCGCAGGTTCCAGCTGCGGAATCAATCCCAGCTGCCGATGTGATCTGATTTCGTCCCTCCACCATCAGATCGAGAGGAATATATGTGATTCCGCCAGCTCCCATTTCTTTAACTAACTTGCACTTTCTCCCCGCGGATTTGTTATGAACCGCAGATCGTCCTTGGATCAATTTGTAACCCTTGATTTGCGCAGGCGGCTAAAGGCCTGAACTTCCGCTATCCTCCTCGCATGTCTTGAAAGGCGGAGGGAGTATCAGCCATGGATTGGATCCTTCTTTCGATGACAGCCTAGGATTTTGCTAACTTGGCTGCTCTTTATACCATTACGTCACTTTTGTACTATAATATTTAAACCAAAGTATTTAAACAACACAATTTTACCTCCCCTTGGTCTTATATCTCTTTTGTTAAATACAGGTGTTAACACTATTGACTTCTTCGATTAAACTTATTCCCGTTTTTCGGACTCGCATGGAGACATTGACACTTGGTTGCCATAACTACGTCCAAAGCTAACCAACTATAAGAGACTTAGATTTGCATTATGGTGTCAGCATAGATACTTTTTCGACATCTAGTATTGCTCACAAAACAAGCAAACTTCAAAATACATGACAATACACTATGCCCAAAAGCTCCTTGAATACAAAGAACGGTATTAAATACACATTATGAAATGTGCTATGCTAAGAACATTTTTATCCCGAGCGAAGAGTGAAATGTTTCGATAGTAAATGCCCTTCTTTGGAATTTTACTTTTGATGTTAGTATATATATGCGCATCCCTCTATTGACCAAATGGTTATGTATGCAAAACATGAAACCCATATATGAATGCATTATTCTTCCATATCATTCGTCAAAAGACTCAATTTCAGAAATCACACGAGGACGCATTCTAACCCAATTCCTTTCTTTGACAACAGCAAGGACAGTAAATTGGGATTGTAATTACATTTTCCTCAGAACAAAGATGCAACATGGGGTCACACAAGATTGTGATCCGTACCTTTATAAAAACACAATCAGAAAAGTCGAACTGGATCTTACACAGCTCGTTGGCCTCTTGCTTGTAAGTTGCATCCTTAAATGATCCATTTAACCCTTAGCGCGGGCACTCCCTTACCCGATCTCCAAGTAAACCATAGTTGGTCCAGATAATGAATGGTTGGTTTCCATTTCTTGTTGACGGAGAGCTCGCCCAAGAGGTTGCGCCTGAAGCATCTTTTCATTTCTTCTCATTCAAACACTGAGAGGTGTGCGTATTAGTACAAAACTCGAGGAGGTATAACAGAACGTAGATATCATCCTCCTCTAAAATTAGAGACTGTTCCCCTCTAAAATGCATGGATCCCTCAAAAAAAAAACAGATATCTTGCTTATAGAAAGCGCAGACATTTTCTTCCTCCCTAACCTCATAGATCCCTCAAAGACAAAACACAGAGTACTTTTCTTTCCCCCCCCCCTAATGCAGAGGCCTCCCCCCTTATAAAAGGCGCAGAGATCTCCCCCCTTAAGGTACAGATTGCTCTCTGAAAAGATAGTAACGGTTGGACCATTAACTACGTTCCTCCTTCTTAGCCATTCTAGAGCGAAGTGGTGCTACTTTCCTTCCAATGGTCTACAAAATTTAAGATGTTTTGGCACTACCTTTTTGTTATGGGAATAATTCCCTCGATTTCCTCCAAGGAAATCGTACCTATTAGAATTTACCCATTAATGTAATTAGAATGAAATTCCCATGTTTGAGATATGCTAAATAAGTCCCAACTATCAGGGAGTAGCATACCTTCATAAGTGTAGTATGCTATGACCTTTCTCTCACTAAGGTTACTTATGTGTTTCTTACTTGCTTGTTTAAGTTGTAGAACCATAGATATTAATTTACTTGCGTAGGTGTTGATTGTTTCCTTTGTCACATTCTTATCGGTTAGTTATTTGTGAGTAGGTTATATTGAAAGTTGAAGTTCCTAAAGGAATTCTATAGGTCTCTCCCCTTAGGGGATCTACCTTCCCGTCGCTAAGTTGTGTTAATGATTTTCGTCTCCCACATCTACACTTTTTAGGGAAATAATTACCTAACTTTATAGGTTTTACTGGCGAGGCCTTGGCCTTCTGCTCCTCACCACAGAACCAGTACAATAATGATAAACAAATACAAAATTATTCTGGCGTACAAGAGGGAATTTACAAATTATCTAGGGTATGCAAGAGGGTTATTACATTGGGGTTCTGATTTTTATCTTGGAGAATTATTATTCTTCCTATTTTTCTCTCAAGTGTTTTCTTGGAGAACTTTTCCTACAAGGAAAAGAGGATTGATTCAGAACTGATTACGAGTTAGGAAACCCTACCTTAGGAGCTCTAAGCTACTTGCATGTTGGAGTCCATCTCGGGGAGATTCGGATTAGAACCAGGAACGGTTCTGGATCATGGTTGGGAGGAACGTGGTAGTTCCCAAGTGATTTGGTCATCAAAATCATAGGTTATATCTGTCTTAAATTGATAGTGTTCGTTATTTAAAAAGTGCAGGTTCAGCCATTAAAGGAGCTTCAGGAAGATTAATTACACGTATGAGTTTTTAGTATGTCAAAGTTCATTTTTAGGTTAAATGTTGGCTGGTTTATGTAAAACATTTTATAGTTATTATTAACCCTAGAATTGATTGGTTATGTCCATATCTCCTAATGTTACATTTCTTAAAATCTAACCCTAGACTGTCTATGTTATCTTCTAGATTATATCATAAATCCATAGATTGCAAACAATAATAGGAATCGAATCCTATGGGCATGCAAGCCTAGATTGTTTTCATTTATTAAAATACATTCATTACATTACATGAAAACCTTGTTGCCAACATAGGTCGCGACATCGATTCCCATGTATGTCAAGACCCAAGGCAAAGCCATGATAACATACCATAAGAATTGTATGTACAAAACAACAACCAAATCCTTTAACCATTATCACACGAGCCACGCTATACATCAAACCATATGTGGGCTATGGTTTATAAAATACACCCATTAAAAGATAAATACAGATTCCATTTACATTTTAAACAACCAACGCCATCGAGGGTCTGTAAACCCTGGCCTCTACGAAACCCACTAATGCATAGCGCTCACCTAAGTCACGTCCTCGACCAAATTTTAAAACTAATACACAATCTCTACCAATTTAACCCTACGCTAGACTATCTAATTTAGGATAATTGAAAAATAAGAAATATTATCACAGAGCTATTGCAGCCACGATGGGATAGGCTCAAGCCATTCATGGGATTGGCCTCTCAACCACCCATGCTGTCCACATAATACAGCCATTAAAATATACATAATACACAGACCTCAAAGGAAGGCGAATGCCTGTGACTAAACCAAACTATTAAACCATAACGTAGCACATCCGTTTATAAACATAGTAAGCAAAATTGACAGGAGTCCTTTTTTAAAATACGCAGGGTGTAAATATCATTACACAGTAGGGAAAAATTGCACAGTCTCCACTCAATCATTTCCAAAGCAAACATAAAATTCTTATGGGCATGTCAATGGGCTATGGCACCATTGCAATAAATGGTGCATCCCATGGCTCAAAGGCCCAAACCATTGTTTAATTTACAAACCCAAAATTTATACATAGGACCAGAGGAGACGTGAGTCTTCACTCCTCAGCCGAAGTCATTTAAACCTTTAGATAAATCCATGTCTGTAATCATATGCCCGAAGGCGAAATTCAAAACCCACATCGAAACCCACAGCGCGAAACCCAAACCAAGTAACCAATCTAAACGTAGTCTACCCAAGAGGGCCGAGAGATAGCAAGTAGAGACTTTCTCACAGGCTTACTATGGCCACAAATACAATGCTTGGAGCCCACAGAGTTGAGCCACGCTGCTCCTCATTACTCGAAGGCACCTGCAAAACATAAGCAAAAGGAGGGATGAGGAGTATGGCCACATTGTCAAACCTTAAACCAAACCATTTTGCACGTGTATAAACTCAATGCAGGCATACCTCACAGTTGGAAGATCGCCTTCATGGATTTTCTCCTTCACAGAGCCAAAACGCAGAAACCCCAAATGACAATACATTGCAAAACCCTAGTGAGCCAATCCTAAGGGAAGGCTGTCACAATTCTCCAAGCGCATTGAATGCACCAGATGGAAGCCATTAAACCCACATAAAAACCCACTCTCCATAGTATTGTTTCATTGCATTACAACGTATGACCACCTCCCACATTAAAGCTTAAACCCTACTATTGTATGGTTTATACCATATGCTATGTCGCCACCCCAAATCCCATCACAGTGTTAAAGTTTTACAAGGTTTGCATTGGTAAGGTCACGATAAAACATAGTCCATAGGTGGTGTTAGTCCAAGGTATAATGCCATAAGGCATACGCCTTAGAAGTTAAAACAAAATACACTTTAGGCTCATAACCTTGTATTAAAATCCAATACGAAAAGTGTTAAGCATAAATGCTTAGCAAACATGGCATATTGCAGTGAACATAGCATATGCAATATGCCATGTTAACTTTTAACATATTTAACTATAATAACCTGTCAAACAAAAGAACATAAGAGATGTTAATAAATATAGTAAAAGCATACATAGAACGTAAAATGTATTAATGTCACATAGAATAACGAATTTAAAACATAACGAAGAATAATTAGTGTACAGGAAATTTAGCTGTACTACTTAAATTGACGTTAACGACACTTACCAAGTTATAAAAACCAAGTCGCTAAGTAGCATAACAACTAATAATAGGTCCTTTAGGATCAAGACGTTCAACACACTTTGCACCAGATCCCGTCGCAAAGTAGTGCACTACGTAAGTAAATAAAAGAGGTGCCTTAGTTCGATTGAACCGTAGTAAGCCTGTGTAACCAAGTAATACCTTACCTCTCAGATCGTCATGGGAGAACAAGTCCCGCCACTCCACCACTTTGTTCCCATCAACAAAGTTAAGTTAGTTTTTATTAAATAAACAAAGTACACTTATTCAAGAGTAAAACAATGATCTATACAATTCATGAATTCACCGACATTAACAACTCAAATGTATCAATAGTTTAAATAACAGAATTAAGACATAAGAGTAAACGAACTAATAATCATTGAATGGATAAGAGATTAACAAGACAGTATGGGAAGTTTCTGAAGAGATCAAAAGTATAAGTGGTGCATATAATTCCGCAAGAGTATTAATGATCCCCTTTGGGTAGTTTTCACTAGCCTACAAATTTTTTTTTTTCAATTTTTGGGGACATTACACAAAGATTGCTCACAAAATCAATAGATAATAAAAGGAGGAAAAACTTTTACAAATGGGGGCATGCTTAAGTGCAAAGCCATCAAACCCTTGTGGATACCTTTTTTGCAAAGGGAAGCCACAAGTAATAAATTTTTGTTGAGGTTCAATAATTCAAATGATGAGATATAACTTTTGCATTCTCTCCACCCAGGTTCAAATCCCCAATGAAACATTGGTCATGGTCATTTTCATAAGGTTAGAAGGATAAGATATAATAATAATAGAAGCGGGGGGGGGGATATGTCAAAATGAGAGAAGCATCATTAGAGGAAATTTCAACTCAAAATGGGCCTTTTAACTTTGATTCAAATTCCATGTCATCATGTGTTAGCCAATGAAATTGCTTTAAATTTGAAATATCGTATGGGTCTTAAACACTTTTTTAATATAAATTTGGGGATAGGTATCATAAAAAAAACTACTTTTTTGTTTGTATTTTCGACATATCTCCCCGTGTTTTTACTCAAAATTTCGATCAGGAGAACTCGTTGGATGCGGAATTAAATTCCACATCCAACGAGTACGCACTTGACATACTTTTGATGGACCCTACTACTCTAAAAACAAGAAATACCCGAAAAAACATGATGATGACATTATCATCACATTTTTTCAGGTATTTCTTGGTTTTGGGGTAGCGAGGTCAGTCAAAAGTATGCCGAGTGGGTACTCGTTGGATGCGTAATTTAATTCCGCATCCAACGAGCTCTCCCAATTGAAATTTGAGTAAAAACACGGGGATATATTTTAAAAATACAAACAAAAAGTAGTTTTTTTCTTTTCTTCCTCCAAAATTAATAAATATTATTTTATTATATTTTAACTATTATTTTATTAATTCTTTTTACGAGGCCCATTTTGAGTTGAAATTTCCTCTAATGAGAGCAGTTGGAATGATAATAAAATAAATGCAAGTAAATAGGAAGAAAAAACCAAGTGATAGTAGAAAGAGTAAGAAAAAAGATAAAATTACTAAAAAGAAAGAAGATTATGAAAAAAGAAAAGGGCAAACATTATTAAAGCCAAGGGGGTGATATTAGGAACTGAGTGGGAAAGAGGATGAAGGGATAAGGCCATGGTATAGGATAAGGAGAGGAAAACAAAATTATTGATATAATACATGGGATATTGGTAAAGGTAGATGGAGAGATTATGAAATAAGTAATGAAGGTCGAGAGTATTGATGACAACAAAATTAATGGATGGCAGCTTTCCATGACTCGCTCAACTTGTATACCTAATCTCAATTATAATTGGTGAGACATTTTTCAATTTCAAACTATTCTCTAATAAGAAGAGATGAATAATGCATGGTTGATGCCAAGATTTTGTTTAGATAAAAATAGATAAGGTGTTTGGTGTTTTGAGAATACTCGACAATGGAAGATTTGCATAGATGATTGTGAAAGTCATCATCTATGTGTTCTGTTATATGCGTGTGAATAAAATTATGTTTAAACAATATATAATTTTCCATGGGAGGAAGAAATTTGGTAAACACTTGGAAAGAAGAGGGTCATATTTATTCTTAACACTTTTGAATAATTGTTTGAGACTTTTGTGAGGCTTGAATGGGGTTTTAATATTTTTTTGGCCAAGAATTTAGAAATTGCGTTAGTCACCCCATGGGTATAAGGGAGGGAGATAAGATCTAGGGGAGGGTTGTTGAAGGGGGATTTCTTGTGTCTGGCATAAAGGCTTGAATAAAAAACTTTGCTGACCTGGGTTAGGGAGAAATCAATAGCTAGAACGGATTTAGTGAGGTGGGTTTTTTCAATATTCACATGTTGGGGATAAAAAATTCAAATAGCTTGAGAGATGATTGTTTTGGGAACAACATATTTTTTAGTACGATGATGATGGGATTGGGAATGAGTGTAGCTATGAATATTAGTTTTCCTTTGATACACTTGGTGTGATAGGGAGCCATCGAGTTGGCGGGTAATGAGAATGTATAGTAAGGGGAGATGTCTCATTAGATTTCATAGTGAATTGAATGTGAGGAGAAATGTTATTTAGATGGTTCAAGAAAGAGTCAATGGAAGACCAACTATGAGGCTAAATGACAAAGGTATTGTTGATGAAGCGAAACCAACATATGGGTTTAATATGGAAATTGTTTAGAGATGATGCCTCAAAGTATTCCATGAATATATTATCTAGTACAATTTTCACATTTGAATATAAAGGTGGAGGAAAGGAAAATCTAGGTAAGACTTAATGTTTCAAAATCAAGTAATTTGGTGATGATATTAGGAGCTTCACAGATAGTAATTTTGGTGTATAAGGATACCATGTCAACGCTAACCATGAGTTCTTATTCCTATAGATGAAAATGATGATTTTTTTTATAAAATTAGTAGAGTCATATATGAAAGAGGAAATTTGGGTAGTGAAAGGAAGAAGTTTGTTAGATAACTATCTAGATAACGCATGGGTGGGGGCTCTAATGATATTGATGATGGGTCTAAGGGTTTTATCTTTCTTATGGAATTTAGGTTGACCAAAAAAAATTGAGGGTTGAGGATTGTGTGGAAGAAGCCACTTTTTTAAGGTTATATCTCGGGAGAAGGATTTGATAGCATTGGATACAAGCTTCAAGATTTTGTTGAGTGCGTTTATGAAAAGAGGTTTATAAGATGATGAAGATAGACGATCAAGAAATTTTTATTTGTAATCAAATGTGTTCATGATTGTGGAAGTGTTACCTTTATTAGCTTTCAAAAAGATAGTGTCGGGGTTGTCATTAAGTGAACGAAGGGTTGAGACTTTGTCTTTGGAGAGATTGGATTTAAATAGTTTCCCATAGTAGAGAATGGAAGATAAATAATTAATAATATATTGTCATTTGTGAGGGGGAAATCCACTAGTGGGTTCAATAGACCATAGTATATATTTGAAAAAAAATTAAAATTTATCTTTTCCCACTAGACATGGAGCTTGATATGACCAAATTCCCTTGGTTGGACATGGAATTTGTTTTGAAATATATATTTTTTGATCAAAATAGATTTTAATATGACACACAATCTCTATAATATTTATTTGCATTGAAATTGATATTGAGGTGTGTTACAGAGAGGGATACGATCTCCAAATATGACACAAAGGATTTCCCTATGTACAAAACAAATGACAAAGCCACGTGATCTCTATAGTAATTATTTGCATTAAAATTGACATGTGTTTTAGAGGGGGGTACAATATCGATATATGACCCAATATTTAAAGGATATCCCTTTGGAAAAAGCAAGGGATCTATGATATGTACAAAAAAATGAAAACTAACTGAATGCAAACTATCTACAAATTTCATCCATTAAGAATATACTAGATAAAGACTCTCAAAATGTATAGAACTAGTGTACAATAGGACATTAGAAATGATGGCCTCAACAACGTCTATCACTATATTTTCTTCAAAAACCACATTCAGTGTAAAGTCCCACCTTACCAGCTACCAAAACATCTAGAAGTTAAACTCAAAATATGATTTTTTTTATTACTATAATTATCATGACTAGCTCATGTATCATATCAAAATCATATTCATATAGGATTTAATAGTTATCATAATACCATAAACCTATATTATGACTTTATCCTTTCATTAATTTCAAAACACAAAATTAGTATAATAAATAAGGAATACAATTTTTATAAGTCCTAGCCTAGGCATATATTTTCTGACAATTTGAGAGGAAGATATCATTGATTGAATTATTCCCTTTATTGAAGGAATTAGTCAAAAAAATTAGTAAATAGGCCTAATATATATATGAGAAGACTCAACCACTTCAACACACCATCTACTTAATTCAAATATGTATGGATATCACTTCACCTCTGCACCGCCATTATTTGTTTTTTTTTTCTCAAATACTTGACACTTATGCTTTTCACACTCCAACATAAAACTTGTTTGACATAACACTAATAACAATTCCAAACGAAAATTAATTTCAATTTACTAAGAACAATCTTCTACTTTTGAATATTATACATGGTCAAAAACAATAAGATCATAATAATTGGTATACTGTGAACTATCCCCAGGATACGTCCCGAAACAGGGCATCAGAAATGGTTATAAAAAATTGGATTAACCCGAGCCATCATTTTGAATCCTAACAAACTCTACCAATGAATATTAGCCATGATTTACATATAAAACAGGAAACAAGGAATCACACGAATGCTGGATCAAAGCGGAAATGTGGCATCTAGTTGAAAGTGATGTCTCGGGGCACCTCCAAGGGTCTGGTGCTAACTCATATTGGGATTGTTCTTCAATAGAGGAGATGAAAGAGTCTTCCTTCAATGCTGACCCTTGTTATTATACAGTTTCCCCCAAATCTTCATCATTTCACCTCTTTCAATAGACAAATTGTACAAAAATAGGCTTCAGAGCCCCACCTTCATACCTAAATTGGTGATAGATGTGTGAAATATGGGCAAGGTTTTTTAACTGACCATGTTCTCGACCAAAACCATGTGCTCCTTTGGCCAGATTCCCCTCCATATCCTCAGAAACATCTTTTGAAGTTGATGACTAAGGCATGATTTCAAAATTATCGAAAAATACCTTATGAAGATGGCTACGATTATCCCAAACCATGGAACCTATGTAAAGTATGAGAGAGGGTATCTAATATAAGAATGTTATTAAGAAAAACCTCTCTTGGTTTCTCAAAATTATACTTAGATTGAAGAAAACAGGTCTTTGGAGGAACTGACGAGAACAATCTTTTTAGAGAATAAGGCTAGAACTTCCACTCTCTATGAAATTTCGCCCAATTCTCACAAATTAAACCATGGGAACTTTCCACCAGTGAAATATTTTTTGACCATTGATCTCCTTGACAATTCATATCAGGCAAACACGTGCTCTTTCGCTGATCCCAAACCTTTGTTTTCACATGCAAGTTCTTTACTGCAAAATGAACATGAGCCATTTGATGCATTTTACTTACCTATCAGACCATCCGAATTATATACTATTTAATGCCATTTATCTAATCTGGAAATTAAATTACCTCATGCATTTTTACCTCACGGACTCCCAACTCTTCACCATCTCACCCCTTTCTAGGAGACGGATTATTGAAAATAGGCTTCAAATCCCTACCTGTGTATCTCAACTGGTGATAGTTGTGCAAACACTTAGAGATTATTTTGTAATTGACCATGTTCCTCACAAAACCCATGTTCCCATTTTTCCATATTCCTCTCCAGTTCTTTAAGAAAGTCTTTTTAATTTGATGATTCAGACGGATTTGAATTTTTTTTGAAAATGCCCTCTGAAGACAGATTTGATTATACAAAACCATAGAACCTGTGCAAAAACTAAGAGATTTTATTGTATATGAGCATGGTATGAAGAAACACCTTTCTCAATTTCTCAAAACTCCTCTTGGTTTAGCAGAAACAGGTCCCGGAAGTCAAGGACTAAACTGTCATTTCACAAAAAAATGTGTTTTGATGTGCAACATACAAAATTTCGCTGGCACTTTAAAACTTAAACTTCATGCACTTTCCCACTATGAGATTCATGTGGACCATTGATCAGGATTGACAAGATATGAGACGTTGGTTTCGTGAGCGGTCTTAACACCATTTCGCCATGGTTTCAAAATGCTAACTTGCTTGCTCTTTGATTGGGCGAAACAGGTTCTGGAGCGTTGGATGGAAAGTGGTAGGATCTACACCGTTAATCCTTTATTTGGTTTGCAAGGCTCTTGAGTAATATCCCACATGAATAAGGTGAAATGTGTTTTCATTATTTACATACCACGCTAGTCTGCATATGTATTAAGGAACAAAGAAAGGATAATACTCCTTGTGAGTCGGGTGCTTGGTCTTTGATGGATTGCTAACTCGTGTTGTTGTTGATGTGGCAGGTGCGTTGATGTGGCAAGTGCTTGGCTCTATGCAGCCATATTTTTATACATATCTCATGGGTTTAACAATAATAAAAAACTTTGGCGAAAAAACATGAAAATTCGACTATAAAGCCGAATTTAGATATAAAACCAATGCTCATACTTTATTTTAAAATGAGTACACCGCTCTTAAGCCTCTAGGATGCCTTTCTTTTTTCCCAAATGACCAAATGAGATCATTTTGTCTTGTACACCTGTCGAATGGAGAAAACCAACTTATGCAAGAATATAATTTAGCACAAGTGCTAACAACGTCTCAATCAGGAAATTAAAATGATGATCATGACCAATGTAGTGGTCATCCAGGTAAGCGATCACAACCACTTTCGGAATCATGTTAGTAAGCCTAAAGACAAAAATCTAGCACAGGGAATCCAACGGTAACCTAAATTGGAGGCATAAAGGTTCTAGTCCATGGGTAGCAGACTCAGGTCTAGTATATCGAAGGAGACACTTCAGATGACTTAATTAAAGGAAGATACGCTTTTCATTCAAACTCATTATTTTTTATGTTAGTGCAACACCAGAAACATAGATATATTTCACATGACAAGAAATACAGTAACCTTCAAAATAGCCTGTATGCTTAATGCAAAAGATGGTACTATTTTTGTTGGTAATTTTTTGAGCCAACAATGGCCATTTTCACACCGTTAAATTTGGTTGTGGGAACTTCATACAAAATTAAAATAACATGATATATTCTGCTGTAAAGTTTCAGCACTATAAATTGTTCTATTATTTACTAAAAAAATCCACTTTGCATTTTACTAAAGCTAACTAGTCGTTATATGTGAAAACAAAAAAAATATGTCTTGTTAACTTGTACTCTCTAAAGGCAAAAGAATTGCTCAATAGATAGACAAAAAAATAGAAAACAGAAAAAACGACATATTACCTATATAATAGTACGTCCATAATGGCTGCAGAATTGAGTGAGTGCAACTTGATTGGCTCGTTCCAATGATTGTTGAATGATGGAAGGATACCTCCCTACGGCCTATGCTGATATTATTGCTAATGAAATTACTAAAAATTCCTTAGGATCTTTAAATTTTTTAACTGGATCCTGCTCTTTCTTTTCGGCATTGTAAAGTTGGGAAAATGCTGGAGTGTGTCCAATGGTTTCCTCCAAGTCTGGTATTTCTATCTCCTCCTCTACCCTATCTTCCTATGGCCTTGCAAGGAAATTCATAATGCTATCAAGCATTTTTCCCTAGAGTGCAACACTAGTGTCTTCCAAGAGTGTTGGAGATTCACATAAAAGTCTAGTAGATGCAACTGAGGACAACTTTGTCTCCAGAACTCTTATTATTGATTTCAGTGTGGTTACCCAAAACTGCTCCAAAATGCAGGGAAAATATTTGTCTGAACTAAATTGATAGAGTCAGCAAGAGCTCGAGGTCCATGCTTCACCAGAAAAAGGGACATGAAAATTATAACTAACTCGAAAAATTTCACAATCCGCTGATTTTAGCGTAGAACGAAAAGGGCGCTCCATATGTGACATAAATAAGGAGATATGAATTCATAACTTAAATTTTCTATAGTTGTGTTCAAAATGAAAAAACCTAAATGATCTATGCTCTTCGATGAAACATGCTTGTTGAATATTCCAAGCACTTGGCTCAGTGGCCCCTCCCGAGTCAGTTCCCGAGGGCCCTTTTGTAAATAGTCCTGCAACAACTGTATAAGGGCTAGGACATTGGCTTTATTTTGCCATAACTCGGGGGAGAGTAAAAGCTGAAAAATATGCATGTAGATTGTGGGAAGAGGAGGACAATTTATCTCAATAAGCTGAGCCAACAATTGAAGAGAATATGGTACAAATTCCACGACATCATGAACCAAAATGGTTTCTAAGACAAGAAACAGATGGTCTCATCTCGAGGGTGACCTGTTCAAGAAAGGAATGCTTAACTGTGTCTATGGTTGGGAGAAAAGTTGTCTTGTTGCCGCCAGTTACTCATATCGGAGATAAGTATTTATCTCATGTTTCCATTGTTATTATAACATTTTATTTTGTATAAGAAATGATGGTCGATTTGTTTATCCGATTTTGTATGTTTGTATTTTAGAATATTTATGCAAGATGGATGAGTGTTATAGATTATTGATCATATTTGTTGTGATTTTCGTTCTCTTTTTATTCATTTTCTCTTCTTCAAAAACTATGAATGTGGCTCCACGATATTGAGATGGGAGAAACCATATGCTATTTTTCAACAAAATATGTTCACTTATTAGTGTTGATACATATCTCATTGTTTCTGGAACAATGTTTCCATAAAGGATCTCCTTTTGATTCACCGAAAAAGGTTTTCGGATGAGCAAGATAATATTGTTTTGGTCCAAGAGTTTCAGGTGCCAAGTTGAGCGCACCTCTTATTTGAATGTATACGTTTTTTATGTACATATATGTTCTTAGTTGTATATCTGATTTTGGAATAATGTATACATATTGTAAATGTGATTGATGGTTGGAGGGTGGCATCCACCCAATTGTTTTTTCTTATTAAGACATGGTTGTAAAGGATAGCCATCATGAGCTTATTTTGAAGGGTGTAATTGGATCCAATGGCTTATGTTGTTATGAATTGGTGTGGTTGTAGGATGCATCCCATGGATGTCACTTGATGTGTCTTTTACTTATTTTTTATCCTTAATAACAACACACATTGAAAAATACCAAAAACTACTTAAATCTACAACAATTAATGACAATACTTGACAATTATAAACTATGTTTTCAATAATGTTTACAAAGTATAAGAAATTAATGTAGGACCTTAATCACACTAAGTATGATGATTATAGATGCATTATTCTGGCACTCCATACAATTCCAGCCTTAAAGTTTTTTTTTTATAGAGTTTATTAAGTGTTGATATTATTTAACTAAGGGTGACAAATCATTTAATTAAGTAATTTAATTAAGTGTCACAACCTTAGTAATGTTTCTTAAGTTAGACCTTTAATTAATCCTTGAATGGTTAGTTGGAATAACCTTTCTTTCATGTAATTCCATTTTGCTTAAAAAGAAATTTAGGGCATTTTGCCTTGTCATAAGGGTCGAGGACACTACATTGACCATGCATCTTTCATCACCTTGTCATTACTTAACTTAGACAAATAAAGGGTCTAGCAACATTTTCATATCGCCCAAATTTGTTATAGGGATTTTGGAAACATTTTTTTTGTTACATGTGGATTTTGGAGTCACTTCTATCCACAAATGTGGGTATTGTATTATTACTTCTTCTCCATACCACATTACTAGTTTCACTTTCATTAAGTACATTACATAAACAAATCCAGATATTCAATTTCATTAAACTCCTAGAGGATATTACACTCTTCTGCTCAAGAGAATATCTTTACCAATATCATATTTGAATGCATTTTATTATCTCTCTGAAATTTTTTAACCACCATGGATTGTAGCACTTCTAGTAGAACGAGCACTAAAAATCCACATTCAAACAATCCTTGTCTCAACCTTCCACCATGTCCTCCACATCATGGTAATGTATCTTATTCATCTAATGATCATTCCCCTCAATCTTAAGCAATAAAGGAGATCTCTCTATCCCTTACAAAGTTAATTCATAGACAAATTTGTGCTCCCACTCCATTTCAATTAGACACATATTTCTCTTCCGAATTATGGAGACCAAATGAAAGAATAAATTCTTGACTCATTGATCTAGAACCTCATTCCCTACTTTAAATTGTGCCTAGACATCACTAAATATCAGCACCTAAAATTTGCAGAATGCCATCTAGAAGATGTGTACTTCAAATGGTGGCATTTTCACTCCAAACATTATCTCACCGCTACTTGGATGCTTTCATCCAATTTTTTCGTAGTCATTTCTATCCTTCTAAGTACCTATAACATTTCATGTTCCATCGGTTCCAAATTCACTATTATCTATGCCAAACTGTATGTACATCATTATATTGACATATTCACCAAACTCACAATTAAACTCCATTGGAGACTTATAAGAGGTACTTATTCTAAATTTAATTCTAATTTATTGAGTGCTTTTTGCAATGAAGTGGCCTTGTTTATAAGTATCACCCTCGGTTAGGAATTTATTTGAGCCATTGTTGTGGAAAGTGAAATGGAACACTATCCAGGTCTCCCTTCCTTTCTAGCCCCAATCCCACCCCACCTCAACAATAAGCCATCCCTTATGATCCTCCAACAATCCTATCTGTCACCATTAAGTGTTGTAGTCCTACATTGCAACATGGCCATCTTCTTCCACTTTCACATCTCGCTATACTCCACCACATAGAATTACATTGTGTTGATATTATCACTACTAGTCATCCCATTACAACATTGTTGATCTACCATCTTGAATACATGCATGCATCTTTCACCCAACCCCATGAAAATTAAATCCCATTCCTTCACATCTCATGTAGTCCCTACCACAACACTCTATGTTCCCCATCATAGATGTACACAACATTCCTCTATTGGTTTTAGACTCTCTAATGTTAAATCAAGCAACATTCCTCAACCTCCTCCTCCTTGTTTCATATGCACACCCTCTCCACCTTCTTTCCCCTTGGTTGTGAAAACATAGTCATTGCACAAATCATCTCCTTGCTCTCACTATCAACTGACCAATGTCTCTCTACCCCTACTATTGGTGAAAACCATGGAGCAATAACATATTACAATACTAATTCCAACGCTCTAATCAATACAATGGGATACCACTCTGTAAGGTTGATACTATGGTAAATAGGTAAATTGGCAAACACACAACAAGATAGACAATGAAACACATAAATACAAATGGAATA
>LPNX010128000.1:223953-242860 GCA_001517045.1 Pseudotsuga menziesii
ACACTTTGTTCTCATTAATTAATCTACATATATGCAATGACAAGTGACCCTTGGAGTTCAAATTCCAAGTGGTCTCTTGGAGTCCCAAATGACTCTTCACATTCACTCATGAATATTAGTCTTCTTCTCATGTGAATAGGAAGGACATAATACAATAATGTGATAATGTGCCTAACCCTAGGGTTCCCAAGATTTTCCAAGAATAAGAGTCCAATAATAAGAGTTGAATAAAAGGCTTAGCAATCTGACTATGCCATGCATGTTAGTCGAATCTGACTTCTCCTCCTCGGTACAAGTGCTCTCTAAGGTAATTTTTTTGGCTTACCACCAACTAAATGGGGGATAGTATAATATGAAGTCTTCTACCATGTGAGTGGTTTAAAGCTAAACACAAACTCTTGATATCAGCAACTCGAAATAATGAACCATAAAGGTGATTTAAGGTTGACCACAAACTCTAAAACTTGGCTTGAAAGCTCATAGGTTCTTGGAACATTCCAAAAGGCTAGCAAAAAATGTATGCCTTCTACCAAATGAGCGGTTTTAAGTTCACCACAAACTCTAAAACTTTTCTCAAAGGCTAAGAATCTCTTGGTGGAACATTCTCAAAGGTTAGTAGAATCTGATGCAATATTCTACTAGCGTTATAGTCATGGTTCTAGCTCTAAATTTGGCAGCAGCTTTGTGTGTGGTAGGATCAAGGCTCTATATATTATGTAGGCTCACTTGTTTCTTATTGTTCATCATTCCCCTGTCATGACCAATGTGAGGACAAAATGATATATCAACTGCAAGATGTGTCAATACTTGTGAGTGAATGAAGTCTCTCGTGTGACTTATAGCTTTCTGGTTATTGAAAACCATTTCCAAGAAGCAATCCACCCATAGTGAATCTTCTCTCTTGCAAGCTTCTTCAAAATGAAGCATGTCTCATTAGTTTGTATGTTTTCAACAATGCTTCCAAGGGTGAAGTTCAAAACAATGATCTTTCATGTGTCCAAACTCTGAACTAGAATGGATGAAGTTGAACTCTTGTTAAGGTATCTAAGGCTTTAAAACTTGATTGGTTTGGAGAAAACAGGGATGTCAAATGTCACATCCTTGTCATATCCAAGGCCGGTTATGTGCTTGTTATGCTTGATCTATTCCCAAGGTCTAATGATGGGATTGCGAAGAACAAGGAGAACCTCTACATGCATGTATTCATCTTCATTTTATTTCTCTTCTGATGGGGTGTAACTGATTTTCTTATGTGATTATGAAGTGGCATCATTCAGTAAAGGTTGCTGAACGAAATCATGAAGATGTTTCTTGTGAACATGAACAAGTTTAGAATGTGTTTCTTCTCGTATTACTTGTGACTCAAGTTGTAAAAACCCAAGAGTGTATTAAGAATCTTGCACACAATCTGGGATATGAGTGGGTGGATTTTTCCACCAAGATAGAGTTGTTGAAAGATAAAAGCAATAGAGTATTTAATAACTCTACCAAACTATTCATTTTTGAAATTGATAACTTTAAAAAACTCACTCAAATACAAATACAAAAGGGAGTCTTTCAACTTTTCCCTTTTACAAAAAAGACTCAACAACTAAATTAAAATTTAGAAAATGGAGAGATGTCCAACTAAGCCTAGAATGCACCCAATAAAATGCAGCTCAATTCAGTTGCAATGACTAGTGAACTTAAAGAAAACACAGTTTGCAAGTTATAAATGTGAATGTGAATGTTCTCCAAAAATGAATGGTTTGCCTCAGAGTTCACCGGTGATGATGGTCAGCAGTCCAATCAAATAAAAACATCTATTATGGTGATATATATTAAACACAATTAATCAATATGCAGCAAATCCACTTTGGAAAGATGATCTGCAATCACTCCAAACAAATGATCTACAATCACTACCATGGCTCTGTAATAATTGGAGTCTCCTTAATATATGGGCTCATGTCATATGCTTAACTGCTCGGTATTGTTTCCAGGAGTCTCCTAAAAATTCCTAAAGCTGGTTATGTGTTACTCAAATCAGAATAGAATGTAACTAGGTGATATTTTAACAAAAACCATTATTTTCATATTCTTCCAACATTACCTTGAGCTTCACCTTTGATTATTACCTTGACAAAGTTACTCACCAACATCGACAGATATTTTGATTATTAAAACAATATGAATGATGAGGTGTCAACCCAAATACAATTTGTGTTTGCTTGGAGTAATTGGCGAGCTACTATTGTTTCTTTTCCAATGTGTCGATGAGGAGCCATCTTCCATGTAGTGAATGAATGAATAAGAGATTGGATGAATGAATACGGACCCTTGATGATTTCTTGATCAATGGTAGTTTGGAAGGATCGTCGTAGCCGTTCCAAAATTGCTCTCGCATATGTGAGGGTGTTAGGGTGTATACGTAACACACTTCAACAATTATTTCACTAGTAGTTAAAGTCTTAAATGCGTTCAATGATAAAGAGAGTATCTCCACAACGCCTTGAGGCTGCAACAATTTTCTGGAAGAGGTTGCACTTCAACCAATGTGCTTGCCTACTCAAAACTCTAGAGTTGGCACACATTTTCTTTTAACTATCTTTCTTTCATATGAGAACACTCTAACAACCAATGGACTGAGCCTGAAGTGTCATTTTTCTAAAATAAATCCTAAATAGATCCTTATTTTTTATATCCTTCCTTTCTCTTTCATCCTTCATTAATGATTTGCAAAAACGTTTCTTACTTGATTTTTCGCTTACTTGATTTACAATATACATTAAACAATAATTACAACATCCTACTTGATTTTTCACTTTGTCAAAAGAGTTTCTTATAGTTTTACAACATGTCCACATTAACTAACTCTTGAACCTTAAACAATAACTCAAGTGCTCATAGCTTAAAGAAACTAATTTAACCAACTCTTAAATAATTTTTTTGAAGATTGTGAACATTAAAGAATAAATTCAAATGCACATACCTTAAAGCAACTAATTTAACCAATTTCTAAATAATTTTCTTGAAGAATGTGTTATCAAGAAAGTGTTCCTTCCTCACACGATTAGTTGTTAATAAACTATCTTAAGAGATGCACCCATATTCTTTATAAGTTGACCACTTTATAAATAATTTCATTGATACAATGCTCTAACTAGAAATGATGCCCAAAAAATAATCATCTAAGATATGATACTCTATTTCCTATCAAATCAAATGTTGAGCACATAAAACTAATAATCCCATTAAATGTTGAGCACATAAAACTAATAATCCCATTAGTAACATAGATCATCTAGATTGTTTGGTTCCATAAATATGCTGATAGATATGACAAAGAAATGCTATCCAAATTCATAACTTAAACTTAAGTAAATAACAACTAACTTAAATCATAACTACGTGTATTCAATTTTGTTCGTGATCAAACTGGATTGTTTTGAGTAAGGTTTATCTTTAGAACATTTTCAGATCGAACATGCCAACCCAACTTGGGTGCCTTCCCCAAACCAGATAGGTGCCACAAACGAAGAAGCTGCGGATGTTCCGACGTATAGAAAGGGGTTCAACGATGCAGATACATGGCTCAATGCTTAGTTGGTTGTAATTAGGTTGCCTTTATCTTATGGAGGAATACTCTCAAATCAAACCACTAGCTGTAAGTCGATCTCCCATCAGGATGGAGTTCAAGAGACGGAACCAATAACACAAAGTGCTTATTCATTTGCTTAGAATCAGTGCTTTGGTACTTGATCAAGCAGGCGGCACTGGAGCAGGGACGAATGAAGAGGGTGCGGATGCAAGGTACTATGGTTCAATGGGTGAGGATGCTAGGTTACGAGGTTCTGAAATCGGGTATTGATCAACTGTATCTCCCTCTTGCTGCAACCTTTGCCTCTATCTCTACTTCTGGGTCTTGATCTCCACCTCAAACTGATGCCTGATTTAACTATTTATATTCAATTTTGTTTCTGAATCAAACTTGACTGATTTAACTATTTATATTCAATTTTTGTTTCTGAATCAAACTCAATTGGTTGTTTTGAGTATCGTTGAAATATGAAAATAAAATACTTAATAAAATAATAAAATAAAATAAAAAATCATTTTGCTTATATAAATTTGACAGCAAACAATATATTTACCTAAAAGCATTTGTCCTCTATGGAATTTACACAGAATTGCATCTTACACAAAATCTAATAACAAGTTTAAGGCACATCACATTTATACACACTTTACTGCTCTTACGCACCTCTAATACTCGAGTATTGAATCCCAACATTGAAAGCTTCGAGTCCTATTTCCAACATATAGATATGTTTTACTCATGAACTAATTTAAACCGAGCAAAACCGTTTTGCTAATTAATAAACTCATTTAAACCAAGCAACGCAGTAATAGATAAGAATAATATAAGAAAGCTAAATTCCAGTTTCACAGTTACTTCTGTAATTCAAGAAACAAGATTGAATCTAGCACAGGGAATCCAACGGTAACCTGAATCGGAGGAAGAAGGGTACTTGTCTGTGGGTAGCAGACTGAGGTCTAGTATATCAAGGAGACACTTCAGATTACTTAATTAGAAGAAAATAAGTTTTTTATTCAAACTCATTATTTTTTATGTTAGTGCAACACAAGAAACATAGATAGATTTCACATGACAAGAAATAGAATAACCTTCAGAATAGCATGGATGCTTAATGCAAAATATGGTACTATTTTGGTTGGTAATTTCTGGAGCCAACAATGGCCACTTTCGCACCATTAAATTGGGTTCTCGGACCTTCATACAATATTAAAAGAGCATGATATATTCTGCTGTAAAGTTTCAGCAGTATAAATTTTTCTATTATTTACTAAAAATTTTCACTTTGCATTTTACTAAAGCTAACTAGTCATTATATGTGAAAACTAAATAAAAATGTCTTGTTAGCTTCTACTTTCTAAAGGAAAAAGAATTCCTCAATAGATAGAAAAAAAATAGAAAAAGGAAAAAAATGGGCATATTACCTATACAATAGTACATCCATAAAGGCTATAGAATTCAGCGAGTGTAGCTTGATTAGCTGGTTCCAGTGACTGTTGAATGATGGAAGGATACCTCCCTGCGGCCTGTGCTGATATTCTTGCTAATGAAATTACTAAAAAAATCCTTAGGATATTTAATTTCTTTAATTGGATCCTGCTCTTTCTTTCTGGCATTGTAAAGTTCCGCAAATGCTGGAGTGTATCCAATGGTTTCCTCAAGTATGGCATTTCTATCTCATCCTCTACCCTATATTCCTCTGGCCTTGCGAGGAAATTCATAGTGCTATCAAGCATTTTTCCCTAGAGTGCAGCACTAGTGTCTTCCAAGAGTGTTGGAGATTCACATAAAATTCTAGTAGATGCAACTGAGCACAACTTTGTCTCAAGAAATCCTATAATTGAATTTAGTGTGGTTACCCAGACCTGCTCCAAAATGCAGGGAAAATATTTGTTCGAACTGAATTGATAGAGTCAGCAAGAGCTCGAGGTTCGTGCTTTACCAGAAAAAGGGACATGAAAATTATAACTGACTGGACAAATTTCACAGTCCGCTGATTTTAGCGTAGAACGAAAAGGGCGCTCCATATGTGACATAAATAAGGAGATATGATTTCATAACTTAAATTTTCTATAATTGTGTTCAAAATGAAAAAACCTAATTGATATGTGCCCTTCGATGAAACATGCTTGTTGAATATTCCTAGCACTTGGCTCAACTACCCCTCCTGAGTCAGTTCTTGAGGGTCCTTTTTTAAATAGGCCTGCAAAAACCGTACAAGGGCTGGGACATTGGCTTTCTTTTTCCAGGACGGGGGAGAGTAAAAGCTGAAAAATATGCATGTAGATTGTGGGAAGAGGAGGACAATTTATCTCAATCAGCTGAGCCAACAACTGAGAAGAATATGGTACAAATTCCATGACATCATGAACCAAAATGGTTTGTAAGACAGGAACAGATGGTCTCATCTCGAGGGTGACTTGTTCAAGAAAGGAATGCTTAACTGTGTCTATGGTTCTATGGTTGAGAGAAAAGTTGTCTTCCTGCAGCCAGTTGCTCATATTTGAGATAAGTATTTATCTCATGTTTCCATCGTTATTATATCATTTTGTTTTGTATAAGAAATGGTGATCTATTTGTTTATCCTATTTTGTATGTTTGTATATCAGAATATTTATGCAGGATGGATGAGTGTTATAAATTATTGTTCATATTTATTGTGCTTTTTCATATTCTTTTTATTCATTTTCTCTTCTTCAAAAACTATGAATGTGGCTCCACGATATTGAAATGGGCGAAACCATATGCTATTTTTCAAAAGAATATTTTCACTTATTAGTGTTGATACATATCCCATTTTTTTTTGGAACAATGTTTCCATAAAGGATCTCCTTTTAATTCACCAAAAAAGGTTTCCGGATAAGCAAGATAATATTGTTTTGGTCCAAGAATTCTAATTCTTTCCTCCACTCAAGAACTACCTTTGGGATCAATTCGAGGAGCACAGCGTGAGGAGCATGCTAGGGTTAGGTGCGTTCAGGAGTGCAGCTTCTCAGCCATGGCCGCCCCAGGAGGCTGATAGCCAGTGGAGGAAAGCACAAATCCTCCCTTTCAGTCCCTAAATTCATTAAAAAGCTTGAAGAAATACCAGAAATCGCTTTGCCGGAGACACAGTCAGTAAAAATAGCCATTTCTCTCTCTGAGAGAGGTCTGGTCGGCCAGTTCATGGGATTATGGCCCTCAACAAAAACAACAAATGATTGGATCCAAAGAAACTGGAAGCCCCACTTGAAAAAAGGAGTCACCTGTTACCCATTAAGCAGTGGCTTCTTCCTCTTTGAGTTTATAAACAAGGAAGACAAAGATCTCATATTCAGAAATGGGTCAAATTTTATGGGTACCCAGGGGTTGTACCTGAACCGCTAGACCCTGGATTTCAACCCCACGGTGGAATTTCCTAAGGAGGTTCCTATGTGGGTCAGATTGTCCAATCTGCCAGTCCATTTCTGGAATTATGAAGCTCTTCAGAAGATAGGGAATGGAATAGGTAAATTCGTTGATAGAGCAGACAATAAATCCATTTACAACTGTGCCAGAATATGTGTGGAAGTTGACCTGGAGGCAGGTCTCCCAGAGGCCGTGAAGATATCTCTAGAATCCTGGTCCCATTACCAGAAAGTTGACTATGAGCACTTACCCTTCAAATGCAGAACCTATCAAGAGCATGGGCATTTTCAGAGAAACTGCCCAAAGAACCAAATAGCTGAAAAGGAAGATGCTGAAGGAATCTGGAAAAAGGTTAAGAAAACCAAAGCAGGTCCAAAAAAGAATGTGCAGGTGAACCACCCATCAGCCTCAAACTCAAGCCCTCCAAAGGAGCCAATAAAAGAAGCTGCAGGTCAATCAAAGGAATCTATCAAAGACCCCATCGATATAGCCTCTCAATCCCCAGTCCCCTCAAGAATTCCAAGACCTGTCAATGGAACGCATCAAGCAGAAAAACCTTCGAAATTGGATGAGGAACACATCTCTCTGGGCACCGAAACTGGAGCAGATTCAGATGGGGGGGATACAGAGACCAGCAGCTCAGTTGGAACCCCTGAGAAGGTCCCAAGAGGAAGGAAGCCAGAGAGGAAAAAAAGAGAGGAGAAATCTTATAGGGACATAACAGCAGGGCTTCAGCAAACCATTCCAGATATGATTGAAACCGGATCCACAAAAAAAGGTAAGGCTTCGAAAGGAGCCACACCCCCCCCCTCCGGTTCCTAAATGCAATACGTCTCTTGGAACTGCAGAGGGCTGGGAAGTAAATACAAAGAAGAAGCAGTCAAAGATCTAGTAAGAATGTCTTCCCCAGATGTACTTCTGATCCAGGAGATGAAAATGGAGGAGCCTGAGACCATCCAGGCTAGCAAAAAGTTTTGGAAGAAAGGAGAAGGCAGAGCCGTAAGCACTAGGGGAGCTTCAGGAGGGATAGCCACCTTCTGGAACTCCTCTTTGCTCGCTCTCCTTGATGAATACAAAACCACTCACCGGCTGTTCACGAAATTGTTGCACAAAGAATCGGGACATATGGTAAGCCTGGTTAATATCTATGCCCCGATCCTTCTTGGGGAAAAAAAAGAATGCTGGGAAACGCTGAATTCTTTCCTAGCATCTAATAATCATGAAAATCTTGTACTTGCCGGTGATATGAATGTCACTCTCACCCTTTGGGAAAAGAAAGGAGGCTCTCCTGTAAGAGATCCGACAAGGGAATGGGTTGAAGACATCATGCTGGACTAGGATCTGGATGATACCCACCTCCGGCAAATTCACCTGGTCCAATAAAAGAGTGGGACCGAGGCACATCTCAGCACGGCTGGACCGGTTCCTCGTTCATTCTTCTTTCCTCACACTGGGCTTCTTCACTTCCTCTGAAATTCTCCAAGCTTGCACATCGGACCATAATCCTATCTCGCTCACTCTATCCACAAGTGAAAAGATGGGCCCGATCCCATTCTGTATTAGCCCCCTTTGGGTCTCAATGGAGGGATTCCACGATTTGGTCTCAGCGTCCTAGAAAAAGAATGTTTCGGGCTCTCCTTTCTTCATTTGGGAAGAAAAGCTGAGAAGGCTCAAAGCTGAACTTAAAAATTGGGAAAAGACTCTGCCTTCCCCCATCCTGGAAAGGAAAAAAGCTCAAAGGGCATTAGAAAAATATCAGCTCCAAATGGAGGCTGCACCGGCCACGCTGGATTTGTTGAACGTTGAGATCGATTTGCAAAAGGAGCTTCACAAAGCTCTGAGAAGAGAGGAAGAATACTGGAGAATTAAATCGCGTAGTACCTGGCTCCAAGTAGGTGATAAGAACACATCTTTCTTCCACAAACAAGCTGAGTGTCGAAAGAACCACAATACTATCAGACAGATCCATTTCCAGGGGAAAACCTTCAATAAAATGGATGAAATAAAGCAGGCAGCACACTTGCACTTTAAAAATCTGTACATTGAAGAGAATGCGATTCCTCCAAGGCAAGATCACTATCCACTCTCAGCAGGCCCCACGCTGGTTAATGAAGAAGAAAATAGAATGATGACGGCTCCTATAACTTCTAAAGAGATCAGCAAAGCTATTCATGGGATGAATCCTGACAAAGCTCCCTGGCCTGATGGATTCACAGCTAGATTCTTCATAGCCTGCTGGGACATTATCCAAAAAGACCTGGTCAAAATGGTGAGAAAATCTCAGAATTGCAATAAAATAGGTGGGAGCACCAACTCCTCCTTTCTAGCTCTAATTCCCAAAGAGAAAGGGGCTCAAAACTTTGCTAGATTCCGGCCCATTTCGCTCTGCAATACTGGATACAAAATCATCACTAAAGTCATAGCAAACAGAATCAAAAAAATTCTTCCCAAGATCATTCCGGAGAACCAGGGAGGCTTCATTCAGGGTATACATATTCAAGACAACATTATCCTAGTGCAAGAAGCAATTCACTCGAGCTGCCAAAAAAAGGAGAAAGGTATGATAGACAAACTAGATCTTGCTAATGCTTTTGATAGAGTCCAGCTAAACTTTCTTTTTACTGTGATGCACAAGATGGGGTTTCATCCTCAGTTGATTAGCTGGATAAAAGCTTGCATTTCAGGGCCCTAGATCATCCCTATGGTTAATGGAAGTCCTGCAGACTTCTTCCAAGCCACTAGGGGGATAAGACAAGGCTGCCCCTTATCCCCTTTGCTCTACGCCCTTCAATCTTCGGTTCTTAATTTCCAACTAAACAAGAGTCTTCAGCAGAGATCGCTGATAGGTCTTATGATCTCTCCGAGAGCTAAGAGAATTAATCATGCTCAGTTCGTCGATGACACCCTCCTCTTGGGCCATGCCTTTCTCTCCACAGCGAGAGCTTTCAAGAGGGGGCTGGATGCTTATAAAGAAATTTCTGGCAGTGAAATCAGCCTTAGGAAAAGCAAAATATACGGCTGGAACTGCCCTCCTATTGAAATGCTTGACATTTCCAGGGTTCTGTAAATCGATGGAACCACCACGTGGGACTCCATCAAATATCTCGAAATTCCGCTTGTTAAAATAGCCTCAAGAAACAGCCTTTGGATGCCAGTGATGGACAAGCTTAAGGCCAAGATCATGGCTTGGGGAACCAACTGGCTAAACAAAGTGGGGAAGCTTATCCTCATAAACTATGTTCTTACTGCCATGCCTATCTACCAAGCATCCATCCTCCTAGCCCCGAAAGGAATTGTGAAAGACATTGATAGACTCTTGAGAAAATTTCTCTAGGAAGGGGGAATAAGCGAAGGTAGGAAAATGCACCTTATCAGTTGGGATAAGGTCAAAGCTCCAAAGATGGAAGGAGGGATGCAAATCAGAGATGTGGCCATGCATAATGTGGCCTTGGGAGGAAATATTCTCTGGAAAATGATAAGTGGAAAAACCACCTGGAGCTCCAAAGCTCTTCGGACCAAATACTTCTTCGGTCATAAGGAAAGATTCCTGGAACGCCCCCCCCATACCAGGAAAGGATCCCCCATCCTCTCTCTTTGCACGAAATCCATTAACCTGATATCCTCCAATCTCACCTGGATTCTGAGGAATGGGAAAAAAATCAAGTTCTAGGATGACTCTCTTTTAGGACAGCCCTCTCTTCAGAACCAGGAGGGGATGGCCAACATTAAAAATTGGCTTCACTCCGTAAGTAAAACCACCATTTGGGACCTTTCAGTTTGGAATACTGACGATACTTGGAAGAAATGGGACCTGGGGGATTTCCCTCAAAACTTGGAACATGAAGCACGGTCCCTTCTGGAAGCTCTTCAAGGTTTCACCCCACTTTCGGCCAAAAAGAAGGATAAACTTGGCTGGGGCTAGTCGATTGGTCACTATCCAGCGGCTGCTGGTTACTCAACATTGTTGGCTATCCCTTGGGCAGCCCCTGACCCCTCTATCTGGAGAAACCTTTGGAATCACCCCTCCCTTCCCAAAATATATATTTTCTGCTGGTCTCTTCTGCACAATAGCATCCTTACCTGGGATAGTTTAAAAAACAGAGGATGGGAAGGGCCTTCAAGATGCCCGTTATGTTCCTGCCACGAGGAATCCTCTGACCATCTTTTCCTTAATTGCACCTTTGCTTTAGAGCTCTGGACTGTCATTCTTGGGCAGCTGAACTTGGCCCCTCCCCCTGCTCTTTCTACGATGTTTACATATTGGCTTGAGGTAGCCCCTTTCTCCTTCACCAAGCTAAAGCTCTTAAAACAGTGTTGGATGTGGGTTCCAAAAATCCTTTGCTGGAAGCTGTGGCTGGAAAGAAACAACAAGACTTTTAGGGACACGGCAAGGTCTCCGCACCAAGTAGCTCTCAAGGTGAAAGCGCTCCTGGGAGATCTGGTAGCTTCAAAATCCAACATCAACAATGAAGTAATTGCTGACAAAGATGATTACAGCTGGTTTCATAATCTTGACTCTTCCCTTCTTACCAAAATCAAGAAAACTACTAAGCAACATACTCCCTGGGAAATAAGGCTGGAAGAGCTAGAGTTCATAAAGTGGAGATCCTCGCTGGAAAAGCATGTGCTGCATGTGGATGGGGCCTCGAAAGGGAATCCCAGAAATTTGAGAAGTGGAGGTGTCTTACTTGACAACTCAGGGAAAACTGTTCTCAATTTTTCTTGGGCGCTGGGCCAGAATACCAACAACATTGCAGAAATTTTAGCCCTCTGGCAAGGTCTGTCTCAGGCTAGAAGGCTCTCCATCAAGAACTTGATTGTCATTGGGGATTCCAGCATCATTATCCAAGCGTTAAACCTGAAAAGGCCCCTAAAAATATGGTTATGGCCCATTACTTCTGGAAAGTTTTAAATCATCTTAAAGACTTTGATGAAATTAAGTTTTATCACGTCCTCAAAACCTTCAATCAGGGGGCGGACCATGAAGTCAACATTGGTACCTCCTCGAATAGGGGAGCTCTCCTCATCAACAGTATTGAGCATCATGATCCAATTCCTTAGCTCGATGGCTGATGGGATAGAAAGGATCATCATTTGTCCAGTTAATTCTAAAAGGAAGGATGTCTTTATGATCTCTGGTATAATTAAGGTTTTGTAGAGTGGGCGTCCCCATAATAAAGCCAAAAAACTGACTGAAATTCCATCTATCAAGTGTTCAAATCCTACAGGCCGTCTCATGACTCTAATTATCAGTATTGAAGCTACAAATTGGATCCAATTGCAGTCCACCAAGGAGGAAAGAACCCAGCTCACGCATGATGAAGAAAATGTAGAGTATCTTCAACGCAGCAAAAGGGGAAGGTAGCACAATCCTGTATTAAGTCGCTTCAGTAAGCAGTGTGCCCACAGATCCTCAATTGGCAGAGAAGGAAGCGCCAGTAAAGATCTGGATGAAGATCTCGATCTGGAAGAAGATCACGATGTGGAATAAGCCTGAAAGAAGATCACGACCTGGAAGAAGATCATGATCAAATCGAGCCTAGAATGGACTGATCCAGCATGTTGTTCCATTTTATATTCTATTTGCAGCATTATGAAATCTCTGTCTATGCTAAGTTAAATACAGGAATTTTGCAAAGGGAGCGTCTAGACTAGAATGGACTGATCCAGCATGTTGTTCCAGTTTATATTCTGTTTGCAGCATTATGAAATCTTTGTTTATGCTCAGTTAAATACATGAATTTTACAAAGGGAGTGTCAAGACTAGAATGGATTGATCCAGCATGCTGTTCCAGTTTATATTCTGTTTGCAGCATTATGAAATCTCTGTCTTGATTAGTTAAATACAGGAACTTTGCAAAGGGAGCGACAAGCTCCGTACTACTGGGTAATTGTTGTAGTTGGACCTAGAAATGTTGTTGTAAGGCCGCTAGCAGCCGTTTAGCCATATTTTAAAACTAAAAGTCCCATAACTGTTACTGTAAAATATATATATATATTGTTTTGGTCCAAGAGTTTCGGCTGCCAAGGTGAGCGCACCTTTTATTTGAATGTATATGTTTTTTATGTACATATATGTTCTTAGTTGTATATCTGATTTTGGAATAATGTATACATATTGTAAATGTGATCGATGGTGGGACGGTGGCATCCATCCAATTGTTTTTTCTTAGTAAGACATGGTTGTAAAGGATAGCCATCATGAGCTTATTTTGAAGGGTGTAATTGGAGCCAGTGGCTTATCTTGTTATGAATTGGTGTGGTTGTAGGATGCATCCGATGGATGTCACTTGATGTGTCTTTTACTTATTTTTTATCCTTAATAACAACACACATTGAACAATACCAAAAGCTGATTAAATCTACAACAATTAATGACATAATACTTGACAATTATGCACTACGTTTTCAATAATGTTTAGGAAGTATAAGAAATTAATGTAGGACAATAATCACACTAAGTATGATGACTATAGATGCATTATTCTGGCACTCCATAAAATTCAAGCCTCAATTTTTTTTTTTATAGAGTTTATTAAGTGTTGATATTATTTAACTAAGGGCGAAGAATCATTTAATTAAGTGTCACAACCTTAGTAACGTTTCTTAAGTTAGACCTTTAATTAATCCTTGAATGGTTAGTTGGAATAACCTTTCTTTCATGTAATTCCATTGTGCTTAAAAAACATTTAGGGCCTTTTGCCTTGTCATAAGAGTCTAGGACACTACATTGACCATGCATCTTTCATCACCTTGTCATTACTTTACTTAGACAAATAAAGGGTGTAGCAACATTTTCATATTGCCCAAATTTGTTATAGGTATTTTGGAAACGTTTTTTTTTGTTACATGTGGATTTTGGAGTCACTTCTATCCACAAATGTGGATATTGTATTAATACTTCTTCTCCATATCCACATTACTAGTTTCAATTTCATTAAATACATTACATAAACAAATCCAGATATTCACTTTCATTAAACTCCTAGAGGATATTACACTCTTCTACTCAAGAGAATATCTTTACCAATGTCATATTTGAAAATATTTTATTATCTCTTTGAACTTTATTTAACCACCATGGATTCTAGTACTTCTAGTAGAATGAGCACTAGAAATCCACATCCAAACAATCTTTCTCTCAACCTTCCACCATGTGCTCCACATCATGGTAATGTATCTTATTCAGCTAATGATCATTCCCCTCATTCTTAAGCAATAAAGGAGATCTCTCCATCCCTTACAAAGTTATTTCACAAACAAATTTGTGCTCCCACTCCATTTCAATTAGACACATATTTCTCTTCCAAATTATGGAGACCAAATGCAAGAATAAATTCTTGACTCATTGATCTAGAACCTCATTCCCTACGTGTCTTCTATGAAGTCTTCTAGCATGGGCAATAGTAGAATACAAAGTCTTCTACAATGTGAGTGGTTTAAATCTAACCACAAACTCTTGATATCAGCAAATGGAAATCATGAACCATGAAGGTGATTTAAGGTTGATCACAAACTCTAAAACTTGGCATGAAAGCTCATAGGTTCTTGGAACATTCCAAAAGGATAGAAAAAAATGTATGCCTTCTACTAAATGAGTGGTTTTAAGTTGACCACAAACTCTGAAATTTTTCTCAAAGTCTAAGAGGCTCTTGGTGGAACATTCTCAAAGGTTAGTAGAATCTGATGAAATATTCTACTAGCGTGATATTCATGGTTCTAGCTCTAAATTTGGAGGCAACTCTGTGTGTGGTAGGATCAAGGCTCTATATATTATGTAGGCTCACTTATTTCTGATTGTTCATCATTCCCATGTCATGACCAATGTGAGGAGAAAATGATATATCAACTACAATATGTGTCAATACTCGTGAGTGAATGAAGTCTCTCGTATGACTTATAGCTTTCTGGTTATTGAAAACCATTGCCAAGAAGAAATCCACCCATAGTGAATCTTCTCTCTTGCAAGTTTCTTCCAAATGAAGCATGTCTCATTAGTTCGTATGTTTTCAACAATGCTTCCAAGGGTGAAGATCAAAACAATGATCTTTCATGTTGCCAAACTCTGAACTAGAATGGATGAAGTTGAACTCTTGTTAAGGTATCTAACGCTTTAAAACTCGATTGGGTTGGAGAAAACAAGGATGTCAAATGTCACATCCTTGTCATATCCAAGGCTGGTAATGTGCTTGTTATGCTTGATCTATTCCCAAGGTCTGATGATGGGATTGCGAAGAACAAGGGGGACCTTTATATGCATGTCTTCATCTTCATTTTATTTCTCTTCTGATGGGGTGCAACTGATTTTCTTATGTGATTAGGAAGTGGCATCATTCAGTAAAGGTTTCTGAATGAAATCATGAAGATGACTCTTGTGAACATGAACAAGTTTAGAATGTGTTTCTTCTCGTATGACTTGTGACTCAAGTTGTAGAAACCCAATAGTGTCTTAAGAATATTGCACACAATCTAGCATATGAGTGGGTGGATGGTTCCACCAAAATAGAGTTGTTGAAAGATAAAAGCAATAGAGTATTTAATAACTCTACCAAACTATTCATTTTTGAAATTGATAACTTTAAAAAACTCACTCAAATACAAATACAAAAGGGAGTCTTTCAACTTTTCCCTTTTACAAAAAAGACTCAACAACTAAATTACAATTTAGAAAATGGAGAGATATCCAGCTGAGCCTAGAATGCACCCAATAAAATGTAGCTCAATTTAGTTGAAATGACAAGTGAACTTAAAAAAAACACAGTTTGCAAGTTATAAATGTGAATGTGAATGTTCTCCAAAAATGAATGGTTTTCCTCAGAGTTCACCAGTGATGATGATCGATTGTCCAATCAAATAAAAACATCTATTATGGTGATATATAGTAAACACAATTAATCAATATGCAACAAATCTAGTTTGGAAAGATGATCTGCAATCACTCCAAACAAATGATCTGCAATCACTACCGTGGCTCTGTAATAATTGGAGTCTTCTTAATATATGGGCTCCTGTCATATGCTCAACTGCTCGGTATTGTTTCCAAGAGTCTCCTCAAAATTCCTGAAGCTGGTTATGTGTTACGTAAATCAGAATAGAATGTAACTAGGCGATATTTTAACAAAAACCATTATTTTCATATTCTTCCAACATTACCGTGAGATTCACCTTTGATTATTACCTTGACAAAGTTACTCACCAACATCAACAGATATTTCGATTATTAAAAAAATATGAATGATGAGGTGTCAACCAAAATACAATTTGTGCTTGCTTGGAGTAATTGGCGAGCTACTATTGTTTCTTTTTCAATGTGTCGATCAGGAGCCATCTTCCATGTAGTGAATGAATGAATAAAACCTTGGATGAATGAATATGGACCGTTGATGATTTCTTGATCAGTGGTAGTTTGGAAGGATCGACACAACGGTTCCAAAATTGCTCTCGCATATGTCAGGGTGTAGACATAGCACACTTCAATGATTATTTCACCAGTAGTTAAAGTCTTAAATGCGTTCAGAGATAAATAGAGGTATATCCACAACGCCTTGAGGCTGCAACAATTATCAAGAAGAGGTCGCACTTCAACCAATGTGCTTTCCTACTCAAAACTCTAGAGTTGGTGCACATTTTCTTTTAACTATATTTCTTTGATATGAGAACACTCTAACAACCGATGGACTGATCATGAAGTGTCATTTTTATAAAATAAATCCTAAATATATCCCTTTCTCTGTTATCCTTCCTTTCTCTTTCATCCCTCATTAATGATTTGAAATAAATTAAACTAATTGAACAATGTTATTCAGCCTTGATCCGGGAGGATCTAAAAAGGCCAATTTTCAAAATCATCATATTGCAACAAAAATAGTACCATGTCTAATAGCTCGTCAAGCTTATTCCAAGGGTGCAAACGGCGTGTCAAACGGACTCCGGATGCAAAAGATATTGCGTTTTGAAGTTTGGACCCAACAGGGAAAATTTTGGCTAAAGTGCCACGTGGCACTCCCTCAAGCTGACACGTGGTAGTCAAAAAGTGCATTTTGATGACATATAATGTTGATATTTCCAGCTCAGAGAGAAAACATGGCTCCATCATGTCCGAATGTGATCCAGCGTAGGAGACAAAGAAGCAGAGTCAGTTCGAGGAGGCAACATTTCAATTTGCATTTGAAGGCAAGTAGCAACCATCTACACTCTCATCCCGAAGGACAAAGGTGAAGGGATTTGTTGGTAAGAGTGTGACGTTGGTTTTATTGATGCACTTGTCATGCAAACATATTGTCATCTATTGAGACTATCCTGCAGAATATCATGTGGCGTAGCTCGAGGTTCGTGGCTCATAGAGTCAATTGAAAGAGTGCAATTTGCAACATTATGCAAGTCTTTGATCCGCTCGAGGTTCGTGGCTCGTAGAGTCAGTTGAAAGAGTGTGATTGGATAAATTGGGAAAATATATTCATGTCCAAGTTTGGCAACTTCTCGAGACAAAGCAGGCAGGCATTTGCTTGCTTGATTTCTGTAGTCTTCGATTGGGTCCTATAGCTTGTGCACTTATGTGACCGATCAGAGGCAGTTATGGTGCGACAGTAGAGATGAACGGATGATGAAGACTATGCAGGTGAATCCGTTGTGATGTATATTATGTATTTGTGCATCTTTGCAATGGATTGGTCACTCTATTTTGGAGTAGGCCCGGAGACGTAGCCAGGAGATTTGGTGAACTCCGTAATCAAATCGTGTCCCTAATGTGCTTGAATGATTTTTCATTTTCATGTGGATGATTCTATGTTACACACTTATATTATGCTCATGTTCACTTGCACTAATGTCAGAAAAATGATCCTATTGGTCTCGATTGTTTCGAGCGGGTTCGATGACTTTTCGGGCTTGCCCCCAGGATTAGATCAAGTGGTATTAGAGCAGGCTGACAAGTGTTGCAGGTTGTGGACTGTTATGAGCAAAATTTTGTAGTGTCCAAAAATCTAGGAATTGGAAGCAGTTTGTGCAGGCACCAATGAAGTAAGAAGTATATGAGCATACCTGCAAGAAGCTTTTGGGGACCAAAAGCCTTCCCAGTGGGGAGGAATGATCTGGGAGGATCTAAAAAGGACAATTTTAAAAATAATCATATTGCAACAAAAATAGTACCATGTCGAAGAGCTCGTCAAGCTGATTCCAACGGTGCAAACGGCATGTCAAACGGACTCCGGATGCAAAAGATATTGTGTTTTGAAGTTTGGCCCCAACAAGGAAAATTTTGGCTAAAGTGCCACGTGGCACTCCATCAAGCTTCCACGTGGTAGTCAAAAAGTGCATTCTAATGACATGGCATTATAATGTGTCATGATGATGTGGAATGATGATGTGGCATGCTAACATGTCATGATGATGTGGCATGATGATGTGGCATGCTGACATGTCATGATGATGTGGCATGATGATGTGGCATGCTGACATGGCATGATGATGTGGTATGATGACATGGCATGATGATGTGGCATGGTGACATGGAATGATGAAGTGGCATGATGACTAGCATGCATGCATTTGTGCTTGAAATGAGTTTTAGGACATTCATGCATTTACTCATTAGAAATTGTAAAATGATTAATATTTGAAGTGAGTGGAAAAATTACTCACATATTACTCATTTATTTTATTCCTTGAGTTGTTATGAAGTTAATGCATGGTTGTAACAAAAAAAAAACATGCCATATTTGTAAATAAGTTGTAACAAGTTGGTTTATGGTTGAAAAACCAACATGCTATTTAAAAAAGGGATTTTGTTATGTAATGGATTATTGTTGGATTTTGTAAATGTCATTATGGGGAAATAACTAATGTGAAAACCCATGGGAATGTGGGCATGAACCATATTTTTGGTTTATGTTCTTAAAATCCAAACCAATTTGTAACTAATCCCAATTTGGAGAATCACATGTA
>LPNX010128050.1:2500-19895 GCA_001517045.1 Pseudotsuga menziesii
CCTCGTCCTCATCATCATCACCATCATTGTTCATCATCATCGTCATCATCATTATCATCATCATCCTCATCATCATCATCATCATCATCATCATCGTCATCATCATCATCCTCCATCATCATCATCATCATTGTTCATCGTCATCGTCATCATCGTTGTCATCATCATCATCATCATCATCATCACCACCACCATCATCATCCTCATTGTCATCATCATCGTCATCATCATCATCACCATCCTCATCCTCATCATCATCATCACCATCCTCATCCTCATCATCATCATCGTCATCATCATCATCCTCCATCATCATCATCATCATTGTTCATCGTCATCGTCATCATCGTTGTCATCATCATCATCATCATCATCATCATCACCACCATCATCATCCTCATTGTCATCATCATCGTCATCATCATCATCACCATCCTCATCCTCATCATCATCATCACCATCCTCATCCTCATCATCATCATCGTCAAACTCATCATCATCATCATCATCACCACCCTCATCCTCATCATCATCACCATCATCATCACCATCATCAGCATCCTCATCATCATCATCATCATCATCACCACCCTCATCCTCATCATCATAATCATTGTCGTCATCATCACCATAATCACCCTCATCCCCATCATCATTATCATAGTCATCATCCTCCTCCTCCTCCTCCTCATCATCATTGTTCATCATCGTCATCATCATCATCATCACCATCAGCATCCTCGTCATCATCATCATCATCATCATCACCATCCTCCTCATCATCATCATCATCATCATCAACATCACCTCATCATCCACAAGTACAGTACCGCCAATGTCATCCAAAGATTTATCATCATCATCATAGTCATCATCCTCCTCATCATCACCATCATTGTTCATCATCATCTTCATCGTCACCCTCAACCTCATCATCATCACCATCATCATCATCATCATCATCATCATCATTACCCTCATCCTCATCATCCTCATCCGCATCCTCATCATCATTATCATCATCACCCTCATCCTCATCATCTTCGGCATGGTCATCATCGTCATCATCATCACCCTCATCCTCCTCATCATCATCATAGTCATCATCCTCCTCATCATCACCATCATTGTTCATCATCATCTTCATCATCACCCTCATCCTCCTCATCATCACCATCATTGTTCATCATCATCTTCATCATCACCCTCATCCTCATCATCATCACCATCCTCATCATCATCATCATCAGCAGCAGCAGCATCATCCTCATCCTCATCATCATCATCATCATCATCACCCTCGTTCTCATCATCGTCATCATAGTCATCATCCTCCTCATCATCACCATCATTGTTCATCATCATCTTCATCATCACCCTCATCCCCATCATCATCACCATCCTCATCATCATCATCATCATCATCACCCTCATCCTCATCATCATCATCATAGTCATCATCCTCCTCATCATCACCATCATTGTTCATCATCATCTTCATAAGCATAGATAAATGTAAATTGCATATATTCAGTGAGCACTAAATCGCATATGCGATATGTCCCATATGCACTAAATTTCATATGCGATAGTGAGCACTAAATCACATATGCGATATATCCCATATGCACTAAATTGCATATGCGATATATCGCATATACATTTTGGAGAACATGTAAAAAACTTTCCCGTTCATTAAAAAGCATTGTATCAATATCGCATATGCAATATATCGGAGGTGCGTTATATCGCATATGTGATATGTGTTGTAAAAAAAATGTTGGGTTCCATCCTGTGGGCCAGGTTTACTGTAGCAAAAGATATTTAATTCATCTGAACCCGCACATAGAAAACTACTCAACGTGCAATTTTTAAATCATTACTTACATAATTCCATAGTTTTGTACATGTTTGGGTGAATTTCAATGGGGAATGTACGTAATAGAGATCGAAAGTCAGCAAGGAAGGTGCCTACACCGGAAGAAGCAGAAAATAAAAAAGAAAAAAAGAGGGAAGACTCAAGAAATTGTCGACATTCATTACATGAGCAAATAGTTCCCATTCCCCCTCAACAGATACCTAACGTAGAGGCTGAGGAAGATAATGCAACATTAAAGGAAGATGGTTATACGGAAGTTGATATTATTGATCCATTAGTAAACGGACAATCTTGTGAAGAGTTCAATAATTATGTTACTCCCGATGCAAATGTGACTCAGCAACAACCATGGTCAGTGGCTCAATCTCCTAATCAAAGTTGTCATCCTATAGTGGATGTAAACGTCACTCCAGCATTTCAAACGGCAACAAATTTTGCATCAAAATGAAAGAGAACTCCTAAACGAATACAAGTGGATGAGAGCGGATTGACTTCCATGGAAGGTAAGGTGGCTAAACGCACTATCCTTCGTCATTGTTCTCAAATAATGAAACAATATTTTGATAACAAATCTGAAGCCGGTAAATGCCAATTGTTTTTAGCTTTGCTTAAATCTAGAAATATGAAAACTGTTAGAAGAAATTTAGGCATAACAACAATGAAGAATATTGAATCAAGTAATCACATTGTTAAATCTCTTGCTGCTGCATTCACATCGATTGGTAAAAAACTCGTTCACAAGACTGTAATGTGACTCGTTGTGTATTGGCTGAATCAATTGTATGTAGATCCACTGAGACAGCGTCATTTACTTAAATGCACATCACAAATTGTGCCTTTACATCCAAAGACACTTAAAAATTATTCAGTAAGAAAAGACAACCTTGATGTAGAGGGACAAATGGAAACACTATGGGAATTTAGCTATAGGTCCCCCCACAAAGACATGAAGTTAGTTGAAGCAATGAAGGGCCTAGTGCAAACATTTTGGCATGATAACACTAGGCCTTATTCTAACATGAAGGATGTGTTAAAACATTGTAGGGGTTCTAGAAACAATGAACCTCATGTTAAACATTATCTTGACATGACACAAACTCAACTGTTCGAGATGTTTAAAGTTGCCCACATAGAGCTAAGGCTCGGGCAAAGATCTTTTGAAAAATGTAAGCCTTGGTATGTTAGAATCAATACCATCTGGAACACTTGTTGTTGTATATACCACATAGAGTTTGACCTATATTACCATACATTTGCACATATACGTCGTTTTTTGCATCCTAACCATGTGCAGGAATGCTCAAGTACAGTACCGCCAATGTCATCCAAAGATTTCATCCATAGCATAATGTGTCCGAGGCAAGATGGGAAGACACATTACTTAAAACAATGTGTAGACGGTTCTTGCAACAATTGTGGTGGGCTATCATTGTGGTCTAATTGCATCCATGAAAGTGAAGATCAAGCATTCGGGAATGCAATTGTCGAGAAGCGGAACTATCAATATGAAACATATCACCTACATGATGGGAAAGAAAGTAGGAAGATTAAATTGGTGACTTCACAGGTAAATTGTTGAATATTGACATATTAATATTCATGTGCACATATTTTTTTATGTGGTTTATTGACATATTAATATTCATGTACCAGGTGCGAGTATGTGATTTTATTCTAGAGTTTCATGGAAAGATCCAACAGTACATTCAACATGTCGATATGGCACGGTGGCAAAATGAGCAATTCAGAATATGCTGGGACACCTTCCCTCTCGGAACAATACTATCAGTGGTTGAATTTGCGGAAAATTACACCCTACAACCACAAAATGAAATTCAAAGTCAATACTATCACTCAGAGCAGGTGAGCATAATGGTGCATATCACATATCGACATGGGAAAGATAGCAATGAAGGGAAACGTGTGATACTGAAAGAAATTCACTTCTACATAAGTGACGACTGGACCCATGACATCCATTACGTGCAACATTGTTTTAAATTATTCTATGATCATGTGATAGCTATGGATATACCATTTTATCGTCATTTCATTTGGTCAGATGGTTGTGTTGAACAGTTCAAGAATGCACGTGTATTTGAATGGTTGTGTTTGTTGCACATAAAATACAAGGTGCCACATGTATGGAACTACTTTGAAACTGGTCATGTAAAATGAGAGCATGATGGTGCTAGTGCATGCATTAAAACTTCCCTTCGAAGGGAAGAGATGAAGTTTACAGGTGCTCGCCTTCGAGACGTTGCATCTATAGTCCAATGGTGTATCTGTCATGGGAGAACAAGCAACAAGGAAACATTTAGTGCGAAGAATATTCTGGGAGGTGACAAATGTGGACCGATCACAAACACATCGGGTGAACACAGTGCATGGAACTCGACAGTTTCATTCAATTAGAAGCTCAGACAACTTGACCCTACAAATTTGGACAAGATTGAAGGCTTACTTTTGCAGTTCCTATAGCATCGGTGAATGGGATGATTGTGAGGATACAAATACCATTGATACATGGGATCGAGTGACAATTGGCACCATTTTCAATGGGGTTAATGAAATAGACCATTTGGAAGATGATCAGACACATATTTCTACAGACTATGATCACATATCGGATCTCATACAAGAAGGTACATGAGTAGTACCTAAATAATAAAATGCATTTATGTATTGTTTACTCGACCAATGTAGAATTTAATTTATGTAGAAATTAGAAATGCAAGATCTTATATACAAAATGTATTGTTAACTCCACCTATTTCCTTTCACAGGTCAGATATATGCAGTGGTTGCCCCAAAAAATAATGAATGGGGTTCTGACTATTGGTTGGCACGTTGCTTAGAGGGGATGGCAAACCATTCTCGAACTTGTTACAGATGATGAAAATATTGAATTCCCAACTGGCTCGATGGTTATAAAATGGGAGTACTTGACACTTGCAGCACAGCAGAAAAGGAAGGGTGGGTATGTATATCAGGATTATAGACCAGGATCTATTGTATACCACTTCACCAACCTAGTAGTTGGTATAAACATCAAGCTACATACACTTGGTCACAAAAATAGGTCACATGTACGATACTTGCTACCTCATATAGAGCACGAAATATTGATGGACACCATCGGCACCAGAGATGATCCGGATGGCCTACTTGTATGAGTGCATTGTCAGGTGTGTTATTTAACCTTTAAAGTGAATTCTGAAGCACAATTTCAATTATTTAGCCTTACTTTATTCCCAATGTAATAAACCTGTGATTGACAGATACCATTCACAGACATAATATTATTCAGAGGATAGTGGACACTATAAACACGATCGTACAATCTCAAGTGAGTTATCTATAAATCATGTTTGCACATTTTCATTGGGTTCTCTTTTCTTTCTTATGATGTTACTAATGTCTAGCCTTTTGTGTGCCTAGGATACAAACACCATCTACGACACATTGGAGGCGCCAAGAATGGTGTCTTTAGACACCAACAAATAGAGTTCAAAAAATAACAAGCTCTCGAGTTGTTGAAATTTACATTTCTTGATGTTTTTAGTTTAATATACATTTACTTACATTGCCATGTACAAATCGGAAACCAATTAGGCTTACATGATCACCAATACTTGCATGCACCAACTAGGCTTTCGTGAACACCAATTTGCATTCACCAACTAGGGTTGACAAGGTATGAGATGGAACTAGGGTTTAGTGAGCAATTTGCAAGTTAGGAGAGGGAACTAGAAACACATGATCACCAATACTTTCATGCACCAACTAGGCTTTCATGAACACCAATTTGCATGCACCAACTAGGGTTGACAAGGTATGAGATGGAACTAGGGTTTCGTGAGCAATTTCCAAGTTAAGAGAGGGAACTAGAAATACATGATCACCAATATTTGCATGCACCAACTAGGCTTTCATGAACAACAATTTGAATGCACCAACTAGGGTTGACAAGGTATGAGATGGAACTAGGGTTTAGTGAGCAATTTGCAAGTTAGGAGAAGGAACTAGAAACATATGAACATGTACAAATCGGAAACCAACTAGGCTTTCATGAACACCAATTTGCATGCTATCACTAGGGTTGACAAATAATGAGATGGAACTAGGGTTTACTTCAAGCAATTTACAAGTTAAGAGAGAGAACTAGAAACACATGGCCATGTACAAATCGGAAACCAACTAGGCTTTCATGAACACCAATTTACATGCTATCACTAGGGTTGACAAATAATGAGATGGAACTAGGGTTTAGTGAGCAATTTACAAGTTAAGAGAGGGAACTAGAAATTGGAAACCAACCAGGGTTGACAAATAATGAGATGGAACTAGGTTTTAGTGAGCAATTTACAATTTAAGAGAGGGAACTAGAAACACATGGACATGTACAAAATGGAAACCAAATAGAGTTTCATGAACACCAATCTACATGCTATCACTAGGGTTGACAAGTTATGACATGGAACTATGGTTTAGTGACCTCTTTACAAGTTATGAGATGGAACTAGAAACACATGGATGTATGTACATATTGAAAACCAACTAGGGTTTGTAGGGTATGATGTTAGTATTGTAGGGTATTGTAGGGTATGATCTATGTTAGTATGGTATGATGTTAGTATCATAGGGTATTGTAGGGTATGAGATGGTATATATTACACATGCATGCATGACTTAGTGTTATGATGTTAATGTATGGTATATTACAATGGTATGGTATGTTAGTATGGTATGATGTCAGTATGTTATGCTATGGTATGTTATTGTATGTTAGTATGGTATGATGTTAGTGTCATAGGGTAATGTAGGGTATTTTATTGTATGTTACTATGGTATGATGTTAGTGTCATAGGGTATTGTAGGGTATGGTATTGTATGTTAGAATGGTATGATGTTATTATCATAGGGTATTGTAGGGTATGATATGGCATATATTACCAATCCATGCATGACATAGTGTTATGATTGTTAGTGTATGTAATTTAGTTAGTGTATGGTATGGTTATGATGTTAAAAAGTTGAGGATAGCAATAATGTTAAAAAGTTGATGAGTCGTAAATTCTTCCTTTAAGTTATTGGAAATTCATAATTTAGCACACATGTGAACCACACATATCATTATATCACATAGGTGAACCACACATATCATGTTCCAAGATCAAGTCAACCATATCATGTTCCAAGATCAAGTCAACCATATATGTATAAATTTGAACCTTGCTTTATATTATATATGTATAGAAATAATGTTACAAAAATTGTCATGCCACATGGCCATAATACAAAATAGTGGATCAAAAAGTACATCTGTGTGTATATGAACAAAAAGTTACATCTATGTATCCCCCCTATACATTTATTCTAGTTATCCCCCCTTTCACTGCCACTGCCAATGTCTTCGGATAAGTCTAGCTTTCTTTTCCGACTACTCACCGGTGATCCCCATCGTTGAACAAGAGGGATAGGTCGCATCAATGGAGACTGCAGAAAAACCAAATTTTGTAAGTTAATTTACCACCTTTAAAAGTTCTATGTACATTTGTTCAAATTCCAAAACCAAAATAACATTTTTACTTACTATACGTGAGTAAGTAATGGTAGGTCATGGTGCCTCACTAACAGCGACCCTGATTGGGTGCTCTTCAAGCACCACTTGCTCACTATCAAGCTGCATAAAAATATATATATATATATGCCAATGTCAATAAATATACATGTACCTTGGGGGGGAAGAGGTGGGTCACCGATTTGGGTCTCTTCAAGCACCAAATCAAAGAAAGAAATACACAAACGTACAAAGAAAATGATACATAAACATACATGCTGGCTCGTCAAAGGCGGGTCACCGATTTGGTGCTCTTCACGCACCGGTGCCTCACTAGGGGCCTGCATAAAGTAACATATATGTCAATTTCAGATAAAATAGTGAATCAAAGACATATATACTACATGGACGAAAAATGATATTACCAAAGAAAGCGAAACATACATGTACCTGGATGGGGGGAAGAGGTGGGTTGACAACAACCTTGCTTTGGTGCTCTTCAAGCACCACTATCTCAATAGGTTCCTGCATAAAGTAACATATGTCAAAGCGACACAGAAACCTACAAAAACGTACAAAGAGAAAGCACCAAATCAGGGAAAGCCATACATAAACGTACAATGAAAGCGATACATAAACTTACCTGCTGCCTTGTCAGAGGAGGTGTGTAACCAGTGGATCGATTAACTAGGAACGAGAGAAAAGGACTTCTACTTGTACTAGCGAAGAAGCTTGCTTTTTGGACAAGTTCATCAAACTCACATTCCTACATACAAAAGGATAAAGATACAATTAGACAATTTTGAAAAATTAAAAAAGTACATGTTGAATCATTAAAATCACAATTAAAACAAAGCAATACATAAACGTACCTACTGGCTCGTGATAGGTGGGTCATCAATCTTGTGCTCTTCAAGCACCGGTGCCTCAATAGAATCCTGCATAAAATAACATATGTCAAATTAAGATAATAAAAAGAATCTTAGACATAAATACTACATGGACGAAAAATGATGTTTTCAAAGAAAGTGAAACATAAACGTACCTGCTGGCTCGTGATAGGTGGGTCATCAATCTAGCGCTCTTCAAGCACGGGTGCCTCAATAGAATCCTGCATAAAATAACATATGTCAAATTCAGATAATAAAAAGAATCTTAGACATATATACTACATGGACGAAAAATGATGTTTTCAAAGAAAGTGAAACATACATGTATATGGCGGGGGAGAAGAGGTGGGTCGGCAACAACCTCGCGTTGGTGCTCTTCAAGCACCAATGGCTCAATGGTTCCCTACATAACGTAACATATGTCAATGTCAAATAATACAAAGAAAATGATACATATAAATGATGGACGAAAAAATAATTTTTCCAAAGAAAGCGAAACATAATTAAAAGCATATTTAAAATAATACCTGTGTTTGGGAATCTACCTCTGCATGAGAGGGAATAGGCTGAGATTCAATGTACTCATCCTGATCACCCTACATAAAACATGTTGTATCAAAATTAGGATGTAGTGAATGTTACAATCTCTACTATAAATATGTAAATAAAGTTGACAAATTAACAAGTATAGTTCTTACCCCTATTGGTGAAGAACCAAACCCATATGCAATATTGACAGCCGCATCAAAGTTCTCAACATTGATCGGCAAAATATGTGACTCTGGTGTGCCATGGGACACTAGCTATATATTTGTTCACATAATTTGTTAGATAATTTAATAGAAATAAACTGCGAAACAATTGAAAATTGTGATACATGAAACAAAATATAATATGAAAATAATAAGTTTTACTTACAAATCGAAGTAATCCATCGTCTCGAAAGTCTGAAGCAGGGACATAGCATATGCCTCCACACGATGTGCAAGGGTGTGGAGTAACATTACACTCTGAATGCTCTGCATCTCTTGTGTGATCTGTAGATGGGTCGGCCTTAGAAGTGCCAGCCCTTGGTCTACATTGCCTTGGACATCAATCCCATGATGAAGCAATGTATCTGCCAAGTTAAATAATGCCTCCTGTGTATCCTCAATCACGGGACCCATAGGAGGATATAGATGAGGGGGTTTTGGTGTGTGTGGAGGGCATGGCACATGGTTAGGATCTGTCCTAGCCCCTTCCCTATCTTGGGGAATCCCATGACCAGCAGCTTGGAAGCCTAAGATATCGAAGTAGTTAACATGTTTCCCTAGGATGAATTCTGCATACAACTTCCTAAGGAAATAAAGTGGGATGTCCCTATTCCCATGAGGGTCTTCATCGAAGACCATATACCAATGATCCATCCAATTGGCCTTTATATTTGGTTCAATGAACCAGTCTATGGAAATGTGTGCTTGACTGGTGGGTGGAACCAATCCGGTGCTAGGGTCCCGAAATAATGAAAATAATTAGTCTTTTGTAATTTTAAGGTCTTTGATGTCTTTATAACTCAATCCATCGGAGTAGTATTGCCTCCTGGATTCTTTGTATGATCTAATGTTGTACAGAGCTCCTTGGGCATTGGCAATTGTGTTTGTTATTGTGTCCAATGCATCGGCTAAAGAATGTATCAAATGATCCCCCCCTCTAATATATGATCTAAGGTGCCTCAATGACGCCAAACGCACAATAATCTGTGAGTTTCGTTCTTGTTCCCCCTCTGGGTTTGGGTTTGGGTTCATGTTTGGGTTAGGTTCTGGGTTATTAGAGGGTGGGTTTTCCACATTGTCTTGTTCATTTCTGTTATCTGTTAAGATTTTAAAAAAAAAATACAAGTTGTTTTACTTAATCATTCTTTGATTTCATTCAAATTTTTTTATTAAATTTGTTTTAAATAATTATAAAAACTATGAAATTAAGAAAAACAATAAAGAATTGAAGACTAACTGAAATGGATAAGAGAATTTACCTGCCATTGGAGCCAATCCACCTCCAACTGGACCTCCAAAAGCTAAAACACAAATCTCCTCTGCGTTTTTTCACCCACGTAGTTTATCGCTCTCCCGATGCTTGACTGTGCAAATGATATTTGAGGCCCACGGCCTCTGTTTTGTTTTTTTTTTAGTTTTCAATATCGCACTTGCGATATATATTGCATATGCGATATTTAACTTTTACAAAACGCATATGCGATACTTCATTACAAACCTTAGCCTTGTGTTTGGGCTCAGGTTATTCCGAACGTACCATCAATAACGCATATGCATTCTTGATTTACACTTCGGAAGTGCGTTTCTGATTTCTTAAGTGGCACTAAAAAGTGGAACCAACTTCGTGCGAGCGCCTTGTTAAATTGTTTAGAATTTAATTATAATTTTGTAAAATTGTAATTTTGTAATTAATTCATAAACTTATATACATTGTATGTGCATGTATATATACAACCTTCTAAAACCACTTATGTGTACATGTGAAATAATGGTATGTGTTGTGAAAGAATTGAAAAAAATGTTTGACCACTACACTAAATTAAACATATATACAAAGTAAGTGTATTATAGTATGAGTAGTTCTAGAGTTGTCCAATGAAATTAGAGAATGGTTGATGAATATATATAATTATATAGTGCATAATATTCTAGCATAATATCTAGTTCTAAATGAATATGCATATATAGCCTTATCATTGCACTTATTTTCTTCATCTTTTCTATAGCATTATCTCTCCTTTCATTGATTTTAATCATGATTTTAATTTCATATTCATATTCGAGCATTTTCATAGTGTTCAAATTACAATTTTACATTACATTATGATAATGATGATAATTGCATTACAATTACATTGAACAATTTTACAATTACAATTACATTACATTACAATCATGTACAAATGACTAGGAATCATATGGCTTTAAGCATTGACGACAATGATGATCTCAAAGAAAATCAACAATTACAATTACAATCACAATCACATTACAATCACATTAATGTGCATAAGCACCAACCTTACGTCAATGGGAGAGTAAGGTAGAGTAAATACAAATACAATTTTACATTACATTATGATAATGATGATAATTACATGGCTTTAAGCATTGATAATAGATAATTACATTGATGATAAGAATTGATAATTACATTATGATAATAGAATCATATGGATTTAAGCATTGATGACAATGATGACTTCAAATAAAATCAATAATTACAATTAGAATCATAATTACAATTTACTTAAGGTAAGGTAGAGTAACATATTTTACTTAATAACATAATTTACTTAATAACATCTAGTTTGGGACATAAGTCTCATCCGCAACAATTGTGGGAAGTACTTGGGATTTTCCCTAAAACTCATTATGAGGAGTACCACAGGGACCCCAAAGTAGCTGGCCATTGAGAGGATCTGCCAAGCAAAAAGGGCAACGACCCCTACCGGATTGACTAGATTCTCACCTATGAGGAAAACCAAAGAGATGTCGTTTGTGGCCAAGCGGTTAGCAGTTTTACCTACGTCGTGAAGTGAGGGGTACTGCCCCAATACTCAATCCTGAGACAACCTTGGTGATCGAGTGACTACCTTTGAACCATTAGGAAGCCGATTTAAACTGGGGTCCATATTCATCTCCAGTTACTACAATATGATAAGTAAGATAAAATGCTATTCTTGAGCTTGCATTTATTTGTAATTATTCCAAGCGCTTGTATTTATTTTTGAGTTTGTATTTATTTATTGCTAGATCCTGTCCAGTCATCACAGTATCGTGCACCCTCTGATTTCTCAAGAGTAGTTGGGAGCTTCAATGACGCTAGAATGGCTGCTAATTGTTTAAGAGGGTTGGATGATGCTACTCAAGAAGAGCTCAAGAACCCAACCCTTGATCGGATAATCAAAGAACATGTTAGTAACATAATCAAGTTGTACTTTGAACAACAATTAGTGATTACACAAGCTCAAATCCTACCATGGGGACTTCACTTAGTGAACCTATCACATAGCACGTGCGATCGTGGGATATTAAAGAATACCCTTAATTTTGAGAGATATTGACCCAAACTATTTTTGTTGAAACCCCCTCCCAATACTTAAAACCTCCTCCCCACCCCTTTTTATACCTTAATCCTTATAAACCACCCTACCCACCCCCACCTTAAACCCCTCATCCCCCCAATACCTACAATATATTGGTTCAATTTTTGATAATTTTAAAACCCACAATATGAACTAACGTGATAGGATATTGGTCAACAAGTGAAGCCCCCGTGAATCCTACATGGATTGATAAAACACAAAAAATTGAAACATGCCACAAATTTTTTGGGTTTTAAGGATGTTAAAAATAAAAATACATGTGAGAATGTAACAGAAAATGTAACATCTGCACTATCTGCATTTGGAAAGTCAAGAAAAATCGATATCAGTGTTGCACGTAGGGAAATTACAACTGCTATTATGGCATGAAGCACCTCAAGAAATCGAATGGTCGCAACAATGTCAAAGTTGCTCCACGTTTCAAGAAAAACGCTACACAAATTCACTAAATTTAGGGTAAAGATAGATGAAAATGATGAAGCTGCTTGTTGGGATCTTATATGTAGAGAAGCATATAAAGACAGGATGGAAGAGGGCATCAAAGAGAAGGTGATAGAGTATTGGGATAACCATTCTTGTGCTATACCATATCGAAAACATGTCCCATGACAACATTCTAGCAGAGGCATTTATAAGGAGCATTGCAAGCATGTTATGGAGATGACAGGAGTTTCTTTGTTCGAGGAATTCAAAGAATCAAATCCTGGTGTCCAAATCTCATTTACAATGTTTAGTAAGTTGAAATTGTGGTATATTAGGCTGAATATGATTCGGGACACTTGTTGTTGTTGATACCACATTGATTTCCAGTTATACTATGACACATTTGTGGATTTTTGCAAAAAACTTTGGGATCGTGAACCAGCTCCTCACACAGTGCGGGATTTTATTTCTATGATACTATGCAATAAGAATCCTGAAAATGTGTTTTTCATTAAAAGGTGTGTAGGTGGGAGAATATTCCATGAATGTGGTGATTTGGCATTGTTCCATAGGAAGTTTCCTATCGATCCAACACACCCTGGATTGTCAGATATCACAGTTAAGTTGAAGAGATATGAGTATGTCTCCATGAATCCATCATCTTCTTCACATGTTCCATCTAAGAGGATCGACTTGCTCGAGGATGATATTCCTATTTCAGACTTCATGGACAAGTTTCAAAGTCATATTTACAAATACATTAAACACTCCCACAGGTCTAGGTGGAAAGCTTTATAATTTAAGCATTCTCGTGAGGTTTTTGATCCAGGCACAATCCTATCGATGGTAGACTTTGTTGAGAATTACACATTTGCTCCTCAGAGAGAGATACAAAGTGAGTATTGTCACTCTGACCAGCTGTCCATCTTTGTACATGTATTATATAGACATGCTCAGGCGAGCATTGATGGTAGGGATAGCACTCCTTAGTCAGGCGATGTGATCAAGGAATACCATTTTTATGTCAGTGATGATCGTGATCATGAAACATTATTTCACTACTTTGGGCTGATTTATGATTCCTTCAAAAAGAATGGGGTGTCATTTACAGAAAAATGGATTTGGTCAGATGGGTGTGCGGGGCAGTTCAAATCAACACGCTCATTTTATTGGTTGATTCGTCTTCACAAAGAGACAGGTATTCGACACACCTAGAGATTTTTTGAAATGGAGCATGGAAAGGGTGAACATGATGGTGCAGGTGCATGCGTGAAACGAGCACTTCGGAGGTACCAAATGAGTCATAGTGCATCTCGACTCAAGTGCTCAGTAGAAGTAGTTGATTGGTGCACACAAAATTTGGGTCACCAAGGTCATGAACAAGCAAGGCCGGTGCGCAGGTAGGAACAATAACTTAATTGGAATTTAATAAATGTATTTGTATTATTATATATATAAATATGATGTTTTTTATTCGATGTCAGTTTTTTGGCGATGTTTCCCTTGGCAATGTGAATAGATCCATTCCATGGTATTGCGAGACCATACTTGGTACGAGAGAACTACATTCATTTCGTAGTAAAGACACGGGAAACATATTTTCCATTGAAACGAGGAATTATACGTGTTTTTGTGAGTTCTTCATTGACGCTAATGGACTGGGGGTTTATCATCATGTGAACGATGCATATGTCAAACAATGGAACTATGTCCCTCTTAATCCAAGGGGCCACATCCAATTTCGACGTGGCAAGATATGCACACTGACAAGGTAGTAGTTTCACTAAACCATGATTGGGTTTCTGATTTGGTTAAGCAAGGTACATGATAGTTGATTGAATGTTTAAACCTCTAGTCTTGTACGCATGCATATATATATATTAAGATTTGTTTAATATTTGAAATTCTTTATGCAGGTGATGTATTTGTTGTAATTGCACCACCGGGAAATAACGATCATGTGGCATACTTTTTTATGCGATGTACACAAATCAAAAGCAGGTTGGTGCGATCCTATGTCGATGGAGAGTTCACGTACCAAGTTGGTGACCTAGTTGTGATGGGCCACTTTTTTGAAAAAGTGAGAAGAGAAGGTAACTATATTATTTACATATATTTCATGCCTGAATATATATCTTGTCAGTACAGTCATTTGGTGGTGGCAGCTCGGATACATCTCATTGAAATCAAGGTGAAGAGGGGTGACTCAAAGAGATGGAAGATGTCAGTAGCTGACCATGATCTTATTACGAAGATGTGCATTCCTATAACCCATTGGCTAGATGAATGAAATTTATATGCCATGACATCTAAGTTGATACATTGACATAGTTGACATGCTTTTGAAATGTAGCAAATCAAAATTTCTTCTGAAATATGAAATCAAATTTCACATTGTAGTTGTAATTTGCACCTAGTAGATCTTACATTGTAAAGCTGTAAATTTTGTAACATTATAATTGTAAGTTATGTTAAAAATTGTAAGTTGCGTTCGATTGACAATTTTGCAAACATGTAAACTTGTAATTTATTAAATTAGAAAATTGTACAATTTTGTAAGATTGTAAAACATTAATGATTGTTAAATAACATTAAGATTGTAAAACATAAATAACTTTAAATTATAACTGCAAATAATTAAAACATTTAGCATACCATCATGTTCATTAAAAAGTCCATATATATATATATATATATAATCATAAAGTACAAAATAATAAAGTCCAAAATAATAGTTCGTCCACAAATAATGGCCTACAAAATAATAAAGTCCAAAATAATAGCGTCCACAAATAACAGTCTACAAATCACTCCTACGCCATTGATCAAGAGATCGACCATCATGGACACTACCACCAGCTGCACTATGCCCATGGTCTTGCTCATGCACATCTAAAAAAAAATTGCCTAGGTATGAGAACTGCAGAACTTAAAACTGTGAACTCTGCAAGTCAGTTACATACCACATATTTAAATTACATGTAGAATATGAGAAAAAATTATATATATATGAAACACAGATCTATGAACTCATCTCACTCGAGTTGAGTGTCAAGTTTGGGAGGTTGGGTATCTGCCAAGACGAGCCTTCATCGGGACCTGGTCAATGAACGGCATCCCACTCATCCATAAACATCACGATGGCTTCAGTGCCCTCATCTGAAACTGTCTGTGTCTGTGTCTGTTTCGATGACATGAAAATAGTTATATTAATGAATTACAATTTGAAATTGAGAATTACAATTTGAACATGTAAATTATAATATGAACATAAATATGCAAACAATTCGAACATAAATAACTAGTACCTCATCGATTGGCGTGTCATGAGTAGGACTCGAGCAAGCCTGTGTAGAATCATGTGCAATGCCCTTGCCTCTATCATGTACAATATGAACAAGATAAATGAGGAAAGTTGGAACAAACCAAAATATTGTGTGTTCAACAATTGACTTGAATTTAGAAATTCAAATTTAGGATGACAGTTAACACATACCTCATCGACGTGGGTGGACGGAACTGCAATGGGACCTCGAACAGATGCATCACTGCCAAATAGGACCTCCATGAAATTGGACTCCTGCATGGAGGTCTAACACAAAGCAAAGTATTAGTTAAAAAAATATATACCTGACAATCATGGAAATCAAATGATGACAATAAAGATATACATGTCCCATCGGTCGAGGCCTGCATCTATCATGCAGTCAAAAATATGCATCGTGGGCCATGATAGCATACTGTGACATTGTGTCGTGATCAAGAATGTTGAGAACATCATCGACCACCCACTGTGACTTAGGCTCTATCTCTGGCTGAGCTTCAGGGTCTCTCCTAGCCCCAGGATGCACATGACTGTGTCCCCCACCAGCACCATAAAATCTCGATGGTGTGCTAGTGTAATCTGGGTGCATATCCAGACAAACTCTACATAGATATGTTTTGCAAAGTATAGTGGGACCTGGTCATGGTGGGGAAACATGCCTCACACTCCAATGAACCTATCATATACATAAGGTGTTGCAGCCTCTAGCTTAAACTCCTTGATTCTAAGTGGTTGACCAAAGACACGGTCAGGAGGGATATCAAATAGTGTTCCCTTCACATCATGGCCAGTTGTTGCTTCTCTCACTGTGGCCCAGTTATCAGGACTCTTCATAGCGGCCCTTCTTCTCTGACATGCAGAGGCCCAAAGAGAACTCAATGGTCCGATGGACCTGTATACCTTCAATAGATTGTCTACTACCTCTAACATCATGTGCATTGAACATGATGCGAGAGAGTTCTGAGGAATGGAGAGGATGTTTTCCCGCAAACACTCACGCTGACTGGTAATGTCTTGCGGTGTGATATGTGTGATATCAGCCTCCCATGGTGCTTCCTTGGGAGGGTCGATGCCCTGTTGTGCAGCACCTGAAAATTAGATGAAAACACAAATGTCAGTCAAAATACATACATCAACTGTAGGTGAATTTGAAATCAATATAAATTAAAGGTAC
>LPNX010128050.1:21752-61808 GCA_001517045.1 Pseudotsuga menziesii
TTTGTTGTTATTTATTTGTGTTTTCTTGTGCTTGGTCTCGGGCTTGGTGTAAATCCTCCTCTAAGGGTTTATGGGCTTTGTTAGTTGATGACCCCACATGGAGTTCACCCTCTAATCAGAGGGTTAGTACCAACCATGATTAAAAAGTGGGAATTTATCCTTTTTTAACTGTTGTTTGGTGCAGCTGGTAACCCTGGTTTATCTGTTCGTTTTGTGGCTTACATTGTCTGCTTGTGTCTGGGCTATGGGTGGGACTGTATTCGTCTATTGTAGGCCTGGTTATTGTTTATTCTATATGGGACCTCTAGGTTGGGCCTGGTGCTGTCCCACGCTTCGGTCTTACACAAATTACCAGGGTTACTCCTTGGTTACAACTCACCACTTCCTGTAGCCTCTTCTATGGGGGGTATTATTATTTAAGCCTAGTCCTAAAGACTCTCACAATGTCCTCCTCGGGTACCTTGGGTGTCCCTGTGGCGGATGGTGGGGATATTCACTTGGGCAAGTCCCATCACTTGAGTCGTGCTCGTCGAAAAGCCAAATCCCTTGAGGCTCTTGACCTGAAACCTAGATTTTTATTGGGTCATGATGTGTTCATGGACAAAGTAGAAACCTTGTGCTGTAGGGCTCTTATAGGAATACTTGAGTACGGTTCATTGTCAAAGGAGGAATGGGTCGATTGGGCGACCATCCACTAGAAACCTATCATTCATTATGTGCCCACTATAAGTCTTCTAGCTAACAACTGGTTGGTGATTGTTTTTATAGAAGAGATGGATGCCACACATATTCTAGGGAACCTGTGGACAATTCAAAAGGGCTCTTTAGTCCTGAACCAATGGCATTCCAACTTCGACCCACTTATAGAAAGGGTAACTATCCGACACCTTTGGGTACTATTACCAGTGTTACCTTTTCCACTATGGAATAAAGACATTCTCACAGGCTTGGCGAACACGATTGGGTGTTTTGTCTCCCTTGAAAAATATTTTCATATGTTATTTGACAAATAGATGGCAAAGGTACTCGTCGAAATTGATATCTCCAAAGGTTTACTCCCATAATTGATATTGTCTGTGACGATCGGGTTATTACACAGAGACTTGATTACTTGCACATGCCTTTTAGGTGCGACTATTTCCATGAGACTGAGCACCTTTGAAACTCATGTACCTTTCTTCGCTATGGCCGACCAGTTAAGTGAGGATTTGATCCTAATCGTGGGCCTGACTCTCCTCCTCCTGGCGACTTTCATCCTCCAGTTGAGCCCCTAGTGGATTCAACTGATAATATCTATGCTTCTTCTTCGTCAACTCCTTTTGAAGGTCTATCTAAAGGTTAATTGATGTATATTGAAGATATTGAAGTGCGTGCCCTTCACTCCCGCTCTGTTCCCTCGGATAACCTCAAGGATTCTTCTGCCTTGGAGCCCCTTACTTCCTCTGATGTCCATCAATTAGAAGGACCTACCCCCTTCACTTTGGAACACTATCCTTCCCTCCCTTCGGGCCTCAGGGAAGGTGGTGGTCAGTATGGGGTTGGAGCTGCTCCATGGGGGCATATGAAATGCAGCATTCCCATGTACGTAGATAAATAGAAGTACACAATATGGACTTAAACTATGCTACCATTGGTGCATCACTATTTAACTGTATTTTGTGGTTGAAACTACCAGGATTGAAAAATCAAAGAAGCTAATATAAATTATAATGTTTATAATATCTATGAGATAATAATTCTTATAAAATACACATGTTCCTGGTCCTTTTTATGAATCGTGTAAACTAGCCAGTATCCCATTCTCTCAAAATCCATAACATACTTTTATAATCTCTCAAAATCCATAAAGCCACAACATGTTATTGAGAATATAAATATTTCAGCCACATCATAAATGGACACTTTGGATTTCGGATGCTAACTATTTCATTAGTGTAATATTTAGTGTTCAACTTAAACAATTGAGTTATAATAATTTATTAAGTTTTAACAAGTTAAAATGGAAAACAAAAATAGAAATCATGTTGATATTTAACAAAGTTTTTCAATTGTTTATTGTAAATTTACAAATATTAAAATAACATGTTATTTTTTTAATTAGAAATAAGTTGTATATAACTTAAGTTGATGAAACATTAATATAGACCACACCATAAATGGACACTTTGGCAATTTTGGCAAGGAATAAAGTATTTATATTTGCATAAATGGACACTTTGGCAAGGAATAAAGTATTTATATTTTTGTATACTAAATATCAATGTATATAATATCAAGAAAAAATAAAAAATATTTTTTCTCAATTGTAACAAGAATTACTTTATATGTGGAGTTGACTCAAAATTATCAAAAGAAAAGTGTTATGTTCAAAAGTTGTATCAATCAAATGTAATTCTCACTTGTATCAAGTAGCACTAACCATATTACTAAGATTTTAATGCTTTTTTTACTAAAGAATGTGCCAATTACTTGTATCTAATAGTTAAGCTAGTATAACAACAACTTAATTTATGGTTGTTAAGCTCATAGTTGAATCTAGGCTCATAGTGGTATCATCATTGGAGTTAAGCTAATAGTTATATCTAATAGTTACTTTAAAAGTTAATATAAGACTTTGACTATGCCTTATGCCTTATGCACATTAACTCTACTCCCAAGTGCCATATGGAGTTCAACTATCACATAATTTGTACATTACTTAAGTGATTGTTCTTGGTGCATGGTTTCACTGCAATCAAGATAGTTGAAGCTAAAATTTGCTTTAAAAATAATTGAAAACCTAATTATATCTATATGGAAAACCTAACATGTAATATACGAACTGTATATTAGCTAGATGTTGAACTAGGAGATGGGGGAGTAATTTTATTAGGAGTTCTACTCTTAAATGACTCACATTAGCTAGACTCCTAGATGCAAAATGCAGCTGGACTAAGCCTTAAGTGATTAGAGTTGAAGTTAATCTAATAGTTGTAAAATCATTGGGGTTAAACTAATAGTGTATCTAATAGTGAAGCTAATAGTTATCCAATATAACTATGATTAGAGTTGAAGTTAAGCTAATAGTTCTAGAATCATTGGAGTTAAGCTAATAGTTGTATCTAATAATGGATGGTTGTATCTAATAATCAAATAGTTGATGATTAATTTTAAATTTTACAACTATCACTAACGTATTTATCACATGTTAGTTAAGTTATTTTTTCTTTTCTTTTTTAAATTATTAATTATTAATTTTGAAGTACAGCCATAGAATCAATCTAGACAATACACTTGTCGCATTCTAGTTTAATCTTGGACAATGCCCATAGAATCAATCTAGACAGTGCATTTGTCTCACTCTCGTTGGTAGATGAAAAAACATAAATGATAATCCACCCCAAAATTTTAACATATATACACCTTCAACCTAAAAATGCAACAAAAACATTGTCTTATATTTATGTACATTGCCACACATATACTCATATAATCAAAATGCAAAGGTATACACATTGCCACATAGTTCTTAATTTATAATTGCCATAATTTATGAATCTATTTGTTAAGATTTAGGAGTTTGATAAAGTATAATCGCCACTTTACTTTCGGACAAACTAAACTTTATATATATAAAACAATCATTTTATATAGAGAGAGTTATAACAGTGAGAATAATTAAAAATCGATTCGTTAAGCTTTGATTTAAATATCATGGCCATAAATGTTTACACACAGTTCTCTTACAAAATTTATTGCAGAAGAATTGTTCTAGTGGTTCATGGTATGTTGTTGACAGAAGAAGCTCTAAGTCAAGATCTTCATGGCAGAAATGATTAGGAATCAAGCAAAAAGCCTTGTCCAATTCAATTTGATTGCGTGACATAGCCCGCACAGTGCTCAGCACGTTCTTTCTTAAGCATTTCAATTCGGCTCCGGATGCTTTCGGCGTCTTGCCCATTATAATCGCCAATAGTTTGTTCCAGATTTGCAATTGTGCGTTCTATGCTCTTGATCTGTGCTCAGTAAACCCCAAAATATTAGAATTGAATTGGGAAAACAATTCTACCAAAAAAAATTTAGCCAATATCATAAGATTTCAATTACAGACTATTGAAACAAGTTTTGATGAAAAATTACCTTCCTATGGGGCCAACGACGCAGGCCATTTCTACGGCAAACCTTCTTGAGAGCTGTGGGGCATATTGACAGCTTTTTAGCAGCTTCATTTATCGGAAGAGGGAAGTACTGTGCACAATCGGACAATTGAAGCTGGACTGTTCTTTCCCTCTATATATATATGCACATGTTAAACATGGTCATCAATGAGTACATAAGAATAACAATTTCTCGGCGTTGTCTCTGCAGGGAATAGGTAGCCATGGGTGGAATCTAGAAGAAAAACAAATTATGGATTCAGTTTTTTTTGAGTTTTTAGGTTGATTGCAGGATTTCTTAAATTATTTGAGGTATAGTGAATCTGAAATTTGGGGTGAATTAGGGTTTATATTTTTTTATGTAAGAATTAGGATGAGACAAGTGTATTATGAAGATTGATTTTAAGGTAGTGGTTCAAAATTAAAAATAGATAATTACTATGGTATCTACATAGTTTGTGGTTGGATCACTTAGATAGGGATCAAATGGTTAAGAAATAGTTATGGAATGGAATACAATTCAGAATTTTTTTTTATTTCTCATATTTTTATGGTTAAACAGGTTCAACTGAGAGTTATCAATTACTGGCTACTTGTTATCAACAACATTCTTCTTGTTATCCATTTATCAACTATGAGTTATTTTTTATATTCTTTTTTATCTCACATTATTCCGGTTATCTGCCATGAACAGTTGGTTATCCATTCATAAGGTATGAGTTATCCATACATTGCTACCCATTCATCACTGAGCTACTAAGAGTTATTTTTTATATTCCTTTTTTCTAATAATTGTTTATTTGGAATTTTCAACAACTTGTACACTTGTTTCATCATCGTCAATAATTGAAAAAGCATAGGTCTTAGTTCCACTTAATAAAAACAAGAATATAAAAAAATTTAGAATTGTTTATTTAGAATTTTCAACAACTTGTACACTTGTCTCATCATCCTCAATAGATGGAAAAGCATAGGTCTTAGTTCCACTTAATAAAAACAAGAATATAAAAAATGCTATGCATGGATAATTAGTAGCTGATTAATTGATAACCAACAGTTCATGGCATATAACTAGACAGTTCATGGCATATAACTAGAACTTATAGTTAATAAATGGATGAAAGAAAGAATGTCCATGATAAAATGTAGTTAGGCATGGATAACTCAAGTTAAAACAGTTTAAATAAAAGAATACCAGGAATAATAATAAAAAATTCAAATTGACTTCCATTCCATTGCTATTTCTTAACCATTTGATTTCTATAGACCTAATCCAGTCACAAACTATATAGATATACTAGTTAAGTATAAAAGTAGTTTGTAGATATACTAATTTAGGTATAAAAGTGTAAAAATATTCGTAAAATAAAAATTCAGTGGCTCCTATAGAATTTGGTGATGCTTCTGTTCAAAGATCAAATCAGCGTGGGTGTAAAGTCAAGAAGATGTTTGACAATTATTTCCAAATTAGAGTAATACTAAATTCTTTATAATCCAAGTTAAACCATTGAGACAATTATCAATTAGGTCCAATGAAACTGTGTCCTACCATGCCCAAAAGTTTTTGGTGTCCCTACTCATCATTGTTTTGTTTTTAAAGATTCCAGCTACTGCTGGAAGGAGGGATTTGTGAACTGGATAGACAATGTATGTCAGTTGAGGTTGACAGTGAAAATAGAAAGCTGAAGAAATAGAACTAGAGTGAGCAAAGGCTATATTTCAATGCATAGGGTACATAAACAACATTAAAATAAATTTGAAATACAGTGTAATACCTGTGCTGCAACAGAGCTCTTGGGGCCTTTACGAGGTGGAGCATTATTAATGGCATTCCATTGGTTGAGTGCAGGTTTTCCGAAAGCTTGGCTATTATTAAAGTCTGAGATGAATTAACACAATGGATGCAAGATCAATATGGGGAAAAGATTTTTCATCATAATGATTTTTAGATTTTTTTTTTTTTTTTTTAATCTTAATTGCCTGAGGAAAGATTTTTTTATCATAATTACCTGTTGGCTGAGCAAAGCCGTAGGTTAGAGGTCCAGGAAAGCATGGATCAGATGTCATGCTAAATCCTGCTCCTGCTTGTGTTTCAACCAATGCGCAGTCATGACGAAGCCCAAAGCCTTCCTTGGCACGCAGCAGGCTGTATTGCATGAGAAAATGTTTCATGTATTCTGAATTTCCACGAGGAAATCTGGAGAAAAAATCAAATGTGAAATATCTTATACACTGACCATCCATTATAAGAGGAATATGATAATCTTCTTAAAGAACCAAGATCCTTACTGAAACATCTGTGGCAATGAATTGGATTGGTCCCCGGCGTTTCCAATACTGCACAATCTCATTTGCAAAACTGCATGAAAGTTATCCCCTCCATGTAAGTGAACCTCCAGTTTTGTGTCTTGGAAACCTTTACAATAGACAAATTAAATTACCTTAATACAGTTGAAAAACTAAACCTACAATATAAATCTAATTCTTAACAATGGAGGATTCAAATAAGATAGCCAAGATTTGACAAACGTCCATATCACATATTTATCATAAATCCATCTGAAATAGTGAACACAAACATATTGGAATTCAGCTAAAAAATGATGCAAGGAATTTAGGCTTCTATGTTTCTCGTCAGTTAGTAGTAGATACGAGAAGATGGAAAAATATAGAGAAACTTAGATGCAGATTTTGTAGATAAGTAGAATTAAGAATGATATGTGATGGCTACAGGAGAAGTTGAGAATAAGCAGGAAATATATGAAAAATAATTGGTTGTTTCTGTGTGTTTAAATTGTGCATTTAGTGTTGTTGCATATGTGAAGTTAAGAGGTCTTGTAGTGTTTGGGTATTTGGAATTTGAATTTATATCTTGTAATGTCTGGGTAGTGTGGAATTTGTATTTATATGAAGTTGTGGATTTGAACTCTCACTGGGATTGTGGGTTTGAGGTCAGTGGTGTGGGTTGGGAGATATGAAGATTTAACTGGTTTATTTAATTTGTTGAATTTGTTAACAAAAAAAAAAAGTTGTATAAGACTGTTTCTGAAGCATTCAAAATAATTTATAATTTTTATTACAAATTATATAATATTTTTTTTGACAAAAGTAAATTAATTTTTTTCGGAGTTTTTTCAAATTTTAAATAAATAATTACATAAAAAAGAATACCATATATAATTAGTGACATGGAGAATATAACTCATGATATAACATAAAGAACAACTAATAGATAACTTATTCATGACACTTAACTTATGGCTTATCAAAGTTTACAAATCACAAATAGTTGTACTAAGATATCTATATCTCTTACCAGAATTTATAATAAATATAAATAAATAAAATATTATATTCTACTCTATAATTTCTGGATCACACTAATTTCTCTATAAGCTGACCTAACAGATTCTTCAGTTGGCCTTAAAGGGCCTTTACAACATTTTGGAGCATGTTTATGTAAACTGGAAAAAGATAAATATTGTTGATGTTTGTCTTAGACTAAATGATAGATTTTAAAACTATCAAACAGTTGAAATTGTGATTTAACCACTTCAAATTGCCATTTCCACAAAAATTGCTCTACCCGAGTCAGTCTAGTTGGGGGTTTTGGTAAGACCTTATACTGCTCCCTATCTTAGTGTCATGTGACATCCTCACCAATTAGGTGAAGATTAATATAAATTGGCAGATTTTCTTAAAATTACAGTGATGTTTGTCTTAAACTAAATGACAGATTTTAAAACTACCCAAATCGTTGGAATTGTAATTTAACCACTCCAAATTGTCATTTCCACAAAAATTGCTTTACCAAATTCCTGCTGGTAAGTGCTTATACTGCTCCCTATCTTAGTGTCATGTGGCATCCTCACCAATTAGGTTAAGATTAATATAGATGGGCAGATCTTCTTAGGTTAAGATTAATATAGATGGGCAGATCTTCTCAGGGTTAATGTAGTTGTGAAACCAACAAAAAATTTGTGAGAAGGATGAACACATCAATATAATAATGACTTTATTGCCCAATTAGTCAGGATTAATGTAGTTAGACACAGGGAAAAACCTGTGAGAAGGTAAACCATACCTAGAATGATGACCTCATTGCCTAGAATTATCCTCTCGCAATGTTTTGCATCCTGAAAGGAGAATTATAGAAAGGGAAAATAAAATTATTTGTATTTCAATTTTTTTTCTTGATGCGTAATAGGATGGATATTTTACCAAGCATTTTGTAGATTCAGAGTCAATACTGTTGATGAGAGGATTCAGAATAATTACTGATCTGAGATGGTTTTTTAAAAGAAAAGTACCATTTGAATGGATAATACGCCGCATAAGTTGGCAAGATTGGCACTGAGGATTAGGCTGCATTATCACCCAATCAATCATATTCTTTTCAAACAACTGCGAATTGAATTCATAAGAAGCGGAGAAATTCTGCTGCAAATCAGCTTCCATCGCTGGGCCTTGCAGGCTCTCTGGGCAACTGGCAGTTTCAGGGTACGGTTGATTTTGTCCCAGTGCATGATGGTCTGAGGGCACGTCAGTCGTCCAAGCCCCTGCTTGATTATCTGAATCCCCATCGGTCAATGGAGGCAATGTTGCAGAATCCTCAGGCACATGATTCTGGGGATCAACCTTTGAGGAATCTGGATTGTTAGGATTATCGATGAAAGGAGCACCCTCATGAGCATCGAGAGAGAAGAGATCCCCAGAAATAACAGTTTCAATATCAGGAATGTCATCGAAATTGAACAGTTCATCATTAAGGATATTATCAAGAATGAGTTCATGGTCCTCAGCCGTTGTCCCTGCATCAAATGGCAATGGATTGAGCTCTGTATTAATCTCCTGATCGTTCGAAATGTTAATGGATTCCGAGAGAATTGAGTCGAAGAAGGGATCAATTGAGGCTTCGATTTCTGGTACTTGGAAAGAGAATTCGTCTATCGTACCATCCACTTGGCTGTTCAGGAGTTCAGTGAAATTTAATTCTGGTTCATTCGAGTTTGTGATTTCAACACCTTGCAGATCATTTGGAGAGCTAACTCCCATTTATATGAAAATTTACCGATGAAATCTAAGAATTTAAGTTTTCAATATTTGTGGAGGGTTTGTGGTAGATGATATTTAAATTTTAATGTACAAAGCCACGCAGCAGAGCTCGCATTCAGAGGAATGGAACTGTATATTCGTAATAGGGAGTGTCAATCCGCATGGGAGATTCCATAGTTTAAGTATGGAGGATTTCAATCATGCGACGTATTCGTGAAAAGGCGTGACTCCTTCGGTGGCGGCTCCTCAGAGCCGTTTTCAATATTTTAAAAACATTTCAGTTGTGATGTAACACTTGAAATTAATCCAAAAAATCTCAATAAAACTACCATAGCATATTTACAAGTGTGAATGTTGATAAACATAATTAACCATTTAGTTTTGAGAAGATAGTTGGCTGTTTCTTTGTTGGTTAAGTGGAAGAACCTTGAAGAACCTCTTTCTTTATTGGTTAAGTGGAAGAACTCTTGACTAGGGAAGTTTGTTATTGGCCAACCAGCCATCTACATTTTCCTTTGGGCACTTCTTAACCATGTCTTAACCATATAGGCCACCAATTGCTACCAATTGTTCTACATCTCACGATGAAGATAGTTGACCCTTAAACAAAGACTAAAATATATAATTTTCATACTTGATTGTCAAAATTAAGGCCTAGTAATTAAGATCATGTGTTTCCTCTTAAGAGATATTCAATTATATAATTATATAATTGTTAAAATTTATAGAAATGTACATATTTCTCTAAATCTAATTATAATTAACTATCATATTTATTTATTAGAATTTGAAACTAATTATAATTCAGTGTAAACTAATTTAACAATAGATTTTAATTTTATTTTCCAATTTCTAAAATTTAATATTTAAAATATTATTAATTTTCAACTATTTATTTATTAAAAAAATTATAATTAAAGTAAACATTTTGTAAACATTGGAAATTTAGCCACCTTCCAAATAGTATATATATGCAATAAGTTTTAAGCCACATATATTTATAATGAACATTAATCAATGTTCATGACAAAAACTAACTTGATTTTTAAATATTTATCTTAAAGGACAAGTCAATTATGAATTTATGTTTCAGTATTTAGGATAATTGTTATATACTAGTTATCTAATTAAAAGATGATGATGCTTATTAAGCAGCTATAGATTCATTTTAACTCAAGCTCTTTAATGGATATATGTTGGTTCCAATTGTAGGGGTTGCATCAAAACAATGTTGCTTAAAAGCAAAATTACCACATTGGAATCATCTCATTCAAAAAAAAATTAAAAAAAGGATTTAGACTGTAAAAATGGTATATTGTGATAAAATAATAATCATATGTAATAATAATACATGTGAAAGAATTAATCATGTCTAGTGATAACACATGTGAAAGAATGCAATGAAGACATGTGAAAGAATGCAAAGAAATCAAAATGATGAATTACTGTATGTATATTATAGAGTTATCAATTTGAATGTGTCTTCTTCTTCTTTTCTTTCAGCCACCCGACCCTCTTTACTATCTTCTCATATCAATCTTCAAACACCATTTTCCCTTAATTTGAGATATTGTTTTAAATGTGAGACCATGTCTCTCTTTATTTCCAATATTTATTGTTGCTTTCTCCAAAGCTACCCATACATGTTGTATGGGCTGTATCATGCCTCCTATACCCTTTTGGGGTATAGTAGTAGGGGGATAGTGGGGTGTAGGAACTACCCATTATGGGGTGCCATTTCCCCAATATTCTATTGGGGCCCCACCAGGAGGGGCCCTTGGGGATTTTTTAACAGCGTGAAGTATATTTATGTATAAAAAGAAATCATACCAAGGAAGGAAGGGTGTTAGAGGTGTTAATCCTTCTTACTTGTGGATTGTCAAACCCTAAGCAAATTTCAATGGAAATTTGACTAAATGTATCATTGTAACATTTTCTTCTATGAAATTTAATGTTGAATTACATGTATATTTAATTGAATGGCAATACACCAGTAACCATGCAAACCACCATCAGTTCTCCCAATCCCACCCATCCCTCCAATGTCCTTTCAGTACACACAACTGATCAAAAGGGGAACCAACATCCCAGAAGGAAAAAGAAAGAAAAGAACAAGAGGAATGGGAATGGGGGAAACAATGCCAATAATAATAATGTTGGAGAGGGAAAAAAGGAGAAGAATAAGTTTAAGTTTCCTTACAAGCTCTATAATGAAGACCATCTGACTTACATATGCCCCAAGTTGGATGTCACCCAATGTATGTTGGCGCAACAGGTAGCATCCAAGAATCCTTTTGTTCTTACCACTATGTTTTCTCCACAACACTAGTGAATGGTTATTGGAGCTCTGCACAACCTTGTACCTCTACAAGGGGCAAATCAAAGAGCCTCCTCACAAGGGGGAAACACATCAAAAGTGAATGGTAAAGGTCCAAACTAGAGAGCGTAAGTATGAGGAACCAACATCTAGATCCAAGGGAAAGGAAGTTTCCACCCCTGAGATGCCAAACCCTCTACATATCCAGAAGCTAATGAATGACATGATGCCTTGCATACCAAAAGGTGTGCTAAAGTGGTCCACGTATAATCACAATGCATGAGTTAGACAAAAATATAGCATCATTGAAGACCGAGCTCAAGCACCTTGCGCGATGTCCACGTTGGAGGTACTTTAAAGCTGCCCCACGTAGTGAAAGACATTATTGTCAGAAATTGGAGCTCTGGACCCCTTAGATTGTCAATTAATAGCATTTGACTTGGACAATTGGAAACCACGTCTTCCCCATTCTACCACTTTTTCGGATATAAGTATCAACCAAAGAATCAAATATCTTTACGACCATGGTAGGAAAAGGGGCTTCTACATGTGTCATTCCCTTGTCATGTTGGAAATATATAGGCTCGCTTGAGACAGTACCTTCACCAACTATGCTGAAATCATTTGATGGCCATTGGTTCAAGCATCATGGAATTATCCCTACTCTCCCCATAGAGATAAGGAGAAACTTGTAGTTTTAGAGGTAGAAGTCCTTGATAATAGATCTTCCTTGTTATTAGTTTTTCTTATGAAGGGAATTTTGTTACTATAGACCATATGTCCTACTATAGAGCATAATACATTTCCACAATAGGACCTAATGTCCCATTGGTAGGCCATTTCATGAAATTCTACAAGAATGGTGGAGTGGGGATGTACCCTACCCTCTTGGAACTTTAATCTTCCCCAGCTAAACCCCAAGAGAACATTTCCCTAATTTGTTGTTACTTAGCCTACCAATCCAATCGGTTCAAGAATTCCTCAATAGAATTGAAGTAGTAATGCTCTAAGATCAAAGGGTCCTTGAATCATAATCACCCACTCACCTACATGGATAAAGTGATGCAAATATAAGCACCAGCAGTCGAGATCTGTTCAGCATGTCTAGGACTATCGATCAGGGTCGTTTGCACAAAAGGTACATACTTGAGAAATAATATGGGGGGACACCGCATGAATGGACTGGATGTATTGTGCAGCTCCACAATGTTTGGTCCTGACGAGTGATAGAATTTGACGGGAAAATATTCGTCATGGGGCATTTTGACCATCAAATATGGTTTAAAATTTTGGTTAACCATCATTTATGAAGAGTAACAAAATTTCTAAAACTTAATTTTGAAGGGAAATAAAATTTATAAATCATCCTTATATCGCTACCCTTTTTTTATATTACTAGTAGTATTAATATATTTATCTTATATAAAACTATACTTTCTAAATTTCAATTTACAAACCATACATTCACTAAAAATTAGAAACATCTATTAAATTAGAATTATTTTGATGCCTTTCTATTTGCAAGTTGCATTGATTTTTCACAAAAACATAAAAACTCATATAACTCAATGATTTGCCCATTATTTTATTTTATTTTTCATTATTGCAATGAGCATCTACACTCTACAAATTTCAATCCTCAATTCCCATTGATTACATTAACATCGTTGAGAGTTGGAAGGTGGGACTCATGGGAGTTAGAGGACCTTGGAAACAAGGTTTGAGAGTTATTTACTATCACAGGTAATGCATTATATTTTTTACATTATACTTACTCATGAAGTAATGCACTATATTTTAGGCATTATATTTATTGACTTGTTTAGACTAGTGCATTTACTTGAAATCTATGATTTTGGCATTATGTTTATTGATTTGTTTAGATTGAGAGATTTACTTGAAATCTATGATTTTGAAGAATTGTTACAGAGTATGTATGTGTATTTTTTAATCATTTTAAATAACATCAATACTGTATGATAATGTATGTGTAGTGCTTGTTCCATAATTTCGGTAATTGTATAGATTCAGATTCAAAGAGTATCGATTAATTCTCCAAAACTCCCATTGAAATTGAAATAATCATCTCTTATATTTCTCTTATGGTTCAATTTCAGTTAGAGATTCAAATTTTTAATGAATCCAAGTACTAAATAAGGGCAATGAGAGACATGAATTATGTGTTCAACATTTGAAATCAAAATAGCCTTGTATAATAAATGATACTCAAATAGAATATACAAAACAAAAAAGAGATCATAAGCTATATTGTATCTCTATAAATCAAATCTTATTTTATTATGTATATTTTTTAAATAAAAAACTCTTTACATCATTTGGTGTCATAATTGAAGGGTAAAATTTTAAACAAACCGTTTCACAATGGGTAATAATTAAACCCAATACATCAATAAAATAATGCGACGGGCATAATGAAAACCAAATTCCAGCATTGATCCTGACCGTTAACATTAAGGTACACGGACAAGAAATAACAATGGGTAACTCCACATGAATGGCCCATATGTATCGAGCACTTTTATAACTTCTAATCCTAGTCATTTCCACAAATGTACAAGCTTGGGAAATAACAAAGGGGGAGTTTGCATGAATGGTCTAAATGCATCAAGTACTTTTATAGCTTCTAATCCCGGTTGTTTGTGTGAAGGTACAAGCATATGAAACAACAAGGGGATTTCCCATGCCAACGGTTAGGATTTAATCCCTCAAATCCACGTGAATTAATCTCTACCATTTGTGTTATGGTACCAACTTGTTGATTAGAGTTGATGGTCAGAGATTAAGTTAGAAAGCATGAGATTCCTTCATAGGTTCCATTACGGTGAATGGATTATGATCTCCCACATCAACTCATGAGACCCAATAAAGTTGGGACATGACCCGTCAATAGTAGTAGTCAATAAAGAAAGAGGACTTGTACCACCAGCCTCAATAGGGTGACGGTGCTAGCCTACATAGGCCATGATTGTTGCATGAATGCCAGAATATCTATATTAAATGAAGATATTTCACCCCAAATAATGCCATGAACCATTCATTCTACCCAATTTTATCAAATTGTTGATGCTTCTATTGAATTCAAAATTCCTCTAGAGGACAATGTTGTCTAAAACTACTACTTCCTTAGTACTAGGCGAGTGAGAAGAAGCCATGGATCATTATCATTTACTGCACATCCATGACCCCGCCTATTATCGATTAATTTGTTAAGAACCTCCTCTCTTATTCATAGCAATTCATACTATAAATTACCTTTTCGATTTATCCTTCAAAAAGTATCCCCATATTCTGGCCTTAAAATCCATCAAGTATGCCATAAAAACAGAAAACCACATCAGAAATGTCCTTGCCCTTGTTCATGTCAGCTCTATCTGATACCAGTGGCGTATCCTCCTCCCAAGGTCTTGATTTTGTTGACAAATTATCAAAAATTACCACCCTTAGAAGGACAAAATATTTCCCTAAGAAGCTCATAGGGGATGCTTATGGTGAATTTATGTCCTCCCAATACAAAAAAAACCTTTGGGCCTATGGATTATCTCAACATCTTTTCCTTGATGCCTTATCCTTCCTTGAATTTTTGCAGCTTTATGTGAGAAATTATAAGCTTGACATTTCTATTACCACCATTGAGGATGGTCAGCTTGTTTTATTCCATATAAATTCCCTCCATATAGCTCAAATGATGGGACCCTATCTGGGAACTATCGTGTTTTTGCATGAGGTGAAAATGGGTAGATATAAAAAAATGAACCAGACTCAACGATCCAAGTTGTTCTACAATCAAGTACAAACAGGGTAAAGAGGAGTTTCCCTGATGCCATGGAAACTAACTAATTTTCCACCACGCAACCAAGAGTATTTCTTTATCTTCACACTAGTCCTGGGCCAAGAGTTGAATGAGGATATTGATGAAGGGATGGTAACTTTGGTTGACGCATACAAAGCACAAGATACCCTCAATTTCAAGTATGTTTAGGCCATCGCCACTGAGACAAGAGAAAAATTGGTTAATTTCTCTACAACAAAGTTATTTAGATACACTTTGTATCAAGTGTACCTTTCATCTTTCACCAAGCTCATCACTTTGAATATTTGGGTATACAAAAGACCAATAATTTCCACCCTAGTAAGGTATATGATTGGGTACCTTGGGTGAAGAAAGGGAACCAGGTGCCACATGGTTCAAATATGTTTCTAAATTCATGTATGTGGCATATTTAATTGTTTTGTTAATACCTTAATGATGGCACATTACCCCCTATATTGGGATTCATTACATATTATTTATGTCGGATTGGTTCTATTAGTGGGTCTATTAGTTGTTATTGTACACCTTTGTATCCTATATATAGGAAGGAGATATTCTCATTTTAGTCATCATTGTATCTTGTCTTGTCTTGTGTACTCAGTACATTGTGTAAGGAGGTTCCTCCCTCAAAGAGGATTGTTATTTATCTCTATTATTCATTACTAAGGCTTGGATTACTCTCTTCTTGTATATTTCTACTATTTTTATGCTATTTATGGAACTTTGTTGCATAACATTTGGTTTCAGATCTCTTTCCTCGAGACTGGATTTTGCAAAACAAGTCATTTTGGAATTTTCGCTACAAATTTTTTTCTACAAGGATTCAGAGACCAAGATTAAAAACCTACTTATAAAACAAGATGAAATATATCCAGTCTGAATTTATATCATGATCCATTACAGTTTCAGAGATAATTGTGGAGGAATCTAGGGTTTTTAACTAGTCCAAAACCTAGTCTAAAACAAATTTTCTAGGGGAAAAGGTCATATTTGAGGAATCCGAGATCCAAATTGAGTGAGACCAGTTCCATATGAAATAATATGGACCACGGTATCTGTGGTAGAATTTTCATGTACATAAACAAAATATTGGACACTTGGAATACCGTACAATTTTGTTCTTCTAGAAAGGACAAAAATAAGAAGCTTTGGGAGATTTGAAATAGAAAAAATTGGAGCATCCAAATTAGGTCATACCTACGGCATTGCAAAGATGACACATCGGGGTACCACGGACCGAAGTTTCAGACCCAAAGAAGGTGACATTAAAATTATACCTTAGTTACAAGTCGTCCATAAAATACTCTTCTAATCAAGGTTTGAAAAAGGCACGTCAATTTGCATTTGAATAGATTTAAGTAGAAGGATCTATTTGTGGTAAACCCTAGGGTGTGATACATATTTATTGTTCAAAATTATACCAAACGGAAGTGGAAACGAACACACTCAACTCAAACCCCCAGAGGATTCATCCCTGACATATGATGAAATGGAGACATATCTTTTAGTGTCCAAGTTGGAAGATATGATTAAGAGAAATGTGAAAATGGACAACTTACTTAAATTGGAAAATAAGATGGTCAGTAAAGAGGATCTCAAAGGGATGGCTAGTAAAGAATATCTCAAAAGGATGGCTAGTAAAGAGGATCTCAAATGGATCGATAGAAAAGAATATCTTCAAGACTTGAAGGAATTAATGAAGGATATAAAACATGTCTTATTCCTAATGTATGTACTCAAGAAGAAGATAAGGAGGAAAAATATGACTTATTCCAGTCACATCTAGAGAAAATTGAAAAAAAATTGGAGAGTAGAAAGTTGAAGTCCTAAAAAGTTGATGATGCACTACAACATCATGGGTTCAATTCAGGTCTAAGGAACTACTTTATTCCCAAGATTGACGTGAGAAATTTTGATGAAAAGGATCCAATAACTTGGGATTTTCAGATGGATCAACTCGTTGATCTACACCAAGTGCCCACATTGTAAAAGGTAACTATTGCATCCTTATATTTAGAACCTAATCAATTTGTATGATACCAATAGATTTGTTGTTGATGTATTTGTAACTTCAGATATATTTCTATGTATATTATCATTGTATGTTGTTGTTACCCCATTGGGAATGTGTTTACCCGCTTGCGGGATGTCTTAATTGTGTCTATACCTTTAGGTACAACCTTCGTTGTAAGTCGAGGAAATAGTCCTCAGTGTAACATCATGTAATGTGTATTTGGAGTCTCTCTGGGAGAAGTACTCCCTGTGATGGAAGACAAGTAGGACCCAATATTATGTTTGGTCAGTCACTTAAAAGGTATAAATAGGGAGGCATGCTCCCTCATTTATACATACCTCACACTCTCAAGTTCGCATGAGAGAGAGAGAGAGAGAGAGAGAGAAAGGGAGGAGAGATAGATAGCTACTTAATACTTCTTATTACTGCTTTTGATAGTATTACTATTCTGAGGAAGTTTGCGGGGTTTTCTCCTTTATGGTTTCCCCGGTGAAAATACTTGTGTCTTGTGTATCTCTTATATCGTACGCATCTAGCTGTACTTGTTATTCTTTCAGACAAATATCTTAAGCAAGCTAATAATATCTAGAAAAACTAACATGGTATCAAAGCCTCTTTGAAAGAAGGCACTATGCAACTGTAGAATCTAGGGCTTCCTAGTTCAAGGTTTTCTCTCCATAGATCATCAAGAAAAGAGGGCTAGGATAAATCTCCTTAGTAGGGTGGATATTTTGGTGGAAGCAATTTCAAAATTGAAGAAGCTTCATTTTTTACCATGATGATTGGTGCCAAGAGGAACTAGGGCATCAAGTTTTGGAGGATTCCCACATCATTTTTCAGAGAGTGACCTACCTGAGCAACTCGCCTCAAGGAGGTGCATCCTTCTATCCAAATAGAATTCCCAAACTCCAATTTTGGAAAATTAGAGTTTCTAGGAAAAACCCTAGGTCAGCCAGCTCCGAAACCAAGTCGGACACCTAAAATCGGTAAGATATAAATATTTGCTTTTCCATTTTAAATTCTCATTTGAAAATATGACTCATCATGATCATCTTGAAGACAAGCTTGGAAGGTTTGATCACTTTCGAGCATGGAAGTACAAAATATCCCTGATCCTTGAAGAGAATGATTTGGATCGGTACATCAATGGAGAAGTTCCCAAACCAAAGAAATATGAGGCTAAGGATTCTCATAAGAGAAGCATAGCTAAGGATAAGAAAATCATTGTAGATTCTATTAAGGATTACCTCATCCCCCATGTGTCTTCATTCAATACGCCGAACGAAGTGTATGACACTTTGACAAAGATGTTCGAAGGAAATAACATCAACCGAAAGATGACTTTGAGGAACCAATTGAAGAATGTGAAGATACAGAACTCGAGACTATATAGTCTTACTTCACAAGGCTTGCTCAAATCAAAGAACAACTTGAAGTGGTTGAAGAAAATGTTGAAGAAGGAGAAATTGTAATGACTACCTTGAATGGTCTCCCTATATCATGGGACTCATTCATTCGAGGAATTTGTGCAAGAAGGAAGTTGATCTCTTTCAGCAGAATTCAAGAATAATTTGCACAAGAAGAATCTAGACTTGTGACAAGAGAATAAAATATGGGATCAACTGATGATCAAGCTCTCACAGTTTACACCAGGAAGAACTTCAAGAAGAAGGAGAAGAAGGATAAATTTCATCACAACAAGAAGAAGGACAAGAAACAAAAGAAGACCAAAAGAGATACTTCAAATGTTCGATGCTATACTTGTGATTGAAAGGGACACTTTGCAAGACGCCATGCTCATGTTGTCGAAGATGATTCACACAAGAGAAGGATGATTCAGATGAAGAGTGTGTGCTAATCTCAGCATTTACCGGCACTATCTCACACGGAAGCAATGATTGGCTTGTGGATAGTGGAGCTTCTAAACATATGACAGGATACAAGGAATCATTCATTAATAGTATGAACATGACTCACCTCACAAGGTGAAACTTGGGGATGACTATCAATACCCCATAAAAGGGTGTGGAGAAGCTTCATACAAGCTTGACTCCATGAAATCTTTAAAGATGAAGGATGTGTTATATGTTCTAGGATTGAACAATAATCTTCGCTCCATCTCTACACCAAATGAAAAATGGATTAGGGTTACTTTTGTCGATGACCAAGTTCTAATGGGGCCCAGAGGAAAGACAATAGAGGATGCAATAGTGATTGGAGAAGAAGATAAAGGCTTGAATAAAGGGACATCCTAAACAAGCACTAGTTCATGATTCAATTGGACCAAGTGAACTATGGCACAGAAGGATTGCACATGCGCATTACAGGGCACTACCGATGGCAAGCAAAGGAGTCTCGGGACTGCCAGAGATCCGGGTAAGGCATAAAGGAATTTGCAAATGATGCACACAAGGAAAGAATGTGAAGAAGACATTTCCCAATAGTGAGAGCAAGGCTAAAGGAATACTGGAGATAGTACACTTAGATGTATGTGGACCCATGTCCTCTAGTTCATTAAGCATGTATGTGTACTATGTTTCCTTTATACATGATTTCTCACGTAATACTTGGATATATTTCTTGAAAGGGAAAAGTGAATTTTTTCATTAAGTTCAAGGAATATAAATCCTTGGTCAAGAACCAAATGGATAGGAAGATCAAGACTCTACGGTCAGATAATGGCGAAGAGTTCACTTCAAAAGAATTAAAGAAAATCTACAGAGATTCTGGGATTAAGAGAGAATTGAGCACTCCATACAATCCTCAAGAGAATGGGGTTGTGGAACGAAAGAACCGAACCATCATGGAGGCAGCAAAAGTTATGTTGCATGATCATAATCTTCCTATGCACCTTTGGGTGGAGGCAGCAAGAACAATTGTGTATGTACAGAAATGTACTCCTCATCGAGTAGTCCTGAAGAGGCTTTCTCAGAAGAGAAACTAGAAGTCAACCATCTAAGAATATTTTGTTTTTCAGTGTACATACATATCCCCAATGAGAAAAGTACCAAGCTCGATCCCTCTGGGAAGAAGGGTATATCCATAGGATACAGTTATACATCAAAGGCCTTCCAAATATACTTCCCATATTTCAAGATGATCAACATCATTATATATGTAACCTTTGATGAAGACTCGACATACTTCATATCTAGGAGGACACCCATTCAGGAGATCGAGGAACCTGAAGAGATGAGAGGTCGAGATATGGAAATTGAAGAAGCAATTCCATAGAAAACATGAATATTGTGACATGAAATATCCACAAGATCTGGTAGAGACATTCCTTGAGAAGGACTCCCATAAGAGGAAACCAGCATGGGAATGGGAGCTCATACGAGAAGCTGAAAGGTATGGCGCTTCAGAGAGAATACATAGAGAGGGATAAAAAGGGAAAATCCATCAGATAGATATGTGGATATAATTTGCTACATAATTTACATAGAATGTAATTCCCCTTTTTTAAATTTTATTAAATGACCAATTTTTTCACTTTTTCCCCTATTTCGACCTTTTACTAGTTTTGATGTCTAGGTCTCCAAATTGCCCAAATGCTCCAAAATATTATAAGAGTGTGTATGAATGATATTAATACTTAAATATTATTTTCATAGTTGATTTATAACCCTTCAATCACTTCTAAAAACTAGTTTTATATTTTTATCAAAGTAGGAGTCTTTACTAGCAATTTGGGGTTCCAATTCCCCCTCGGGTAAATGCTAGAAATGGCTTCGCAATGCTCCAAAACCCACTCGAATTTCTAAGCAGAGGAAAGGGATTTGTAAGGGAAATTTTAAAAGTATAATATGCATCATGGCTCAGTTTATACAGGCTGTTATGACTCTTTCCAAAATTGTTCCCAAATCACAATTTCGACCCTTGGGGAAAATGCACCAAATATTTTCCCAATGCAATAAAAATGAGTAAAATGGATTCCAATGCTTAATTAATGAGAATGAGAATTTAAATAAACATTAATTAAATTCCATTTATCATACATTTATCAGATATACATTCCTCCATTCGAAATAATAAGCACTACCATGGTATATATCAAAATAGAGTGGAAATGGTCATTGTTTGCTCATTAAAAGTCATTTTGGCATACAAATATTGGGTATTTCGAATTGAAACTTTTTGAGAATGAATAAGAGAGAATATTGAAATTATTACAATCATAAATATATTAGAAAGATCTCTCCCAAAGAGTACAATATCTCACCCAAGGCACAATCCCTCCATGAGCATGAATATGCAAAGAAAAATGGAAATGGTTGAGAGGAATTGTCGCAATAGAAGAACCCAAAAGCTTCCCTGTATCCTCCACATTCAATTACAAATCCATTGAATCTCCTTGAAATACCTTATTTTCCTCTCCAAACACCAACTTGGATGGGAATCTTTCACCCTCGAAATTGGTTAAGGCAAGAAAACTAGTCATCCACTAGCTCTCACAATTCATAAATGACAATTTATAAAATGATCAAAAGCCATTATCTTGGTTGATTTATGTATTTTATAAAAATAATTAGCCTTATAAGTTTACCAATCCATCCACAAACTCAAGCCATTTCTAATTTGGGTGTGGGCTCAATATTTTCCATGTGTCCTGCCTTTCCTAGCCTTTCATCTTCCCCCAGTTTGAGTAGGAACCCATTGAGATTCCCCAACTCACATGAGCGCCCAATTGGATGCTATATTTTAACCTGAAATGTCATATATTTCATATTTCATCCTTCATATCTGATTTTCTTCATAGGTGTCATATCATCTTCAACATTATTGTCATAGAGCTAGGGAATCTAGTCCAAGTGTCTCACTGGCTCCAAAATGACTCTTCCTCTCCCATGTAAGTTAAATTTACTTCCAAATTAGACCTATGATGCATATGGAAAATTTTATTATCCTTATAACTCATCCAAGAACATTTATACTTCCCATGGATTCAAAATTGCAAGAGGAGGATGCCATGTGGCACATAAATTCTAGCTTGTGTGGGCCCCATAGTTTCCATGTGTCTCCATGCCCCATTTCCACTTAAATTTTCTCCTTATTTATTTAATAAGATCCATTATTAAATATTTATTCCACTCTAATGTCTTAACATCATTTATTGTCCCCCTTATTCCAAATCCCAAAGCTTCCACCCCCAACCTAGGAAACTAGTAATTTTCCTCCTTAGCAATTATTTCACCCTTAGCATCAGATTGACAAAATATCACGAATATGGAAAATGTGATTAGGAAATTGTGACCCATTTCAAAATTCAGGACATTAAAAATCCTCCCTCCCTAATATTTCTTTTCCTCTAGCAATTTCAAACATGGGTGTTGAAGAACCTTCTTTCTGTATGATTCTTGAATTTGCCACCGAGTTGCCCAACTTTGAGTCTTTGAGATTCCATGAATATTTTAGAGAGGAACCACCATGCTTGTTGCTGTACTACTCTGATTAAAATCACTTCATTAAGTGGGGAATCCATCTCCCATACTACTTGTTTCCCAAAAATAATTAAATCAATGGGACTAAAAACTATCTCAGGGTCCCATTGCTTTTATTGCACCCCAACAATTAAGAGTGTTCTCCAACCCATGCCATTAGGAAATAGAATTATGGGATCCCATTTTCTTGTATGCATTCTTCCAAACATCATGAGTACATAATATATATCCTGAAAGTACATAAAAACATAATAAAAATGTACATCAAGGAGGTGCCTCATCAAAAAATCAGAAAGTGCTTATACCTCCAAGTAAGTAGACCATCATTTGCCAAGTGCATACAAGCTTCAAGTGACCAATAAAATCTGCTCCAATGACATAGGTGAGGATCCCATGTCCTATAATGCTTCTCCAAAAGGATGTGATATGCATCAAAATATTCATCCATGTATTCTTTCATCCAATAAGTGAATGAAGAATATCCACTAAAATCTGAACCAAATAATGAGCAAAAAAAACAAGGAGACTTCAAATGACTCAAATAAGTCTCACCCGTGCATCAATGAATTAGAGAATCATAAATATATAACAAAGTATGGGGTTGGAAATATAAAAAAATCTCCAATCATAATTATATTCACCCCAGTGTTGGATGAAGTTCCTCCAACATCAAATGAACCAAGTGTTGAGCAATAAAAACCATGAGTCTTCAAGTGACTCAAATGCATATCATAGGTGCATCCATGTAGATGTGCATCATCATAAAGTAAAAAGGGATGCTTCTGCAAATGTGAATAATAATGTGCTCCAACCATGTCATCATAAAAATTAAATCTAAGAGTTCCATACTCCTCATGTGGCACCATCAAAAAGAACCCTTTCACCCATACTTCATTGATACTAATGCCGCAAAACATGGAATTGTAGGATGTAGGAGAATGAACTAACTCACCCAAATGATAAAAAAGTGCAGAAGTTTCATCATGGGAAGGATCCATATGTGTAGTATCATGCAGCTCCTTCAAAATTGTGAAACCCTTGTCATAGATTGGTTCCAATGTAGAGGAATCATGCTCTTCTTTAAAAATTGCATGACTTTCATCAAGAGACAATTCAAGTTCCTCTTCCACCACATCAAGTGTTTGGATATATTCAAGTTCATATTCAAAAACATAAAGCACATTAAAATTTCCACATTTCTCATGATCCACCATGTCATGAGAATCCTCTAAACAATCTACCATTTGACAATCTCAAACATAGGAGGAAAAACAAGTATTTTGCAACTTTTCAAGAAGTTGCTCATTTTGAATTATGAGCTTACGATTATTCTCATTATTCTTCAATTATGCATCATGTAACAATTCATTAAGCTCAAACAAATGGTTTCTATCAAAAATCAAAGACATCAAATTACCTTGGATGTGGCACATTGCTCTTTGAATCTTCTCCATGTCTTCAAGAAATGATGTTTCCTCCAATGAAGTAGCTCTCCAACAAGAATTTGACACTAATTATTGAGTGTCATGGAGTATACTAAGGGACTATTTTATCTTATTTTCATCCATATTTAAGGACCCTTCAATAAAATGAGGCTCTTGCAAATGAACCTCCTTATCTTCTTCCTTCTTGCTTGGACCAACTTCATGAAGCTCAAGTGGTGATAGGGAAGTTGATCTTGTTTCTTATTCAACTACTACAAGGTATTAATTTTCATGTTTAATGGAATTTTGGATTGAAGAAACACTTTCAAAATTGATCTCTCTGTCACCAACATAGAGGTGTGAGCACCTATCAGTGGGTACTCCTTCATAGTTCAAGCATCCATCAGTAGATGTTCTTTGTTTCATTTCCAAGGTAAAATGTGTCTCAAAATGATCTTGAATATTTTCAATAGAAATGTATTCATACTCATATGATGTCTCTTCATATTTTTTAGAGTCACTTGGGAGTGACTTTCGATCCTCTTCATGTACTACTTCTTCTACTTCACCTATTTCAGAACTAGGTGGTTCATGGGTCTCTTCTTTTTGCTCCTTCAAGCAAGCTGATGCATTTTTACCCTTGGTTTTATTAAGATCAATATATTTTATCCAACCTTGGATATCCAAAAATTTTAATCCTTTAATAATATTCTTGGTCATGTCTTCAACGATAGGTTCCATGATTTTTATATGCTCCTCACAATCATATGAGGTTCCCTTTTCATCCCTAGTCATAGTTTCCTCTTCAACAAAAGAACTTTTGGGTTTCAATATATAATGGTGGTCCCTGAATTATTGTCCTCATAAATATCATACCACATCAGGTTCTATGATCATGCTTTGATACCACTGTAATATCCCTTTTTTAAATTTTATTAAATGACCAAATTTTTCACTTTTTTCACCTATTTCGACCTTTGACTAGTTTTGATGTCTAGGTCTCTAAATTGCCCCGAATGCTCCAAAATATTATAAGAGTATGTATGAATGATATTAATACTTAAATATTATGTTCATATATTATTTATAACCCTCCAATCACTTCTGAAAACTAGTTTTATATTCTGATCAAAGTAGGAGTCTTTACTAGCAATTTGGGGTTCCAATTCCCCCTCGGGTAAATGCTGGAAATGGCTTCTCAAATGATCCCAACCCCAATTTAATTTATGAATAGAGATAGGGGATGTGTAAGGTAAAATTTTAAAGTCTCATATGCATCATGTTTCAGTTTATAGAGGCTGTTATGACTCTTTCCAAAATAGCTCCCAAGTCACAATTTTGACCCATGGGGAAAATCCAAATCTTCTCCCAATGCAATAAAAATGAGTAAAATGGATTCCAATGCTTACGTAATGAACATGATACTTTCAATAAAAATTAATTATATTCCATTAATTATACATTTATCATATAGATATTCCTTCATTCGAAATAATAAGCATTACCATGGCATATATCAAAATAGAGTGGAAATGGTCATTGTTTGCTCATTAAAAGTCATTTTGACATACAACTCTTGGGTATATAGACTTGAAATTTTCTGATAATTAAGAAAATATAATATTGAGATTATTACAATCATAAATATATCAGTAATATCTCTTCCAAAGAGTACAAGTTCTCACCCAAGGAGCAGTCCCTCCATGAGCATGAATATGCAAAGAAAATTGGAAATGGTTGAGAGGAAGTGCTGCAATAGAAGAACCCATTAGTTGCCCTGTAGTTTAAAACTGAAATTAAAACTCCATTAAATATCCTTGAAATACCTGAGTGTCCTCTCCAAACACCAACTTGGATGGGAATATTTCACCCTGGAAATTGGCTAAGGCAAGAAAACTAGTCATCCAGTACTAGCTCTCACAATTCACAAATGACAATTTATCAAATAATAAAAAGTCATTATCTTGGTTGATTCCTATATTTTATAAAAATACTCAGCCTTATAAGGTTACAAATCCATCCACAAACTCAATCCAATTCCAATTTGGGTGTGGGATCAAGATTTTCCATGTGTCCTCCCTTTCCTAGACTCCCATCTTCCCCCAATTTGAGTAGGAACCCATTGATCTTCCCCAACTCACATGAGCGCCCAATTGGATGCTCTATTTTGACATGAAATGTCAGATATGTTAGATGTAATCCTTCATATCTGATTTGTGTCATAGGTTTCATAGCATCTTCATCATTGTTTTCATAGAGCTAGGGAATCTAGTCCAAGCACTGTCTCACTAGCTCCAAAATGACTCTTCCTCTCCCATGTAAGTTACATTTCCTTCCAAATTCAACCTATGATGCATATGGACAAGTGTATTAATCTTATAACTCATCCAAGAAAATTTATGCTTCCCATGGATTCAAAATTGCAAGAGGAGGATGCCATGTGGCACATAAATTCTAGCTTGTGTGGGCCCCATAGTTTCCATGTGTCTCCATGCTCCATTGCCACTTAAAGTTTCTCTTGTATTTATTTAATAAGCTCCATTATTAAATATTTATTCCATTCTAATGTCTGAACATCATTTATTGTCCCCCTTCTTCAATTGATGATGAAGAATGATGTCTGGGAGATTGTTCCAAAGCCAGAAAAAAGTTTGCCATGACTTCGAATTGGATCTATAAGATCAAGCATGCTGAAAATGGAAGCATAAAGAAATATAAGGTGATATTTGTAGCACGAGGATTCTCACAGAAAGAAGGAATAGACTACAAAGAGACATTTGCACTCATGGCAATGTACACTTTCATTAGGACCATACTTTCTTTGGGAGAAGTTATGAAATGGAAAATACACCACATGGATATCAAGACAACTTTCTTGAATGGTGTAGTCGAGGAGGAAGTGTACATAGAATAGCCACTGGGATTCGAGACACGTGATAGGAAGAACCACGTGTGCAATTTGAAGAAGGCCTTGTATGGATTGAAACAAGCACCGAGGACATGGACCGATGGGATGGATAGCTTCCTGATGAGCTTGGGGTTTACCAAAAGTAAAGTGGATTCCAACCTCTACTTCAAGGTGGAAGATAGAAGACCGGTGATACTCCTGCTATATGGCAATGACTTGTTTCTAACAGGTGAAGAGGAACTCATTAAAGATGAAAAGAGGATACTTTTTATAGAGTTAGAGATGAAATACCTAGGTATGATGTACTACTTATTAGACTACATGGAGGTGTGGCAGAGTGCAGATGGGATCTTCCTTGGTCAAGGAAAATATGCAATGGAGATTCTGAAGAGATTTGAAATGATGGATTGCAAGGAAATGGCCACACGTATGGCATCTAACTTGAAGATTCTGAGTAATGCTTCATCCAAGCCTGGTTGATGCCACAATGTATCATTATATGATTGCCTCATTGATGTATGTGAAAAATATGAGACCAGACATATGCTTTGCGTTGAACACCCTGAGCCAGTTCCTGACGAATCCGATACATGTTCACCTGATAGCTGCAAATCATATACTGAGGTACCTAAAAGGTATAGTGGATTATGGGATCAAATATGATGTGAATTAGAACATAAACCTACATGGTTATATTGATTCTGATTGGGCAGGTAGTGCCACTAACAAGAAGAGCGCCTCAGGGTTGCTTCAGTTTGGGATTTGGCATGATATCTTGGTTTAGAAGGAAGCAATCATGCGTGGCATTGAGTACCATCGAGGTGGAGTATGTTTCCTCTTTCTCATCTAGTTGTGAGGCAGTGTGGCTTTGAAAGATACTATCTTATTTGTTTGATCTCCAGTTGGATGTGACTTGTATCTTCTGCGACAATCAGAGTTCCATGAAGATATTGGATAATATTGTGTTCCATGACAAGTCAAAGAACATCGAGATCAAGTTCCAATATATCAGGGATATGGTGCATAGAGGAGCAATGAAGCTCTAATATGTGGCAACAGATGAGAAGATAGCCGATGTATTGACCAAGCATCTTACGAAAGTGAAGTTCGAGTACTTTAGAGAAGGACTTGGTGTGATCCAGATCGAGATCCCTCGAAAGAGGGGGTGATGTGTTCTAGCATAGCTAGAGAGACAAGCTGTCTAAGCATAAAATCCTGGTGAAGCTCGTAATTTTCTTATACGTAATCATCCATGTAGGTTTTCCTTGGATGTAATCAGTCCTAGTGAAGCTTGCAGGTTATCCTCGGATGTAATAACTCATGATATGTTACAGAAGCATAATATCTCACATGGGAAATGAGACAAGTTGTCCAAGTGGGAAAAATCCTAGTGCAGTGGGGTGCTCGGATGTAATCAGTCCTATAGGTTGTCCTTGGATGTAATCAGTCCTAGAGAAGCTCATAGGTTATCCTTGGACGTAATCAGTCCTGAGACGAGTTTTCTAACTGTAAAACTGAGACCTGGAGTGGTAAATAGGCTATTCGGATGTAGTAATTCCAATGGGTTGTCTGTGTAAAAATAAGACCTGTTATGGTACGTAGGTTAGTCGGATGTAATACGCCTTGAAGGTTATCTGAACGGAAAAGATCCTAGATGCAGGTTGTTCATATGTAATTCCTTGAGGTTGACCTAGAACGTAAAAAGTATCGATGCAAGAGGTTGTTTGGTCGTAATCACTCCTTACATATATCCATGTATGTGTGTTCCCATGTTGAGATGATAAGGTCACGAACCATGACAGGTGCACCTAGGCGGTTCTCTGATAGAATGCAGGTCCACCATGTATGATTTGTGTGTTTTGATTTGGTTTTGTGTAGTACAAAAGATATGATCTGTATACGAAGAGATGAAGGTAGAAGACGTAGGTTATTTCTGTATCAATGTAAAGAAGGTCCTAGATAGTTCCTACGTGATGGCTTGCCCGAGATGTGATGAAGACCTGGTAGAGGACTAGGCCTACATCCAACATGAAAAAGGGTTGGCTCTGCAGAAACTTATGATGAAAGATAATATGGTACGATGATTAAGTAATAAGATGATGATGGTAGTAGCTATGATGATGACTCTATGACTTTGTGACAATGAATCTATGATGAATACTTGAACCAAATGTGTTGATGACTGTGAAGAGAGATAATATCTTCCTATTTAAGAGGGAGTGTTTATGTATTTGTAACTTCAGAAGATATTATGATGTATATTATCATTGTATGTTTTTGTACCCCCATTGGGGATGTGTTTACCCCATTGTGGGATGTCGTAATTGTGTCTATACCTTGACGTACAACCTTAGTTGTAAGTCGGGGAAATAGTCCCCGGTGTAACATCATGTAATGCGTGTTTGGATTCTCTCTAGGAGAAGTCGGCCCTGTTAGGGAAGATAAGTGGGGCCCAATATTATGTTTGGTCAGTCACTTAAAAGTTATAAATAGGGAGGTGATATCCCTCATTTATACATACCTCATACTCTCAATTTTGCATGAGAGAGAGAGAGAGAGACAAAGGGAGGAGAGACCGATAGTTGTTGATTACTTCGTATACTGCTTTTGATCATCTTACTATTCTGAGGAGGTTTGTGGGGTTTTATCCTTTATAGTTTCCCCAGTGAAAACATTTGTGTCTTGTGTATCTCTTATATCTTACGCATATAGCTATACTTGTTATTATTTCAAACAAATATTATATTCAAGCTAATAAGATCTAGAAAAACTGACATTTGTGACCGTAAAAAGGTCTCTATTATCTCTTGGTCTATATTCACAAAACAATTGATTCACATTATGGGGATATAAATAGAAACACCTTCTTTATCCAGTTGGTAAATCTCAAGCAAAAAAGTCTAGTTACAGTGCACATCAAGCAATTTCAGCAGCTAAGTCTCAAAGTGAAGAATATTTTAGAAGATAATTTTTTAGATCCATTTACTGGAACCTTGAAAGATAACATTCAACCTGAGGTGAGTCTCTTTGAACCATCATCCCTAGAGAAGGATTTCATGATGGAAAGGAAGGTTGAAAGTAAAAATATGGCAATGACTACTAGAAAGGCCTTCTTCAACACATATAAAGAAAATAATGTTCCTTCTTCTAAATCACCACAAAGGTTGACACGCCAACAACTATATGAAAGAACATAAAAAGGATTATGCTTTAATTGTGATAGCAAGTATAGTAAGGGACATAAGTGCGGTGATAAGAAATTATTATACATAGATTGTAAAGAGGAAAACCCAAAAGTAGAGGAAGCATCTCAAGAAGAGGCTACTTTAGAAGAAATTACTACCACCATATACTGTCATGCATTGGATGGAATTAGCACTCCTCAAACTCTCAAGATCGAAGGATACATCAAAAAGAAGAAGGTAGCAATGTTGATTGATTTTGGTAGTACTCCTAATTTCATTCACTATAAATTATCCAAAGTTCTTAATTGCTTTGTATATCCAACACCAAATTTTCAAGTAATGATTGCAGATGGAGGAACTATAAATTTCTCAGAGAAATGCCATAATATCGATCTTTTTATGGGGGAGTATGTGTTGAATAGTATATCGATTGCTATCCCAATGAGCGGTGTTGATTTTGTCTTAGGTTCCCAATGGTTACAATCATTGGGAACAATGGCTTTTAATTTCCAAAATATTTTCATGAAATTTTCATGGGAAGGAAAATAATATGAGTTAAATGGTATCACTGAAAAACCAAGCAAGGTGATAAGCTCCAATTGTATGACAAAGTTGTTGAAAATGGGACATCAAGGTGTAGTTGCACAATTATTCTCATTAGATGTTCAAACCTAAAAGTTCCCTATCTTGTCAGATCTCCAAAGGGTCATTAATAAGAATTCCAAGGTATTTGAATATATTCCCAAAGGTCTTCCACCTATTCGAGACTTTGATCATGTTATCCACTTAATTCCAGGCAGTGTTCCTCCTAACATCAGACCTTATCGGTATCCCTATAGCCAGAAGAGTGAAATTGAGTGTATGGTTGTTGAAATGTTAGAGGGTAGAATAATTAGGCCTAGACAAAGTTCTTACTCTGCACTAGTGGTAATGGTACCCAATCCAGATGATCCTAGTGCATGTGAAGTGGCGTGATGACCTAAGTGGCTTGTGGACACACTCTTATAATAATGTGGAGACCTTGAGGGTTGATTGCGAGGTAAAATACATAAAATAATAAAAATACATGACACCTAATACACTCTATTGATGATATGATGGTGCATACCCTACAACCTTGATAATAATGGCATTGGATGGCTTGAAGACATCGTGAGGACAAGATGACCAAGGTGGATGACATGGCTTGTGTATATGATAAGAATGGACACGCATCACAGGGAAGCAAGAATTATTGACAAGCCACATGTGAAGGAATTTAAAATTATATTAAATGCTTAAAATAATATCCTTACTCGACAAGTCGGTTGCAATAGTTGTGTAGCAATAAATTAAATTCAAAAACAAATAAAAATATGCTTTTATACAAGTCGGCTCAAAAATTTATTACAAGAAAACCATCATAAATACCCAGTGACATTTCATTTAAAAATTGGAATTGCAGAGCTCTAAAAATTTGACTTTACTGAGGAAATTTCGGGTGAAGAGGAGCAGTAACTGATATTGGTGAAGAATTCTATGGTGACTTAGCTCTGATTCTTTTTGCAGCAGAAGATTAGTTTGAAAAGATCTGATTTTTCGAGTACAAAGTATTAAGGCAGGCACAGTAGGGAATCATTTGCAAAGGTGACTACAATAAAGTTTGGTTGGGCAATACTTAAAGTTTTAACTATGTCTGCAGCACTTGAAAGAGTGATCTCGGTTGAGGCATCTGAAGACATAGAAGCAGCCACATTGTTTTGAATCATGCTATTGAAAGTTTGATCTCTTAAGTATGAAGATCAACCCAAGAGAATCCTAAGGACTTAATCTTGTGCAAAAGGAAACGAATGACTGTGTGAAGGTCACATCACCCTTCAGAAGGTTGTGTTCACATTTCTAGGATGAATATCCATTGTCTAAAGGTTGTGAACTTCATCTAAGGAATGACTATACCTTTGAAGATATTGCTTACTACTACATGATAGTGAGAGGAAGATTACACCATCCAGGAAGAATGTGATCATTGTGGGAAAATCTGTGAAGCAAGTAGAGGGTGTATATCACATTGATGTTACCTTTCAAGAGAAGACTTGACAGTGGTATATTGAAATGATTTGATGTGACACTGATATGATTTGACTTGATAGATATGCAGTGACAGGTTGATGAGCAGAAATCAAAGGTTAAATAAGCAACATTTGATTGAGCAGCAGAAACATGTGGATAGATTGATGAAATGATTATGAATAGGTTGATGTAACATGGGCATAACCTTTGAAGTCTTGGAAGTCTTGGAATGACAATTTATGACGTGAGAGTGATCAATATGTGAAGGAAATATGGGACTGGCACACATTCTTAGTTGGAACTAAGAAAAACAAAGCAAGGTCTTGGCATAAAAGTTGGTGCTTCTTAGTCAGTTGAAGTTGATGTTGAACCTAAGGTGGTGGCCTTCAATGTAACCAATATCAAATTTGACATAATAAAGTTTACAATTTTATCTTATGAAGTGTTTCTTGTGATGTGATTGATTAATGTTGTTGAAACTCGATTGTATACATATGATGACCATTGTTTAAATATTTGAAGAAGTGAAATTGGTAAAAGGTGTTGTCCCACTGATTCATCCCCCCCTGTCAATGTGCCATTGTGTCTAACAATTGGTATCTGAGTGGACCTTCAGCACAAGCCTAACTAGCTTGAAGGATATCAGTCGACACACAATGGATGCAAAGATAGAGTCACCTAGCAATGATGAAGTTCCAGTACTTGATGTGACCAATTACTTTAGATGGAGAAGTATGATGGAATATTACTTGAAGAAATTTGGTGTATGGAAGATTGTGGTCAATCCACCTACCTGCTCAGTCCAACAAGAAGACAAAGGCAGTTGCAGAGAAGGATGCCAAGAAGGTCAACACCATTGCAATGAAGTTTCGTATGGATGGAATCTCAAGCTCTATCAGAGAGAGTGTAGGAGAACACACTTCATCCAAAGACCTTTGGTTCAAGCTAGAAAGTGGGTATCAAGGAAGAAACCATGATACAAAGATTGAAGTATAAGTCAAGTCTACTAAAGAAGAAAAGCAAGAATAAAAGGAGGAGCACGCATCAGACACTAGTGAAGGTAAGAATATTTTTTATTATATTAGCAGTGATTGTGATAACATTGAAGATGATATTGAAGAAGCAAAGAAAGATGCCCTAGCACACCTTGTAGCAGATATTGACCTCAGAAACAATTTTAAGACTTAAAAGAAATATTTTTGGGCCCTTTGATAAGTACCATGAGAAGTCTATGGATCTGTTCAAGAAACTCAATCACAAGAAGACAAGTTTATAGGATGAGCCTAAAGACAAAGAAGATGAAGTTGAAATACTAAAGACTAAATTGATCAGTCAAACAGAAGAACGGGAAGAGTCTACTGAAGAACTTGAAGAAACAAGAAAGGAAGATGTTGAGATGAAGACTCAACTAGAAGAAGAAAAAAGGATAGAGGAATTCTTGAAGGACAAATTGGATGATAAGGAGGAGCAATGTCAAAAGATTGAGATGGAAGTAGTTAGCCTCATAAAGACAAGTGAAAAATCCAATGCATGTGTGAATTTCAGGAACATCTCAATCATCTTGAATGAGATCTTGGACTGTCAAAGATCACCTTTTGATAAATATGGCCTTGGATACAACTCAGAAAAAAAAAAATTCGGAGTAGACACATGGACACTTAGCAAGTATGAGGCAAGCCCCTAATTTTCCAAAGACGAAGGCCAAGTTGTTCCGCATGTACATGCACAAAATAAAGAAGAACTCAAAAGATCAGAAAAACATTAAGGAGTTACTCCCACTCCTTAAAGCAAGTTTATAAAAGATATATCGTCAATGTGGAACCAGGAATCCAGGTATGAATATATATTCAATGGTCATTTCTATTCATGTAATGGTTTTGGTCACAAGGCTATGGACTGTACATTCCATGGAAGAAGAAGTGATGGAATTCCCAATAACACAGTTTGATGCTGGACTTGTAGCCATATTGGCCATGTTGCTACAAAGTGCCACACCATGAGATGCTACAACTATAGTGGATTTGGTCATAAATCCCAAAATTGTGCAAGCCCAAGGAGACAATTTATGAAGAGTCCTTCCTACACACCTGCAAGGAGAACCAATGAACCTTTGAAGCATAATAATGCATATAGACTTGAAGCTTTAAGGACAAGTGGTCACAACCAAGGAAATTCCTAGGTATGGAAGAAAAAGAATGGTTTTCTAGATATGAATGAAGTCAATTTGTGCAAGGAAGATGCCTGCCATATGGCCATCCAAACTTGAGGTCTGTCAAAAACCTTAATGCACCTTGAGTTCATGGATTTTGGAGGATGAACTCACAGGAAATAAATGGCTACTCCAAAGAAATTTCCAAATATTGTGGCTACTTTGGCAAGTTGATAGGGGGAGCAGTATGAAAATCAAGCAAGCAAATTGAAGCAACATGGTGGTGTTTGGAAATGTGTTCTTGATACATGCTTACCTTTACTGGATAATTGTGGCATCCATAAAGTATAGAAGTTTCCACAAATAAATCAAAGTCATTAAATTTTTCTGAGTATGTTTATGTAAAAGAAAGGCATACTTCTAATTTTCAAATTCTGGATATTTGCACAAACATAAGAAAGGTATCCAAAAGAATCTAAAGTATCATCCTTCAAGCCTTGACATCAGAGATACATGATTTTGGTTGTTATGATCACATACTCACATCATCTACAACATGTGAATATGTGCAAACAAGAGTCACTAACAGATATGCATGATAATAAGGGAGCATATTGATGACCTTGAGAAGTCATTATGGCACCCATTGAAGTGATTGAAGCATTGTCAAGTTCCTAGATACAAGAAGATCAAATAGAGATCAAAGACTGAATGATGAAGTTTAGGACTACACCTGAAAAGATCTCGACTGGACCAGCAATAGTGAGTCCAAGAAATGGTTTGTTTTTCTTAGTATCAAAAATGCCCACCAAGTACAGAAGAAATGGTCATAGGAGGCATACAACACATAGAAGTATATGTCTGTAAGTGATGAAAAATGCCCACTAGCTGAAGGTTGATACTCATAGGCCTTAAAAATTCCTGCAAATCTGAGTAAAAAATAACATATCAAAATAATGAGGTGGTTAAGAAGACAAAGGAGCATCTTCATATTCAAGTATAACACTGTATTTCATGAAAGAAGCAATCGTTTGACTAAGTCTTTGAGTTTTTCTAGTCTTGAACTATAGGCCATGTGGGGAGCTAGATCAAGGAGGTGTACACATTTTGATTTAAAAGAGATATCAGCCAATAGAAGGCCTTAAAATATCTCCTTTCTTGAATTATTCATTTGTACTAGACTCCACTCCATCCAAGAAGCCATAACTTAGAAACAGTTACAAGAAGGATGTATGTCAAACAAATTTGGATTGCAATCAACAACTCTCCCTGGATACTCCATTAAAGAAGATTGTACATGCTCCAGGATATAATATATCACCTTGCTTGTACTCCTTATTTGGACCATCAATCATGGCTTGACATCTAGGACTGACATTTGAGATAACATTCAAGAACAGTATGGAAATGGCTAGGTGCCAGTATACTTGCTCTAATGTGGTTCAGCAACAAAAGGAGAGTAGAGTTTGTGAAAATTCAAGCTTCAAAATTAAGGTAACCTACAGACACATCAAAGATCAATATGTAGTATTGTTGAAGATGTGTTACATTAGCAAACTTTAATAATTATCCCAGTAAAGGAATCCAAAACCTTTAGGGTAGCCAAAGTTTCAAAGATTGTTATTTTATTGTTTAAAAAAAATGCAAGTAGCACATGATGAAGCTGCCAAAGGAAGTTGGGTCAAAATATGATCTTGGCCAAGATTTTTGAAAGAATTTGTATAGATCAAACCCTTGAAGACAATTGAATACGTAAAGGATGCATTCTTCAAAACACAGATCATGGAGTTGGTCTTGGACAGAGTTGAAAAATCTATCCTAAGGAGAAGTTTGTAGCAAAACAAACAAAGGAGAGAGATAAATGTACAACAAAAAAGTATTCACTTGAGGCGTATTTAAGGCTGATATGAAGATGGTTTAAGGATTGTTTCTTCACAAAGAAAAAATTACTTAGTTTTTGGCTATGTTTTTTTTTCCAAGAATAAGAACTGCACATTAGACAAGCATTCATCAAGCCTTAAAATTATGTGAGCCTGTTTGGAAAACTATTGATTGAGTCCACAATGAAGATTTTGTTGGGCGATCTGAGACAAAGGAAGCCATAATAAGAGTGTTATTTGACAGGGGGAGAGATGATATGAAAATATGGAGCAAACATTTCAGCTTGATTTCACAAGTACAACTTTTGGGGCATTGTGAAGTCTTTCATGAATAAGTGTTTGACCCTTTGTCATTAATGTCAAAGTGGGAGAGTGATTGATGAGGTGTTTCCATCAATGACAAAGGGGGAGTTTGTTGAGAAATGTTGTCATTGATTAAAAACCATTGATGACAAAGGCATAATGAAGGTTGATGATATGGACGAAACAAGGTTGATGCATGGCAAGAATATGTGCACTAGATGACATGGAATGATGTGGGAATTGGATGACATGAAGAATATGGAAAGAAGGATATGACTTGAGTATTGGAACATGGGGCATGGCCAAATGACCCATTCTATGGTCATTTGTGATCATGGACCCTTGGAGTGTTAAAATTCTTTACAATTTCTTAGATGATATCTTAAAACAATTTGCCACTAGAAGATCACTAAAAGAACAACATGCATAAAAACATAAGAACACAAGAACACAGATATTTTCCTCGGGGAAACCACAAGGGAGAAAACCCCGCAAAACTTCCTCAATATAGAACTCAACTAGTGCAGTGAAAAATCCAGACAAAAACTACTTCCTCCTTCTTGGTTCTCTACTACTTCTCTCTCTTGCTAAAACCATCTTTAGTGAGTGAGTACAAATGAAGAGGAGAGCCCTCCTATTTATATTCTTCTATTGACTTGACCTCTAACTTGGTGGGGCCGACTTCACTAGCTATCAGGGTCGACTTATCCAACTAGACATTACAAATAGCATTTATTATATTGACACTTGGGTACTAATGATGTCATGTCCCCATCCCTTAACCGGAGAAGAGGACGCGACGAACACCATGAAGATGGGCAAACAGCCCCATGAACATAAACAAAAGACATCAATGCTGAAATTAAAGAAACTTAAAAATAACAGGAATGCTAAACATACAAGCATACACAGATGCATAATTATTCAATCATACAGTGGAAGCAAACACACATACAATTCCAGCATTCAACATGTTCATTACAATTCATTTGACATCAATATAATTGCAGAGATGGAACCGATAAGGTAACTTATCTTCTGATGAAGAACTTGTCCCGCAACCAGCTACGTCGCTGCAACATTCCACCCAACCATAGGCCAGCGTGCTCATCAATCTCTCAGCAACGCTGCCACCCCCGAGCTGGGAATGATTCCTCCAAGGATAAGGGTCAATGCAGGCTTACACATATCCAAGGGACACATTCCTCAGGCCAACACAGCTGGGTTTATTAGGCCATCAACAGATTGGCCAAGCCAGCACAGTCCAAGGGACAACCACTGCATACTTGCAGCAAAACGATTCCTTCACAACCCTGTGAAGAAGGCAAAGACAACCAAGGACAGTCCCAAACCAAAGATGAAACAAGGCTCAAGCCCACAGGGCAATTCAGAGTTGTTCTTGGCCCTAACGTGGCCAAAACAACTCAGCTGCAACCCAAAACCAGGGTACTTCCGTAGACACAAACACATAATGAAACGATGACAACAATCCACCGTCCACAGTGGGTAATAAATAGAATTCCCAGCATAGCCATGGAAACTCAGCCAACGAATGTGGCAACCAACAGTCACAAATTCACAATGAAAATGATGGCTGCTATACACAGTCCCAAAACAAGGAAGAAGACAAACTCCAATAGTCCGTAGCAGCCTCAAATTGCAACAACAACACATCTCACGGTATGGGGAATACAACAGTCCCAAAACATATCAGCAACCACAAACACAGGGGAAAACATACCTGATTCCACTCTGTGGAAAATGTGGATGACCACCGATAAGAAGCTCCTTTCCTGGCTGCGTGAGATCCAACAGAACCACTGCCTGTGTGTGAGGAAACACAGACCTGACCTCTGCATAAGGATCCCCTGAACAGATATCGCACACCCTCCTCACTCAAACCCCGCGTGAGGAGATGGACCAACAGTAAACCGACCAGCGTGTGAGGGAACTGAGTCTACCTCCTGCTACGTGCGTCCCTGTGTTGGGAGTGAACCAGCGTGAGGAAGCCGAACCTCCTCTGCGTGCGTGGATGAACAGCAGAACGTGAGGAACCAACAGACCATGGTGAGAATGGAGTCATGGGAGAGTGGAGTGTAGGCAGTCATGGGTGGAGTGGGCGTGTGGGCAAGGGACTGACAGTCCCGTCGCCCCACTCCCAAAGCAATAACTGCCCCCAACCACCAGCAGCCATAACTGCCTCAACTACTCAACCAAAAAAATAAAGAGGTTGGAAGAGACAAGAAAGGTGACAAAACAACAAGGTGGCAACACATGGGTTTTTCCCCCATAAACCAAGGTTTGACATCCCCCACACCCTTATCCTTTGGAACCATGCCCTTTTTCATTCAACGTTGCACTGCCATAGCTGGTTGTGGTTTATTTTAGTTGATGTGCGTGTTTACATGATGCCAACCATAATGTGTCAGATAGCAGGATATACCTTCAGCAACTATCCCCATTGCTGAAACATACACAACAAAATCGATGGTGGGGATTTTGCCTTTAGCTCCTCACCACGATTAATTACATTATATACATCGTGCAAACAGGGTCAAAACTGGGGATGTTACATTCCCCTCCCCCTTCGAATAACACTGTCCTCGGTGTTCCATTACCTATATACAATACATATATAATTGCACATCAACATTTCAAAATTTTGCAGATATGTCCCACATTCAATCATCTACTTTGAACGCTCAAGACCAAGCCCTTCGGCTTCCATGGACTTTTCCTGCTGTTCCTCAGCTTCCAGCTCATCCTAAAGTCTAGGAACTTTGCGACTATTTCCCTCATAATGTTCCCTCATTGGGCAGTCCCGGAGTAAATGATGTCCTCTGCATCTCCAGCATCTCACTAGCTGCTTCATCTTTACCTTCTCAATTTCCTTTGAGTCTTCATTCCTGGACCGTTTCTTATCGGGTCTCTTGGATTATTGTCCCATTACTGATCCACCTTCCTTTCCTTTGTCGATTGCTCCCAGAAGGTTCTTCACCTCCCTTTGCAAACTAATAGAGTCTTGCAAAATCTGGTGGTTCATTTCACTCTGCCTTCTCTGTATCTTGAGCATCTCCCCAAGATTCTCTTGGGTCTTGGAAATCACTTGAAGGAGACTTCCAGCTAAGTCCAACAACTTTTGATCTACTACCATGATCAATGTGCACCACTAGGTATCACTTTTATCACTTGTGAAATGAACCATTGAAATCCTATCAGACCAAGCATAATATAGTCATTAAAATCAGTCAGTTAATTACCCAATTGGCATGACAGTACAAGTCTCATCAATGAGGCTTTCATATTTTTCATGCCTTCCCAACAGGCACATGAGCTCATTCATGTCCATTCCTGGGCAGGGAA
>LPNX010128050.1:61917-160902 GCA_001517045.1 Pseudotsuga menziesii
TTACCGCAGTGGATTTTCATGCTCTCAGCCTATTTCACTTCACCGTGAATGCTGGACCAATCTCTCTTGGTCATGACACTTAGTGTCTTTGGTCTATTCTAGACCTCTAAACCATGGAGTCTCTCTGCATGGTTTGTCTCAATTGCTAGGACCTCCCGGTCTCACTAGCACCTTTTTCTTTTTCATTCCCACTCATTCCAAGATTTCCAGGATAGTCACATGTCCACATGCACCCCTAGGATGCTCTCATAGTCCTCACTTCCAGCAATACCTATATTCAAACATTGAATAGATTCATATGTTTAGTTTATTCTCATCAGTTTTATCTCTAGAACAAGAGTTTAAAACATCATAACCAAATCATATACACATGTATATTCATAAGCAAAATAATCCAATACTTATCTGTATTGTGCGTTTCCTCATTCGTCCACAGGATCCTGCTTCGCTTTGCAGGCCTTGGGATCGCCTATGGACTTAGATGTTAGGTCAGCATGCAAGCTGCTCCATAACATCAAATAATTAATGTCCAGCCAGTACACAATCTTGTCAACTGAGCTTGGAACTTTACCATGACTATTTCTAGGTCTAGGATCTTCTATGGATCCTCAGGCATATCACAACCCAATATACACTTATACCAGCACACACTTATATCAACAATAACCCTTACTCTGCAACCCCTCACAACAACCATTTACCTTTTACCTTTTTCCTGCCAACACAAGCAACATAAGCAATACAAGCAAACTCATCGGCGTTATTGCTCTAAAACGGTAATCACATTTCATATCATTTACCATCAAGTATTGAGACACCAGGAGTGCATCCACTCCCTAGGGTGTAATCAATATTGAAACCCTTTCATGACTCAAGCAATCGGTAATTATGGAAATAAATCAAAACATGTTCTGCATATGGAATTCAACAATTAAATATGCATATTCTTCACAAGGCTTACAGAACACTTATCCATTTGCCGTCGCAGTATTCCTTTTATGTGTATCAGGCACGGTCAAGCCATCAAGGAGTTGGGAATGGCTGAATGCTACGCTGGTGAGCTCATTGTAGAGCTAGGAACACCTACACCAGAACTAGCCTGACTACTAAGACACCCACACACACCCAGCACAAGGAATCAGTCCTTTCTCTGCTACACAGTCCCTCAGGTCCCGCATTCCCTTCCAGTGCTATCCCGGGGTTGTGGAGAAGAAAGTCAGCCCTCTACCTCTATCTGTGTGGTTTCCAATCACCAGGTTATCAAGCAAACCAAGCCCCCATCCCTGCTTCCTTTTTATGTTTCATATCCACACATGTCTCACTAACATAATCTTTACCATCTCACTCATGTTGTTTACCAAACATGCAGTGCAAACGAGACATTTCTAAAATGTTCCATGGCGTTTCACCCGAAACCCATTTCCAAGGGAAAACCTTCCCATGAAGTTTGGCTCTTGCGGGTCATCACATTTGATCTTCCTGCAGTGTGTACCCCTGACACATTCATCAAATAGCCAAACAGTCAATCATTACCTGATACTACAATCCAAATTGATCGTTTCATAACCAAGCAATGACATTAGGAATCAAATTCGATTCTTTCTACTATATAAATTGACTTGCTCAATTGTGGGTCTCTTGTAAGCAGCACTACTATGCCCATTATAATTTTCTGCTTACTATAATAACATGAATACCCACTTACCGTGCGTCCCTCCTAACACAATCTTATAAAAGCCAACAATGATTAGTAGTCGTCAGCAATTCCTTAAATTCGAAATTCACAATTCAAATTTAACAACCAACTATTTTCACAACCATGAGACTCTTCTCATAAAGTTTGGCTCTTTTACATGGTAGATTCTGGCATTGGTCAGGGTCTTACCTCACACTTCCATGCTCGAAATAATCTACCTGAAACCTGAGCTTCAATCAACGAAACACAATCTTATGCAAGCCAATAGTGGCTGGTGGTTGTCAGCAATTTCTCAAATCCGAAATTCACAATTCAAATTTAACAACCTGTTATGCATATCATATGGTAGATTCTGGAATTGGTCAGGGTCTTACCTCACACTGCCATGCTCGAAATAATCTACCTAAAACATAAGCTTCAACATCCAAACACAAGCATATGCAAGCCAGTAGTGACTAGTAGTTGTCAGCAATTCCTTAAATTTGAAATTCACAATTCAAATTTAATAAGCTCTTTCACATGGTAGATTCTGGCATTGGTCAGGGTCTTACCTCTCACTGCCATGCCCGAAATAATCTACCTGAAACATGAGCTTCAATCAACCAAACACTTGGTAAGTCTAGATGCATATAACCTTTTCATTGCTACAATCATCACTGAAGCATTTTCAGAATTTATAAAAAATTCAAATACTCTCGGTTGTTAGTCACATCAATATTACCAAAACTCATTTACTGCATGCAATCATCATCATATTAACATTACAAGGCATAGTCATATCATTCCTGTAATTAAATGAAAGGTTCAGATACTCCTTACTTCACAAGCGTATCATTCATACCACCTTGCTCTTCCATAGAGCATTTCTGGCAGCCAATTGATCATGACTATCCTGCATTCATAACAGCCTTTGAAATGGCTCCTGAATTGTCATCAATTCATCATTTCAGTCATTAGTCATTCATAATATCACATGCATTCATCTCAATGCATTCAACATACCATGCATGGCCTAACCATGTCCACTTCATATAGGATGCATTACTATAATCAATGTCATCAACATATATAGGTATGACACCTTTCTATATTCCAAGATTCTCATGGTATGAGGTCTCTCACCTTTACCAATCCATGGAATTTGTCATAAGCAAACTCTTACCTGCATGGGTCTTACTTACACCCTTGACATGACCAATTTGGTTGGTCCTTGCATGAGATTGCAGAATTTTGCTCACCAACTTTTGCTATGGACTTGTTGCCTTATCCCTTTCTCCCTAGGGTTGCTAATCACAATTGTCAGCATCAGCAACACATTCCTCCGGGTCCATGTCATCATTGGTTTTTCCACTAATGCCACATCAACACAATGATTATCATTAGTGGTTCATTATAAATATATAATTTCCAATATTCTTACCAACATGCAATATCCTATGCATGCAATACATATCCTCATGCATTTCATGCATAAAACTTAGGAAATGCAACACATTTAGTAGGACATGGTTTTAAGGAAAACTTCCCTTTTCAAGTCTTCCATCCTGGCATGGAACTCCTTGTCCACACAGCAGCTGAGTTGACTTCATGGTCCTTGCTAATTCTGGCATGCAATTGTCCAGATTTTTCCATTGGATAACAATGGCCATCATTAGCACTTTGCTGCTTCATGCTTAGATTCTGGTCACTTATCCTTGTTCCCTACTGAATAAGCTTTCCAACGCCTGTCCACATGCTTCATTCCGACCCCGGATGTGAAAACCACACCACTTCTAAGAATGAATACTTTCACCAAGTCTTTGCATTTCTACACTCCACTGCTTTTGGACTGGGTGCCAACTTCAGCCAACTGTAAATCACGGAAAACAGCTGAAAACCCCACTGGAAGGAAGTCGAAATCTGCTGGAAATCCCACTGAAAACCGCTGAGAAATCCCCTCTGAAAAACTCAATTTTTTTCCTTTGTTAAATCGGGTCTTATCCCAATTATCCATCCGCAGAATCGGCTCTCAAAATGGCTAACTTCTTCTGTGGTTTTGGGCCTCAAACGGCTAACTTCTTTCGCTATTCATCGGTGGTCGGGTGCACTTTTCATCGGAAAGACAATCCACTAAACAGCCGCAACGGCGGAACACGATCTTCAATCTTTCTCCGATTCGGCGACACAACCAGATCGGCGTCGGCAGGATTTTCACATCAGCGAGCTAGTGCCTTTGGTTTCCGCAACGGTGGAACATCAAACCTCTATTTTCTTTCGATTCTAGCTGCCGCATCGGCTACCCAAACATCTAAACGTTCCGTCGGTTTCCAGCAGATGTCGTCGAAAGTCCTCTCTCATCGGAAGTCTAGTTTTTTGGACTTCCACAACGGCGAACAGCTTTCTTCTTCCGATGACCTTATACTTAACAAATTTTCAAGCTTCCTTCTCATCGGCGGAACAACTTCATCCGCAGCCACAACACCGGCCCAACAACTTCATCCACAGCCGCAACGGCGGAACATGAAACGCTATCTCCTTCCGATCAGCGGGCTTTTCACATCGGACGACTAATGTCTTTGTCTTCTAGAACGGCGACACGCAAAAACCCTATCTTATTCCGGCGGCAGTCTTTCTTTGTCGGATGACTTAGTGCTTTTCACTTCCGCAACGGCGGTGCACAAACCACTTTCTCTTCCGACGGCCAATCGTTACTTAGAAAAATTTTGAACTTTCTTTCATAGTGTCGGCAGCCTTTTCACATTGGCCGATTAGTGTCTTCGGCTTCCGCAATGGTGGCACCCCAACACGAACTCCTTCTAACGGCCGCTCTTTACTTAGTGAAATTTTAACTTCGGGCGTCAGCATTCTTTACACTTCGGAAGGCTAGTGCCTTTGGCTTCCGCAACGGTAGCACGCCAAACACTAATTCCTTCTGACGGACGCCAAATCGCTTGGAAAATTTTTGCGATTTCCTTTCCAATTGCTCCTGTTGACACGCCTTCGCATAACTCTTCCACTACGGCGGAAGTCCATTCCACTAACTCTTTTGCCACAATGGAAGTCAATTCCACTAAGTATCCCAACTGTCCAACACTTAACCAAATTTTCAAACTTCTTCATGGCATCGGCGGTTACAGAACTTACCCGTCGGATGCGTAGTTGCTTTGCCATCCGCAACGACAGACGTCTGTTCCACTAATTCTTCCAACGAACTTTGAATATTTAGGCGATTCTCCAAATTTTTCCCTCCGAACATCCTTCGTCGGGCGCGCTTCTGCTAGCTCTTCCGCTACAGCGGAAGTTAATCCGCTAAGTGTTCCGATGATCCGACTGTTCAAGCACTTAGATAATTTTTGGAAGTTTGCTGCCATCAACTCTGATCTCTGTTGGGCGGAATGAAGTCCTGCCTCTGTCACTGCATCCTTCATGGCCCATAGAGGCCCACTGTTGCAACCTTTGCTCTGATACCATTCTGTCACATCCCCATCCCTTAACCGGCGAAGAGGATGCGACGAACACCATGAAGATGGGCAAACAGCCCCATGAACATAAACAAAAGACATCAATGCTGAAATTAAAGAAACTTAAACATAACAAGAATGCTAAACATACAAGCATACACATATGCATAATTATTCAATCATACAGCGGAAGCAAACACACATACAATTCCAGCATTCAACATGTTCATTACAATTCATTTGACATCAATATAATTGCAGAGATGGAATAGACAAGGTAACTTATCATCTGATGAAGAACTTGTCCCGCAACTAGCTACGTCGCTGCAACGTTCCACCCAACCATAGGCCAGCGTGCTCATCAATCTCTCAACAACGCTGCCACCCCCGAGCTGGGCATGATTCCTCCAAGGATAAGGGTCAATGCAGGCTTACACATAGCCAAGGGACACATTCCTCAGGCCAACACAGCTGGGTTTATCAGGCCATCAACAGATCGGCCAAGCCAGCACAGTCCAAGGAACAACCACTGCATACCCATAGCAAAACGATTCCTTCACATCCCTGTGAATAAGGCAAAGACAACCGAGGACAGTCCCAAACCAAAGATGAAACAAGGCTCAAGCCCACAGGGCAATTCAGAGTTGTTCTTGGCCCTAACGTGGCCAAAACAAATCAGCTGCAACCCAAAACCAGGGTACTTCCACAACCACAAACACACAATGAAACGATGACAACAATCCACCGTCCACAATGGGTAATAAACAGAATTCCCAGCATAGCCATGGAAACTCAGCCAATGAATGTGGCAACCAACAGTCACAAACTCACAATGAAAATGATGGCTGCTATACACAGTCCCAAAACAGGGAAGAAGACAAACTCCAACAGTCCGTAGCAACCTCAAAGTGCAACAACAAAACATCTCACGGTATGGGGAATCCAATAGTCCCAAAACGTATCAGCAACCACAAACATAGGGGAAAACATACCCAATTCTTCTCTATGGAAAACGTGGATGACCACCGATAAGCAGCTGCTTTCCTGGCTGCGTGAGATCCAACAGAACCACTGCCTATGCGTGAGAAAACACAAACCCGACCTCTGCATAAGGATCCCCTGAACAGAGATCGCACACCCTCCTCACTTAGCCCCCGCGTGAGGAGATGGACCAACAGTAAACCGACCAGCGCGTGAGGGAACTGAGTCGACCTCCTACTACGCGCGTCCCTGCGTTGGGAGTGAACCGACGTGAGGAATCCGAACCTCCTCTGCACGCGTGGATGAACAGCAGAACGTGAGGAACCAAGAGACCATGGAAAGAATGGATTCGTGGGAGAGTGGAGTGAAGGCAGTCGTGGGTGGAGTGGGTGTGTGGGCAAGGGACTGACAGTCCTGTCACCCCACTCCCAAAGCAATAACTGCCCCCAACCACCAGCAGCCATAACTGCCTCAACTACTCAACCAAAACAATAAAGAGGTTGGAAGAGACAAGAAAGGTGACAAAACAACAAGGTGGCAACACATGGGTTTTTCCCCCATAAACCAAGGTTTGACATCCCCCACACCCTTATCCTTTGGAACCATGCCCTTTTTCATTCAACGTTACACTGTCGTAGCTGGTTGTGGTTTATTTTAGTTGATGTGCGTGTTTACATGATGCCAACCATAATGTTCCGGATAGCACGATATACCATCAGCAACTATCCCCATTGCCGAAACATACACAACCAAATCGATGGTGGGGATTTTGCCTTTAGCTCCTCACCACGATTAATTACATTATATACATCATGCAAACGGGGTCAAAACCGGGGATGTTACAAATGACCCAACTTACATCCAAAGGTTTACATTGCATCCTTCAATGATTCTAACAAGACCAAACTCATCTCCAATAGGAGGAATACAATACAACTAGAATATCTTCCGAAGTTACATTATTTTAACACTCCCTCTTAACTAGGAAGGTATTCAACTATAGTAGAAACTACTAATATTACAACTATACAACTGACTGGTGAGACTCTATATGTCATGGGAAGTTTTGGTACAACATCATACATATTCATCATCAATCTCGACTGGATCTTCTTCTGTAATCATCTTTCTTCAATCTTCTTCTTGTCATCTTCTGGAACATCTCTTGTAGTCATCTTCTGAATCATCCACTGGTCATCATCAGTGTGTGAAAACTGAACCATCATTTGTATCATCATCTAAACTATCATCATCTATTTTTTCAGTATGTGAATATTGAACCATCATCATATGTATCTTCAGTATGGGAATACTGAACCATCATCATCTACATCTTCAGTATGTAGATTCTGAGCCATCATCATCTGCATCTTCAGTATGGGAATACTGAACCATCATCATCTAAATCTTCAGTATGTAGATACTGAGCCGTCATCATATGCATCTTCAGTATGTGAATACTGAACCTTTATCATCTGCATCTTCAGTAGGTAACTATTGAACCATCATCATCTACATCTTCAGTATGTGAATACTGAGAACATTGTCATTTGCATCATAAGTATGATCAACTGTATCTTCAGTATGTGAATACTGAATCACCATCATCTATAACTTCAGTATATGAATACTGAAACATCGTCATCTGTCTCTCAAGTATGGAAATACTGAAGCATCATATCTACATCAATAATGTGTAAGTACTGAAACAATCAACAACATCATTAGCATATTAGTGCTAAGGAACAAATCATCTGTAATGCTAGATCATCATCTGCATTGCTAGCATAGAGATGTTGGAACATTAAAAACGTCATCATTAGTATAGAAGTACTGAAACTATCACAGTAAACATCTCAGTATCAATCAATCATCAATCAAGCATCTTAGCAATCATTTGTAACCATCTCAATAGCAATCAACTGTAATTATCTCAATAATCATCTCAGCAATCAACTGTAACTATCTCAACAATCATGTTAGCAATCAACGGTGTGACTACACTGTACACATCTCATCAAGCATCTCATCAATCATCAGTATAACAAATACTAACACATATATCTCAATCAGTACAATAGTACTCAACAATCAGCATATCAATCAGCAGTCATCAGTATAACAGTACTGAGCTAACATCTCAACAATCATCAGTATAACAATACTGAGCTAACATCTCAGCAGTCATCAGTATAGCCATACTGAACTATCATCTCAACAATCATCAGTATAACAATATTGAACTATCATCTCAACAACCATCAGTATAACAATACTGAGCTCATCGTTATAACAATACTGAACTACACATATCAGCATATCAATGCTGATCCAATCATTTCAAAAGCCATCAGTATAACAACACTAAGCTAAATAGTCATCAGTATAATAATACTGAACTACACATCTCAACAATATAGAAATACTGTAACAATCATCCTGGCCTCTAACCATCTCAGAGCAGCATCACAGTGAGTTCTCTGGTAGATCCACCCAAGCATTTTGTCTAACTTACTAACCCTTTCGAGCCAACAAGCCTAGTTACACGAATGGGTCTTCCTGGGTACCAACAAGCCTTGTCCTGGATTCCAAACCCACTTGGGTTAAACCGATCTAGCAAGATATACTAATACCCCTAGGATCAACAAGCCTCATCTAACTAACCCTTTCGAGCCAAACTGTCCTAGCCAGACTTACCCTACCCTAGACTGAGCTACTAACCACTACATCCTTCTTCCATCTACTGTCACTCCCTCTTTCGAGAGAGGTCCTTCCATACCACACCAAGCTTGTCTCGAAATTAGTCAAACTTTACATGAGCCAGAGGCTTAGTCAACACATTTGCCACTTGTTCCTCTGTAGGAACATACTTGAGCTTGATAGTTCCTTTCTGAACCATGTATTGAATGAAGTGATATGTTGCTTCAATATGTTTTAAATTATCATGAAACATTGTATTTTCTGTCATCTTGATACAACTTTGATTATCACAAAGGATGTCAGTAACATCTATCTCTTCATCAAATAAACCTGCCAAAATATTTTGAAGCCATACTACTTCACTACAAGCTGAACAAGCAGCAATGTATTCTTCTTCTACTATTCTAAGTGCAATACCGGTCTTCTTTCTACTGAACCAAGAGATCATTCTTGATCCCAAACTAAAACAGCCACCCGATGTACTCTTTCTGTCTTTAGCACTTCTTGCCCAATCTGAGTCTGTGAACCCATGTAAATTGATCTCGTTGTTTGAGGTATATTTGAGCCCATAATCTAAAGTTCCTTTTAGATACCTCGTCACATGTTTTGCTCCTATCAGGTGAATATGCATGGGATTCACCATGTACTGACTTAGTGTGTTTATACCAAAACAAATATCATGTCTTGTATTGGTTAAGTGCATCAGTGATCCAAGAATTTGTCTGTATAGAGTAGCATCTATAACTTCTGATGTATCATCATTTAGTAACTTCAATTTTGTTGTCATCTAAGTGGTCATAAACTTACAATCTAGCATTCCAAACCTCTTCAGAATTTCTACTGTATATTTCCCTTGGTTTAGGAAAATATCATATGGGGATTGCCAAACTTCAAGACCTAGAAAGCAGTGCATCATTCCAAGGTCTTTCATCTCAAATTCTGCAGCTAGCTTCTTCTTGCATTCAATGATGATTTTATCTTCTCCTATTAGGAATAAGTCATCCACATATAAAATTAGTATCATAATCCCATCATTCTCAACCTTATAGTAAAGGTTAGAATCTTCCTTACTCTTGGTAAAACCTAAACTCATCAGGAATCCATGTATTTTTTTGCACCATGCTCTGCATACTTGTTTTATCCCATACAATGATTTTTTGAGTCTGCATACATAAGCTTCTCGATCATCAATCTCGAAACCTTGCAGTTGTTTGATATACACTTGTTCTTCTATCAATCCATTTAAAAAATTTGTCTTCACATCCATTTGATGTAACTTCCATTTATTCTTGGCTGCCAAGGCAAGGACAGTTATGATTGAAGTGTACCTAGCTACTGGAGCAAAAGTCTCTTCATAGTCAATTCCTTCCTTTTGGGAGAACCCTCTTGCTATGAATCTTTCCTTGTATTTTTATATACTACCATCTGCAAAATGATTTGTTTTGAAGATCCATTTTGAGCATACCACTGATTTGTCTTTTGGCCTTGGGACTATTTTCCACACATCATTATTTATTATGGATTGGTATTCCTCGACCATTGCATTAACCCATTCCTTCTGTTTTGTTGCATCTTCAAAACAAGTTGGTTCTTTATCAACTAGATCACTCATCAAGGCCATATAGTTGGGATATGAAATTGGCTTCTTTATTTCTCTAGTGTTTCCTTCTAGAATACTAAGTCTTTTTGCTTCTTCAATTACACCACAGGCCCAGGAAGGATTTCTCTTTCAAGAAATCATTTCATTGGGAACTTCTTCAGGCAACTAAGGTTCATTCATGTCATGATCCTCAGGTATTTCACTTTCTTCTTCATTCCCAACTGGTTTAAGATTCTCTGTATCTTTGATAGTTTCATGTTCCTCTTCATCTTCTCTATCTTTCTTTAACTTTCTAAAGGTTGAGTCTTCGTCAAATGTTACATCTCTGCTAAGCTCAATTTGTCTGTATCCTGGGATATAAATCCGATAAGATTTTGACTATTCACTATATCCCACAAGCAATCCCTTCTTTCCTGAAGTTTCTATCTTTGTTCTTTTCTCCTAGGGAATATGAATATACACAGGACAACCAAATAACTTTAGGTGACTTACCTCAAGATTTTCTCTAGAGAACATCGTCTTCTGGAGTTTTGTTCCCAAGGGAACTGTAGGAGATTCTGTTTTGTACATATATTGTTGTTCTGACTGCTTCTGCCCACAAGTACATTGGTATATCTTGATCATGTATCATGGCTTTTACTGCTTCCATGATAGATCTATTCTTTCTTTCTACCACACCATTTTGTTGAGTATTGTAGGGAATGGTGAGCTCCCTCTTAATCCCAACTTCCTTACAGAAATCAATGAATTCATTTGATCTGAAATCTCCTCCAGTATCTGATCATTAAAATCTTTATTTTCCTCTCAGAGAGGTTTTCTATTAGGTCCTTAAACTCTTTAAACCTTTTAAACACTTCATCCTTCTTTTTCAAAAAATATATCCAAGTCTTGCAGGAGTAGTCATCAATAAAGGAAGCATAGTAAACATACCCGCTTAATGAAGTTGTTTTCATTGGCCTGCATATATCTGAATGGATAATATCTAAGATCCCCTTTGCTTTGTTGTCACTCTTTGGATAGGGATTCCTAGTATTCTTTCCTTGTGCACATCCTTTGCATACACCTTCATGTTCTATCTGAATTTATGGTAGACCAGTCACAACCTTGCTTACTATTGGAAGATATCTGTAATGAACATGAGCAATCCTTCTATGCCAAAGCTAACATGGAATTATTGTACTTGTTGCTAAATTTGAATCTGCATGTCCCTTCAGTTTGTAGAGTCCTCCTTCTTCAATTCCAATTTCTACTGCATCATTTATGGTCTTTCCTTTTGACCACATGAGAACTTTTCCATCTATGAAGGAAACTCTGAATCCTCTTCTGTCTAAGGATGAAATAGAAAAGAGGTTCCTCTTTAGTCCAAGGACATCTAGGACATCCTTCATCTTCATGGATTTTCCAGAATCCAACTTATAGCTTGCTTCTCCCATTCCTTTAATGGGATACTGAGAGTCATCTCCAAGCATTACTTTGTGTGGTGAATATTTTTGTACAAGTCATGATAATGAGTCCTTGTAACCTGTCATGTGTTTGGGTGCACCACTTTCTACTAACCAGGTGTCATTTCCTAGTGAGACTAATCCTCTTAGGGAAAACATCAATACATATTCTTCACTGGATTCTTCATCTTTCTTTGCTTCCTCTTCTACTTATTGATCACTATCTTCAATAGCATGAGCTTGGAACCTTCTCATCTTTTTAACTCTTTCTGCTTTCATGGGACAGTTGATGGCAATGTGTCCCATCTTATGACAAGTGAAGCACTCATAATTTGAGAAGTATTTCTTGGGTATTTTGAACCCTTGAGTCTTGTGGGGATGATCATAGCTCTTTATTTTGTGTTTGCCTTTGGCATGGGCTGTCAAGGATTGATCTTCATTTTCATGTAGCTTCACTTCTCTAGCTAATATTATTTCTTCTTCTTGAACACATTATTCCCATAGCTTTCTGAATTTGGTTAGCTTTCTTCTTGAGCAAATTCCTCGGATAAAAGCTTCCCAATCTCTTGGAAGACCATTTAGGGTGGTCATCACAATTTCTGCTTCTTTTACTGTATCACCAATGGCTTCTAGCTGATCTTTAATTTGAGCCACTCTTGAAAAATAAGATTGCATAGTCTTTGACTTTTGAGCCTTCACACTTTTGAGGCGATTCCTCAGAGTCATCTTCCTGTTGATATTTCTCCCTTCAAATAAACTGGAGAGAGCATCAAACATTTCTTTTAGAGTTTCTCTTGATGATACTTGGGGAATCAAGTTATCCTTAATGGAGTCAACTATGATCCTTTTGGATATGATCATATCCTTCTTATGCTTGGAATTAGCTTCCTCCTCTTCTGGTTCTTTCACTTCCTCCTTCACAAATTTGTCTAGATTATTCTCTTGTAGAGCATGATCCTATACTTCCATGCTCTGAAGTTTTCAGCTCCTTCAAGATTTTCCTATAGCTTGGTGCTCTTTGTCATCTTCAACATAATGAGAACTTCAAATGAAACAGGGATGAAGAGTACTTACTTGAAGAAAATAGTTTCTAGCTAACCTCCTTGTGGAAGACTTAGGGTTTGATGTAGAAACCCTAATTTCTCAACTGGAAAGCCTAATAGGGTTGAGAGGTGGAAAATATGCGCCCTCCTGAGGTGAGGTAGAATGTATCTTCCTTTTTCTAAGATTGATGATGAAACCCTGGGAAAACTAAAGCCCTAGTTTGTCCCGGTAGCAGTAAGAGGTCCAAAATTGAAAATTCTTGAAATTCAATTCTGATACCACAGAAATATGCGCCCTTTAGAGGCGAGTTGGATGAGCCCTCTTTTCTAGTTGAACTTTCGAGCAATTTGTTAAGAACAACAAACCCTATTTGTGCAGTGTCTCCTTTCAGGGTGGCTCTAATACCATGTTAAAATTATTTATAATTGCTTAGATGATATCTTAAAACAATTTGCCACTAGAAGATCACTGAAATAACAACATGCAAAAAAACATAATAACACAAGAACACATAGATTTTCCTCGAGGAAACCACAAGGGAGAAAACCCCGCAAAAAATATTCAATGTAGAACTCAACCAGTGCAGTGAAAAATCCATACAACAACTGCTTCCTCCTTCTTAGTGTGCTACTACTTCTCTCTCTTGCTAAAACCAGCTTTAATGAGTGAGTACAAATGAAGAGGAGTGCCCTACTATTTATATTCTTCTGTTGACTTGACCTCTAACTTGGTGGGGGTGACTTCACTTGTTGTCAAGGCTGACTTGTCCAATTGGACATTACAAATAGTGTTTATTATATTGACACTTGGGTACTAATGACCCGACTTACATTTGGAGGTTTACATTGCATCCTTCAATGATTCTAATAATACCAAACTCATCTCTAATAGCAGGGATACAATACAACTAGAATATCTTCCTAAGTTACACTATTTTAACATGGAGATGGTCCTAGTGCATGCGAAGTGGCATGATGACCCAAGTGGCTTGTGAACACGCTCTTATAATAATGTGGTGACCTTGAGGCTTGATTGGGAGGTTAAAATACATAAAATAATAAAAATACATGACACCTAATACACTCTCTTGATGATATGATGGTGCATACCCTAAGGCCTTGATAATAATGGCATTGGATGGCTTGAAGACATGGTGAGGACAAGATGACCAAGGTGAATGGCATGGTTTGGGGATATGACAAACATGCACGTGCATCACAAGGAAGTAAGCATTATTGACAAGGCACATGTAAAGGCATTTAAAATTATATTAAATGCTTAAAATAATATTATTACCCTACAAGGTTGCAATAGTTGTGTAGCATTAAATTAAATTCAAAAATAAATAAATTTTTTTATGCAATCTGGCTCAAAATTTTATTACAAGAAAACCAATATAAATACCTAGTGACATTTCACTTAAAAATTAAAACTACAGAGCTCTAAAAAATTCGACTTTACTAAGGAAATTTTGGGTGGAGAGGAGCAATGACAAAGTAGCAGACATAAGTTTTTTTGCAGTCTGATATATTTTCTTAAGTATGAGTTTTTTTCTGATTTTCAAGTGGATCTTCACTGAGGCAATTCGTGGTTAACTAAGGCTAACTCAGTGCCCTAAAACTCAGCAAAAAAATTGTCTTATAACAATATAATTTTTAGATTCTTTTGTTACAGTACCACTCTTGAACAGTTTCGAATTTTGAGGAGACTACTGCTGCCTCAGTACCCAAAACTCTAACAAAAATTTGTAGGTCACTGACTGATATTGGTGAAGAATTCGATGGTGACTTAGCTCTGATTTTTTTTTGTAGCAGAAGATAATTTTGAACATATCTGATTTTTCAGGTACAAAGTACTAAGGCAGACGCGGTAGGGTATCATTTGCAAAGGCAACTACAATAAAGTTTGGTTGGGTAGCACTTAAATTTTTAACTCTATCTGCAACACTTGAAAGAGTGATATCGATTGAGGCATCTGAAGACATAGAAGCAGACACATCTGTTTTGAATCATGTTATTGAAAGTTTGATCTCTGAAGTATGAAGATCAACCCAAGAGCATCCTAAGGACTTAATCTTGTGCAAAAGGCAAGGAATGACTGTGTGAAGGTCACATCACCCTTCAGAATTTTGTGTTCACATTTTTGGGTTGAATATCCATTTAATAAAAGCTGTGAACTTCATCTAAGGGTTGAATATACCTTTGAAGATCTTTTTTACTATTGCATGATAGTGAGAGGAAGACTGCACCATGCAAGAATAATGTGATCATTATGGGAACATCTGTGAAGCAAGTAGAGGGTGTATATCACATTGTTCTTACCTTTCAAGAGAAGACTTAACAATGGTAGATTGATATGATTTGATGTGACACTAATATGCTTTGACTTGACAGAGATGCAGTGACAGGTTGATGAGAAAAAAGCAAAGGTTAAATAAGCAACATTTGATTGAGAAGCAAAAACATGTGGATAGATTGATGACATGATTATGAACAGGTTGATGTAACATGAGCAAGACCTTTGAAGTCTTGGAATTCTTGGCATGACAAGTTATGACATGAGAGTGATCGGTATGTGAAGGAAAGTTGGGGCTTGCACTCATTCTTAGTTGGAACTAAGAAAAACCAAGCAGGGTCTTGGCATAGAAGTTGGTACTTCTCAGTCAGTTGAATATGATGTTGACCCCAAGTTGGTGGCCTTCAATGTAACCAATATCAAATTTGACATAATAAAGTTTTGCGTGTGATGTTATTGATTAATGTTGTTTAAACTCAATTGTATACATATGATGACCATTGTTTAAATATTTGAAGAAGTGAAATTGATAAAAAAGTGTTGTCCCACTGATTCACCACTACCCCCCCCACCCCCTCTCAGTGTGCCATTGTGTCTAACAAGAAGGAGACCCTCTTGCCTTCACAAGTCATCCAATCAAAGGAAGGGACTTTAAAAATCCCATTTATGAGAAGGAAATTTTGGCAATACTACATGCCTTGAAGCAATGGAACCCCTACCTTATAGGGAGACATTCAAGGTTAAAACTGATCATGATAGCCTTAAATACTTCTTGGAACAAAGGCTATCTTTATAAGAGAAACAAAAAAGGGTGAGAAATATGTTGGGATATGACTTTGAAATCATCTACAAAAAGGGGAATAAAAATGTTGTCACATATGCAATCTCTAGGAAAGATGAGGATGTTGAAGCATTACTCTATGTTATCTCAATCATCCAATCAGATTGGATAGCTGAAGCAAGGGATGAATGGAAAAATGACAAATAAAAATCAACATTCCTTCAAAAGCTACAACATTATCCCAGTTCCTCTAATACATTTACTTGGAAATATGACTTGTTATGGTACAAGGATCGCTTATATCTTGGTAAGAGTTCCCATCTCATGCAAAAGGTAGTTTTTGAATTCCACTCCTCACTGATAGGAGGGAAATTTTCTTAAAAACCTACCACAAGGTAAAGAAATATTTTTTGGGGGGTGGTCTTAAAACTAATGTTAGAAAATTTGTGACAGAATGTTGGGTTTTCCAAAAAAATAAAGTGGAAACAATTAATACCCTAGGCATCCTACAACCACTTTCCATTCCAAGCCAAAGGTGGACAGAGATCTCGATGGATTTTATCATAGGATTACCAAAGTATGAAGGAAACAGTGTTATCATGGCGGTTGTTGATAGACTCACTAAATATGCACACTTATGTACACTATCTCACCCCTTCAAAGAAATAACGGTCGCCAATGCTTTTATGTAGACAGACCATAAACTAAATGGTACTCCAAATATTATAGTAAGTGATAGGGACCCCATTTTCACTAGCAATTTTTGGACCGAATCATTTTCTTGTTTGGGTACTCAACTAGCTCAAAAATCATCTTATCATACTCAATCTGATGGACAAACTAAAATCATAAAGAAATGTTTGGGAGGGTATCTTTGATGTTTTGCAGCTGATTAAAAAACACAATGGGTCAAGTGGTTACCCTTGGCAGAATGGTAGCATAACATTTCCTTCCATAGATCAGCAAAAATGACCCCATTTATGGCACTTTATGGCTATCATCCACCATCCATCATGTTATCACTCAATAATTTTCCTATGGTTGTGGTAGGAGAACCATTGGGGTAACCATTTCAAACCAATCTTTAGACTATATTCTAGCTTATACAGTCAGAGAGGGCTCTCTCTTGTCACAGGGTCATTCACATACACATATAGATTTAAACAAGCATTTAGAAGGATAGATTTTGGGGGAGGGCTGATTTTCAGGGTTTAAAAGAGTTTAAGATAGACAAATGTCAAATACCATTGGGAAATGGAGTCACAGCCTGGATCATTCAAGGGTATTATAGTGAAAATGAGTGGTGATTTTCCTTTGTAATCTGAGGCAAAGTGGGTGTCGCATTCAATCAAATATCTTCAAGTGATGGTAGGAGAAATGAGAGAAATCATAGTTAAACAAGAGGCACCTATATATGGATGAATATCTTGGAACACTTTTAGCAGAAATATAAAAAAGGATAATAACTGAAACAGAGCATCTAGCAATGGATGAATTCTATCACAGTTATCATAACACATAACAAACACGATTTTTGATGCAGGAGCGTTTGACGAATTCCTTGCATACAATCTAGAAATTTGTTAGAAGAGTACACATGCATGAAAATGGGAAATACAGGAAACACAAACTAAACATGGAACACTGTGATGAATCTCAAAAACAAAGGAGAATATTTCTCATTAACACTTCCAAGAAAGTTGCAGAACTACAAAAACCAAACACAAAGGCTTCAAAAATGAAAGTTCAACCCTATCCTCCTCCATAGATGTTACATTTATAGTGTCATGGGCTCCCGAGACCAATCCTAAAACAGAGCCAAATTAGGTTTACCAAAATAGGGAATCAATCCCGCACACATAAAATCCTAACCGATTATGATCTGAAAAATTTGCCATGATCACAAGCAAATCAGGAAATCACATTGGGTTGTGTGTGATGGGAAAATATAGAAAACCAAACACCTGGAACTCAGGCTCACTTGATTGAAAACAATGGTTTAGAGCACCTCCAATGGCCTGCAACAGTTTCATTCCTCCTTTCTTATTCCACATGCGAAATTGTTCTAGGCCGTTGATCTTTTAGCTGAAACAAGGATATGGAAGCATGCATCTGAACCTGCACACTCTATAAAATTCCGTTGAGTTTTAGGAAATTAAACGAACAACACTTTGAACTAGTGAAATTTTTCTCAGCCATAGATCTTGAATAAGCTTTGATCCTGGTCATCGAAACCTGCGGGGTCTACAATATTCCACAAATTCAAAAATTTCATTTATGCTCGCATGTTGTATCCATGAAATCAACCTCCGTCGTAGATCCATTTTTCCTACAGATCGTCACCATTGAAATATGTGTGCCCTAAGCAATTCCACAAATTTTAAAGCTTAATTACCCTGTGCACTTTCAATCTGTGGAATCAAGCTCAGTCATTGATCTTCCACATCGTCAAATATTAGTCATCAAAACCTATGCCTCCTACTAAATTATGCATGTCTGATTTGTTCATTTATCTGCGCATGTTGGATTAGTGGAATTATTTTCCACCGTAGATCTGATTCTACCTTTGATCTGGGTCGTTGAAAACTGCAGGATTTACCAAATTTTGCAAATCGAGAGATCTAATATTACGTGCGCATGTTTCCATTTTCTGCACCGTCGATCTTAGCTAGACACTCTCTGAGCCACTGATCTGAGGTCAAGCTACAGGCTACGGAAAGCAAAAAGCGGGATTTGAACTTTTTATAACCGGATTTTTTCCTTTTCTGATTTTTTCCTTTTTCTCCTTTCCGATCCGTTGATATTCGTTGGAAGCTTTATGGACCGTCGATCCTACGAAAAGTGGGATTTTAACTTTTTACAACCAAATTCTGTATCTTCTGCTTTCCGATTTCCACCTTTCTGCTCCTTTTTGAATGGTTTATCTTCGGTGGAAGCTCTCCGGACCGTCGATCTTGTGGAAAGCGGAAAGCAAGATTCCAATCTTTTTATAACCCAAATTTTGTATTCCTGCTTTCTAATTTCTACCCTTCGGCTCTTTTCTGCGCCATTGATCTTCGGCAGAAATTTCCCATACCGTTGATCTTTTGGAAAGCATAATTCCAATTTTTTTATAACCAAACTTTTGTATTTCCTCTTTTCAATCTCTGCTCTTCTACTCTTTTCCGAGTCGTTGATCTTCGGCGGAAGCTTTATGAACCGTCAATCTCGTACTGTGGAAAGTGGAAGTCGGGTTTACCAACTTTTATAACCGAAAATTTTCCCTTTTCCGCTTCCACCTTTTTGTTGGACCGTTGATTTCCAGAAGTCATCCTCGACCGTCGGATCTCGGACTGTGGAAAGTGGAAGTTGGGTTTACCAACTTTCGCAATAGAATCTTTTCCTTTTCCGCTCCTGATTTTTTCCTTGGTGGAAATGAATTGTGGCCCTTGATTTTTCTTCACTCTACATCTAGGTCGTCCGTTCTGGTCAGCTGTTAACTTTGATCATATTTTTCATATTTGGGATCATTTCCAAGGCTGTGCCTAAGAATTTTTTGACGGTTTTCTTCACCTTTGGCCAGGAACGGATCCTTTAGAACCTGCTCAACACTTACTCATGTTATATAACATGAAAAATTTCAGACCTTACTATTTCTTTTGTTGGTCTAAACCTTTGCAAGGGAATTAGTGCAAATTCATATGTAAAAATATTCAAAATTTAGAACATGTGCTAACAGCGGCTCCAACTTGGGGATGCTATCCTCCCTGTGAGGTAGAAAAGAACCCCGTAGACCAGGTGCCTGATCCATTGGGATGGTCCCAAGCTTTTCCTGAAATCCCCAACGTGCCCTGAAAACAAAAACTGAATATATATTGAAAACAAACTAAAAATTTGCTTAAAATAAATCCTCGCCATGTCGAGCTTATTCACACCTACCTACCCTACATACTGAGCACCAACACCCAATCAAGTAAATTCTGACCTCCAATGAATCCAATCAAGCAAATGATCCAATGATTGAGCTCCTTCATCATGCTTGATCATAAATGAAGGACTTAATGGAAAAGGGTTATGATGAGAGATTTGATCTTTACTACACACACATAACCCACTGTAAAGCTTCTCCATATATTCATCCATCAGATCATGACCACCGGTAAAAAAATTTGTTATGTGCTTGTCATGACAAGGCTGCTCCAACTGTAACTCCTCCATCACCCTGTCAAACTGATCTTCAAAAGAACCATGCAAGGAATGCTCATGACAATTTTCAAATGGGATATTAACTTCTTCATCTAAAATCTTAGAATTTAAAACCTGATTCCTTCCAAATGTTTCAACGGAAATATTATTGTGTTCTTTAATAGAATCAAGAAAAATATTTTTTGAATTTAAAAAATATAAAGAAATATCCCATCTGGAATTCTTATCTTCTTCTTGGTGATCCAATCTATTATTGTAGGTTGTTGGTTCTTGAGGTGCATCATCTAAGTAGCCATCCTCACACTCATCATATATAGGCATGCTGAAATATCCTTTAAAAACATCACTAACGGAAATTTCAAGATGTTGATTGCAATCTTTATAAAGAAAATCAGGATGACCCTCTTCATGGAATGGAATTGGGACAAACACCTCCTGGGGTTTTTCTTTTATTCCCATTTGTTCTTGAAAGAATCCTCAAAATCTTGATAGCTCAAAATGGAGTTGTCCGGAAGACTTGTGAAGCATTTTCTTGCTTCTCCAGCAAGACTTTGGGAAAACCGTCTGACTTTAATATCCTGACAGTATACTTCCTCCAAGTTTGTCCAATCTGAAAACCATCCCAAGTGTTCCTCAGTTGAATACCCCCTCTCCCCATTAAATTATTTGATTTTTTGGGCGTAGGGCCTGGGAGAGTTCATGAAGAGCAGTAGGGATAAGTATAGGGTAAAAAAATTTAGCCTTCCTTGGGGTTATAGCAGGGTTTTCAAGAGGAATTGAAGCTGGTGTGACAAACATAATCAATCTATTGTGAGGAACTATCGAGCTATGAAGGACTGTAAAACTGAATGATGAAGGCTACTTAAGCTCTAAAGTGGTGGGAAATAAGGATATGGAAGCAGACTGCTCCGTGGAAGTGGAGTTTAATGAGGCTAATTCAGAGGGAAATAGGGGGCATTCTTCATCAGACAAGGGTTGGAGATCCCTACCTAAAGACTCAGGAAAGGATGTGGTATCAATTGTAGCACCATGAGTTTTACAGGGATGATCATCGTTCTTATGTGGCTCGACCTAAGGATCTTAGTCAAAATCATATGTACAAGATGAAGGATCACTTTCAGTTCTTAAAGAAGGATATACAGGGGTAAATCCATGGCCTTGTTTTGAGTGCAACAAACAATGGGAAATTCCTTTGACAAGATTAGGAAATGATAGAAAAAAATTTACAAGAAACGATAAGATATCTTGGAGAAGATTCATACTTGAGTACCTTATTTTTTCATCATGTATTTCCATGTCTTTGCAATGAGCTCATTTCCCCAGTAGAATCACCATAGAAAATTTTGAAGACTGGATTCTTTGAAGGTGGAGTCACCAAGTTAAAGATGCACAACTTTCTTGATGTTTGACCATTTTTCACCATCAATAGTTAAACCTGAGCTCTTTGCATCTCCTTGGCCACTAGTATTTCAGTGGAGTCTTATACCAAAATCTTTGAGTGGATTCGCTAGAGAATATACAACCAACATGTGTCTATGACCGACTGCTCAACCAGGCCGTAGAACTGAAACAATGTCATTTCCCGAAGGAGATAATAGTGAATATTATTCCCCAACAACGTCACCAAGATGTTATTACCCAAGAATTTTCCTATGATTGTGGTAGGAGAATCACTGGGGTAACCATTTCAAACCAATCTTTAGACTGTATTCTATCCTATACAGTCAAAGAGGGCTCTCTCTTTATCATGGGGTCATTCACATACACATATAGATTTAAACAAGCATTCTGAAGGCTAGATTTCTGAGGGGGAACTAATTTTTAGGGTTTAAAATAGTGTAAGGCAGACAAATGTCAAATACCATTGGGAAATGGAGTCACAACCTGAATCATTCAAGGGTATTACGGTGAAAATGAGTGGTGATTTTCCTTTGTAATCTGAGGCAAAGTGGGTGTCACATTCAGTTAAATATCTTCAAGTGGTGGTAGGAGAAATGAAAGAAAACCTAGTGAAACAAGAGGCGCCTATATATGGATGAATCTCTTGGAACACTTTTATCATAAATATAACAAAGGCTAATAATGGAAATAGAGCATCTAGCAATGGATGAATTCTATCACAACTACCATAACACATAACAAACACAATTTTTGATGCAGGAGAATTTGATGAATTCCTTGCATACAATCTAGAAATGTGTTAGCAGAGTACACATACATGAAAATGGGAAATACAGGAAACACAAACTTAACATGGAACACTGTGATGAATCTCAAAAAAATGGGGAGAATATTTCTCATTAACACTTCCAAGAAAGTTGCAGAACTACAAAAACTAGGCACAAAGGGCTTCAAAAATGAAATTCCAACCCTCTCTTCCTCCGTAGATGTTACATTTATAGTGTCAAGGGCTCTCGATACCAACCCCGAAACCAAGCCAAATTCATTTTACCAAAATTGGGAATCAATCCCGCACACATAAAATCCTAACCGATTATGATCTGGAAGATTTGATATGATCATGAACGAATCAGGAAAGCACGTTGGGTTGTGCGTGATGGGAAAAAATAGAAAACTAGACACCTGGAACTCAAGCTCGCTTGATCAAAAATGATGGTTCAGAGCACCTCCAACAACCTACAACAGTTTCATTCCTCCTTGCTTCTTCTACAAGCGAAATTGTTCTAGACCGTTGATCTTTTATATGAAACACGAATATGGAAGCACACGTCTGAACCTGCACACTTTGTAAAATTTCACCAAGTTCTAGGAAATTCAACCAACAATAGTTTGAACTAGCAAAAATGTTCTCAATCGTAGATCTAAATTAAGCTTTGATCTTGGTCGTCAAAACCTGCAGTGTCTACAAGATTCTGCAAATTCAAAAAATTTATTTCTCCTCGCTTGTTGTATAAGCGAAATCAACCTCCGTCGTAGATCCATTTCTCCTATAGATCGTTACCATTGAAATATGCATCCCCTAAGCACTTTCGTAGATTTGAAAATTTAATTACCTTGTGCACTTTCAATCTACAGAATCAACCTCAGTCATTGATCTTCCACATCGTCAAATCTCAGTCGTCGAAACCGGCGCCTCCTACCAAATTCCGCAGATCTGAAATGTTAATTTATCCACGCATGTTGGACTAGCGAAATTATTTTCCATTGTAGATATGATTCTACCTTTGATCCGAGCCATTGAAAACTGCGGGGTTTACCATATTTCACAAATCAGGGGATCTACTTATCCTGTGCACATGTTGCCATTTTCTGTACCGTAAATCTTAGGCGAACACTCTCCAAGTCATTGATTTGAGGTCAATTTACAGACTGCAGAAACTGGAAAACAAGCTTTCAACTTTTTATAATCCGGTTTTCTCCCTTTCCACCATTTTCTCCTTTATGAGTCGTTGATCTTCAACAGAAGCTTTCTAAATCGTCGATCCTATGGAAACCGAAAGCGGGATTCTAAATTTTTACGATAAAATTCTGCTTCTTTGGCTTTCTGATTTGTGCCTTTCAACTCTTTTCCAAATTGTTGATCTTCGACGGAATCTCTCCAGACTGTCGATCTTGCGGAAAGCGGGATTCCAATCTTTTTATAACCAAACTTTTGTATTTTTGGTTTCTAATTTATTCCCTTCGGCTCTTTTTCGAGCCGTTGATCTTCAACGGAAATTTTCTAAACCATCGATCTTGTGGAAAGTGAAATTCCAATCTTTTTATAACCAAACTTTTATATTTTCTCTTTCTGATCTCTTCTCTTCTACTCTTTTTCGATTCGTTGATCTTCGGCGGAAGCTTTCTGAATTGTCAATCTCGGACTGCAGAAAGCGGAAGTCGAGTTTGCCAACATTTATAACCAAAATTTTTCCCTTTTTCACTTCCTCCTTTTTTTTGGAACGTTGATTTCTCAGATTCATCCTCGACCGTTGAATCTCGGACTACGGAAAGGAGAAGTCGGGTTTACCAACCTTCACAACCGAATCTTTTCCTTTTCCACTCCTGATTTTTTCCTTAGGGGAAATGAATTACGGCCCTTGATTTTTCTCTGCTCTATTCTGGTCAGCTTTTAACTTTCATCATATTTTTCATATTCGGGCTTATTTCCAACGTCGCGCCTAAGGAGTTTTTGACTGTTTTCTTCACCTTCGACTAGGAACAGATCCTTTAGAACATGCTCAGCACTTACTTAGGTTATATAACATGAAAAATTTCAGACCTTACTCTTTCTTTTGTTGGTCTAAACCTTTGCAAGGGAATTAGTGCAGACGCCTATGTAAAAATATTCAAAATTTAGCATAGGTTCTAACACATCACATCTTCACTAAGGGAATCCTCTAAGGTTCAAGCAATGGAAGACCACATGAAGCATCAACAATAATTTCTTCAACTCTTAAAGGAAAACTTGAATCTAGCTCAAAATCGAATGAAACAACAAGTCCACCGTAGTGAATGAATCTTTAATGTGGGGGATTCAGTGTTGTAAGACTACAACCACACAAACAGATGTCCCTAAAGAAATAAATTATCACCTAAATGCTATTGTACCTACAAGTTGCTACAAAAGATTGGTAGTATGGCCTACAGATTGGAACTACCTAAATCTTCATGATTCCATCGAGTTTTCCATGTTTCCTGTTTAAAGAAGGTAATCGGTGACAAGCTACCAATTCAAACAATATTACCAAAACTTGATGAGGAACAAAAAATCATCTTGGAGATTGAATAAATCACTGAAATAGGAACTAGACAGCTTCCAAATCGATCAATTCTAGAGTATCTCATTAAATGGAAGAACTTACCCATGAAAGATTCAACATGGGAATATGAGTCCATTATATAGTAGCATCCAGAACTACTTCAATGTTGAGGACAACACTTTTTCAAGGGAAGGGGGATGTTAATCACTTAATGATGGCACATCATCCCATATAATGTGGCGCATTACCCCCTATATTGTCGTGCATTACATATTATTTATGTCGGCTTGGGTTATTAGTGGGTCTATTATTTGTTATTGTACACCTTTGTCTCCTATATATAGGAAGACGATATTCTCATTTTAGTCATCATTGTATCTTTTCTTGTCTTGTGTACTGAGTGCATTGTGTAAGGAGATTCCTCCCTTGAAGAAAATTGTTATGTATCTCTGTTATTCGTTATTACGGCTTGGGTTACTCTCTTCTTGTCTATTTCTACTATTTTTATGCTATTTCTAGGACTTGGTTGCATAACATGTTTTAGGGAGGACACCTAAAATAATTCCAGTTGAGGTCATATCCTATCTATAATTGGGAAAAGTGATGAAACAAGGGGGACTAGTACCTTGGGATAGACTACACCATCATTACACTATACAACATTGAAGAAGCACCTCATAGACTACCCATATTGTTAAACCCTATGATATTTAGGTTGGAATATGTGAGACATAAGGTGGAGGTGGATGTACTCTACTTTGTGAAATCCAAGAAGTAGGGAAAAATATTCTTCCCTATATCCATGGGAGGATATGATGTGAATGACAAAAGGGATATCAAGGAATCTATGGATATCCATAAGGGGTTGGATCTACCTTTGGATCAGACCTAGAACTATGACCCTCACTTCATGATCAAAAAAGTGAAAAAAATCAATTACCCAACCCTCAGGATCATGAACCTAGGACAAAGATTGAAATCTAGGAAAATAAAGAGTCTTATGAAGAGGTAGAGAAAATTATTAAAGGAAAATTTAATCCCATCAAGATATCCAGTCAGGATTCCCCTACTCTTTCTTCAAAAGTACTTGAATTCCTAGCATACAACACATTTTATAGGTCAAAAGGAGAAGTGGTAACCAAAGAGGATATGAACTTTGAGGCTCATACCGAAGAAATATATAATGAGATAATTGAGGACAACTTCATTAAGGATAAGAGGGATGTATGGTGGAAAATGAGAAAATACGTTGGCAAGAGAAAGGTCCCATACCTTGTTTTTCCTTAAGATATTGAGTTCAACAAATTGAACGGTGAATGCATTGAAGAAGAGGGAATAGACATGGGAGCACCATGGGAGCCATGAGTGGGCTACCAAAAGAAGGAATGGGGTAGGTTACCCCCATGGCTTAACTAGAAGACAACAAATAGGGAAGTAGAGAAATGCCAACAGGACTAGTCATCCCACCACCTCCCAAGGAGTTAGTTCCTTATTTAAAATCCCTCCCCATCATGCAATCTAAGGAAAATTTTAAGAACCCCCTGCATTTATTTGTATAATAAATGGGTGAATCCTCATGATACATAGGAAAATGTGAAGGCTATTTTATCAATTATATAATATTTATATATCAATTTTTGGAGAAAATTTCACAATTATAGAATATTGTAAAATGTAAATATTTCATTAAAATCATAAAACCTTCTAAAGTCTTTCACTAAATCTAAATTATAAATTTTAATGTATTACAATTATTAATATTTAAAGTTGTTTATTCAAAAATAAATGTAGAAAATGAATTTTTTGGTTATAAATTTCATTTCAACTACATGTATTTATTTTATATTTTCAAAATTAAAAATTATATATTGATTATCATTGAATGGAAAAAGAAAACCATTTCCAAGCCACTCTCTCCTAAAAACCATGGGAGAAAAACATTTTCAATCCTCTCTCTTATAAAAACCATCGACGAAAACAATTTTCAAGCCCATATCTTATAAAAATCATGGGTGAAAACCATTTTCAAGCCCCTCTCTTCTAAAATCCATGGGCAAAAACCATTTTGATCAAGCCCTCTCTCTCATAAAAACTTGAGGGCTAATAGTTATATATGTTGGTTCTAATACCGATTACAATAGGTTTGCAAATTGATTCATATAAACACAATTATAACATAATACAATGGCACACAACAAATCTACACATTATACAGAAATTACCCGAGAAACCCCTCTCCTGGGAGAATACTAGCAAACCAATGAGTTCTCACTCATTTATTAATGAAACACACATAACAGTTGTTTACAACTTTGACTTGCTATACCACAAATCAAGCTTCATTACATGATCCTGCTACTCACTATTAATCCCACCATGTATAGACATTACATCTAATTTATACATGCAATATATCCAACTACTCATTAATGGCAATCCATAACTTCCTAACCACTTTTACAGTCGACTTGACTGAGTCAACTTTGGTTGATTTCACGTTGAAATTTAGTCATTCCATCAACTTCCTATCGACCAGTCGTTTGATTTCGATCAAAAAATTATTATAGTCGATCAGCCAATTAGAATTCCATCGATGTTGCTTTTGACTCCAATCGAATTATACCAATTCACTATCAACTTTTCCATATGACTTACATGTAATTAATATAACATTTCCAAGATTCTCCCACTTGTTGTCTTCTTTGAATAAACATGGGATTCAAAATTACTTCAATTCACTTTAGCAAGGCTGACAATCCCATCATTTCCCTACAACAAGAAAACTAATATGTTCTTACCAATCCGGTCAATGAGTCTGCAAAATTCTTCACCATTTCTATTTTTTCCAATAATACATTTTGGTTTTCTACAATCTCTCTCACAAAATGGTCTTGAACATCAATGTGTTTTGTGTTCAAATGATATGTTGGATTCTTCCTTAGGAATATTGCACTTTGACTATCACAATCCAACCTAAAAGCATGTTGTTCGAAATCCAACATTTGAACACAACCTCTACAACCAAACAACTTATTTACATGCATGAGTATCTTCCATATATTTATCCTTTGTAGTCAATAGTGCAACAAACAGCTATATATTATTCATCCAATTGACTACTCCCCTGAATATCTTGAACACTTGTCCATTTACCGATCATCTACGGTTAATATCTCCATCCTAGTCATAACTGACAAATCCATGTACATTTATTTCCTTGTTTCCCTCAATCTCTCCTCCATAACAAATTCCACAATCCATCATGCCACACATACCTGAATACTCTCTTGACTATGATCTAGTGCTCTTTTCTAGGTGTTGACATATACCTACTTAATACTCCCACTGCATAAGCAATATCTAGTTGTGTAAATACCATAGCATACATCAAACTACCTACAACACTAGCATATGTCACATGTGACATCTACTATATTTCTTTTTCTGCCTTTAGACACTGCTCAGCATATAGTTTAATTCCCACAAGAATAGCTACCTTAATCAGTCTACTCTTCTACATGTTACAACATTTTATAATTGTATCAACATAGTTCCTATGGATTTAATAGATTAGTCTACCCCCAAATCCTTATACCTGCTCGATCTCTTGTGATTTCCATTCCAAGAATGAAATTTTTTGCTATGAGATCCTTCATGTTGAACTTAGAGGATAACTATAATTTCACCTCCTTTATCAAATCCGTGTTATTTCTGACCAACAACATGTTATCGACATACAAAACTACACAAACATAGTGATCAGCTTGAATTCTCACAAACCCTGGATGTTGGATATACATATCGAACTTTTGACACCACATCTAGGGTAATTGTCTTAGACCGTAGAGGGACTTATTGAGCTTGCAAACCAACTCCTTCTCTCCTTCCACTATAAGGCCTTAAGGATGCTTCATATAAATATATTCTTCAAGATCACCATAAAGAAATCTTATCTTTACATCCATCTGTTCTATCTCAAGATGAAATGTTGTAGCTAAAGACGTTAGTAACATTATGTAAGTTAGCTTAGTAACATGAGAGAAAATATCACCAAAGTCGACTCCCTCAACTTGGGAATACCCTTTCACTACAAGTTGAACCTTGTATTTCTTGACTTGACCTGCTACATTAAACCTTTTCTTGAACACCCACTTAATGTCGATGGCTTCCTTCTATTGGTAATGAAACTAGATCATACGTTTCATTCTTATTCAAGGACTCCATTTCTTATTTGATGGCCCTTTTCTAGAGTTTTCCCTCTATTAATTCAATTTCTTCCTTTACCAACATGGGATCATATTCTATGGTACATAATGCAAAATTAGAGTCACAATTGGGTGGACTATACCTTTATAATTGTTTCCTTTCTCGACCATACCTCCTGACATCCAGAGTCTATTGTTCCAACTCTTCATCGGATTCGGTTAACTCACCTAAATCCATACTTTCATCGTTTATTTCAAACTCTTGTTTTTTTGTTTTTTCTCTTTTAACCTCCTCATCCATGGAAGTACTTCTGACATCTCTAAAGATCACATATCTATTATAAAATGCCTTCCTCATCACTAGGTTCCATAGCTTATACCCTTTCACTCCATCCTTGTACCCGATGAAGATGCATTTCTCCGACTTGTTGGCAAGTTTGGTTATTTTCTCCTTTTGGACATGCACAAAAGAATCGCACCCAAAAACTCTAAGAAGTGTAAGAGAGGAATTTTTACTATCCCATGTCTCATATGGGGTCTTGTCGACTAGAGTCATTGACAACAACCTATACCAAGTAACATGCCATATCAATTGCCTCTTCCCAGAATTCTTGTTCAATTATTGCGCCACTAAGTATGCTTCTCACTTTCTCCATCAATGTTCTATTCTTTATTTCAGTGACTCCATTCTATTGATGTGTGTAAGGAGTTTTGTTTTGTCGAGTTATACCATGCTTGCTACAAAACTAGTTGAATGTATTTCCAATCAATTCTCCTCTGTTATCAGTTCTCAACACCTTTATCTTTTTTCTAGTCTGATTTTCCACAAGAGATTTGAACTCTTTAAATTTCTCAAAAACCTCATATTTATTCTTCAGAAAATACAACCATGTCATTTTGGAGAAATCATGTATGAAAGAAATGTAATATAGATATCCTACCAGTGAAGGGACCGACACAAGTCCCAACACATCACTATGTATTAACTCCATTATTTCTTTAGCCCTAGTAGCACCAGATGAGAACCGTATACAAATCTATTTACCATAAATGCAATGTTCATAGAAGTCAACTTATTTAAATAAATCGAGGAGACCTTTTACCATACCTTTATTGTGCATAGCACGAAGAACTTTTTCACATATGTGTCCCCTTCACCGATTCCACAACATGGTCAATTCAAATAGATAGAAGATATGTCTCCATAATATAGACAGACCACAATAAAACTTTCATCAATGATTGTTCTTCCCAATAGCTTGCACAAGCTTCCTGTCTAAACTCCTTTCATTAATACTAGCATTCCTCACACCATCTTCTACACATTGTTTTCAAATACATACTACATGCATGCATTCCCTATACTACTTACTGAGATCGGGTTTCGAGCCAAACCTAGGATATGTAACACTCTTGGAAGTGCTCCTATTCTTCCATCTTTCAGTTTTACTCAAAATTTACCTAATTTGAATATCCTAGTGGATGAATCATCTCTCGATAGGAAATCACCACAACCAAACTTTTCATACTTGCAGAACCAGTCTCTTTGAGGTTTCATATGATATGATGCACCAGAGTTGATGAACCAAGAGTCATGATCTGACTTTGTGCTTGTGGAGGAGAAATGCACATCTCCTTTCTCTTCCTGCAAATACTTACCATTAATGGACTGAATTTCCTTATACCTTTTTCCTTTCTCAACTTCCGTATAATTCCCAACTTTGTTGCATTGCCAACATGTTTTCATCGTTGGACCAAGGGATCTTGTATTAGATATACCCCTCAACTTTGATATTATATCAAAGGTTTTTCATTTTCATTGTCTATTGTTCTACCTCTTATCGTCAAGAATTTGTGGGTCGCCCCTTCCATCTTCTTTCACCTTATCTATTCTAACAACATAGATGCAACCACATCACTGATATTCAATGTGGTAATGTTGCTTCCAATAGACACGACTAAGTTATCCTATTAATATGACAAAGAACACAACAAACTAATGCACTTCTCCTCCTTAGTGATTTAATATGCACATACAAAAACTAATTAATCACAGTGTTGAACCCATTTAGTTTCTCTGTAAATGAGTCACCTTCACCCGTCCTCAGAATATATAACTTTTTCTAAAGAAACAAATTGTTATCTAGATATTTCAACCGATAAAGGTTCCACAAAGTTTCCCATAGCTTCTTTGCGATGTCTTCTTCTGGGATATTCAACAATACAAAATCTGCTAAACGAAGTTGAATTGTATTCCTTACCTTTTCATCAAATTTCTTCTTTCCTTCTTTTGACATTCTGGTGGGAATCGTTCTTGGGTCAAATGCAACCCATTGTCCTTCTTCCGCAAGGAGATCCTCCATTTTAAGCTTCCAAAGCTCAAAATTTTTCCCATAAAACTTTTCAATGTCTATCCTTGGTGTGTCATTCATTCTAACTATAAATCAATGTTTCCATAAACCCCCCACCCCGCACTGCAATAAGTATTTACCATATCTAGTACCAATACAAACCCTCAATAACAAAGGTGTCCCCCTTGCATCCAAATACAAATCTAATAACAACAGTTGGTTATAACACTGATTACAATAGGTTTTCAAATTTATTCATATAGTTAAGCACAATTATAACCATAATACAATGCCAGACAACAATTTACACATTACATAGAAATTACCCTAGAAACCCCTCTCCTAGGGGAAAACTAGCAAACTAGTGAGTTTTCACTCATCTATTAATCAAATACTCATAACAGGTGTTTACAATTGTGGATTTCTAGACCACAAATCACACTTCATTACATGATCATGATACACACTACTAATCCCACCATGTATAGCCATTATTTCTAATTTATAGATGCAATGCAACCAACTTCTCATTAATGACAATCTGTAACTTCCTAACCAATTTAATTATTGTGTTATAGTCGACTTCAATGGGTCAACTTTGGTCGACTGCTCATTGAGATTTGATCATTCCATCAACTTTTTAACGACCAGTCATTTGCTTTCAACCAAACAACTATTCTAGTCAATCAATAGACTAGACTTCCACCATCTGTCACCTTCGACTCCAGTCGACTTATAACAATCAACTATTGGTTTCGCTAGTTGATTTGCATGCAAAGAATATAACATTCCCAACAATATACATATTTTTTAAATAAATATAGGTTTAATTATTTTTATTTTTTACATTTACTACCATATAAAATATTCACCCACTCAACATTTGGCACCTCCTAATTTTCTCCCCTAAAATTTTCCATGATGCAATCCATGGGATTTTCACAAGGAAGGATTGGGAAAAGACAATTAGGGTATAAATGAGCTCATTCAAGTGGAGAAAAGACCCTAGAGATCAGTTATGGGATATGATCCCAATGAACCTAATATTGGAGAGAAATACTTTCAAGATACATTTCACCCTCTGATTCATATAACTCGGCAGTGGGAACCTATTACAAAATTGAGTAAATCGACAACACCTGCCATAAAGGATCAACCTTTAACACATTAATAGCTCCCCCCAGATTGGAGCAAGAAAAAACTATTGAAGAATAGTTGGTTATAGCATAAGAGAAGTTTGAGGCAGAAATATTTCCCACGGACCAAGAACTATTGAAACAACCAATTGTTGCAAAAGAGATTAGGGAAAGTCACCCACCAATGGAGAAAATGAGCATAGAAAGCCTTCAACTAGATCAATAGGAGGGATTTATTGAATATCAACAACAAGAGGATCTAGAAAGAACTCGGTCTTCTCACTTACAAGATACCATTTTGTCTAAAATAAGTAATTTTGGCCAAAGTATTGACATTGTCCTTGACGGTTCAGTAGAATCTGGAAAAAGGAAGGCCATTGATCAACCTATTCTAGAATAACCGGAAAGAAATAGGGTCAAATTGGGACTTAAATAACATGGACAAACAAAGAAAATCACACAAGAATGCATATATATGTTGGGGTACATCCAATAAGAAATCGAGCACCCTGGAGAAATCCAACAAGAAGGAGTTGCAAATCCTCATATTTCATCCCGTGTATAATCTTTTAGATTCACTAACATTTTGTATTATGGAAACTACAAAGAGACATCAAGCATGTGCATCACCAATACTTCACAAGAATAGGGTAACAAACTTTATGGGAAAGGGTTATACAGTCGTGAGCATCAATGACTCACTATAGAAATTAGAAGAGGAATAGAGAAGAAGGGATAAAGTGTTGAAGGAGGTTCAGGGCATAGAAATTTTAGAATCGCAAGCAAGAGACATATTGATACCTAATTATGATCATCTCACCAAGAAGTTTGTGATCACTACAATGGAACCCCTATTCCAGAAAAATACAAATAGATGCATCCCCAATACTAGAGTACACTACAATTCACACTGGACAATGCTAATGTGCCTCTTGGGGATCATATAAATATGGCACAAGGATCAAGCAATATTTTGTATAACAAATACCTCTTGTCAGCATCATCTAGTGAATATTACGTAAAGAATCTTGAGGATATCACCATAAAGAACCAATTCCTAAATGCCAGAGTGAAGTCCCTAGAAAATGAGAAGGGTAAGCTTCATAATACAATAGTGTCTATGGGAAAAAGGAAGCAAGAGTAAAAAAAGGCCACTAATTTTCTCAAAGATAAAGACGAAAAAATAAGAGACTTAGAGAATTCAATGATGGCTCAAGCTCTCCTGGTCACTCAACAGATGGTCAATGACCAAGAAAAGATTGCTAAAGATATCAAGTTTTTTAGATAGGAGAATACCTCCTTGTTTCCACAAAATGTTGTCATGGATGATAGAATTAAAGTGTTGGAAGTAGACAAATATTTTGTTGGATACTTGATCTTCCAATTGGAGGAGGCTAACACCAAAATTGATCCTTTGAAGCACAATCTCATAGAAGTAAAGAAGGAGTTGAACTTGGCATCATCCAATAGTCAGCAAGTTACTCCTATATATTCTATATCATCTTTAGAGAAGAGGATTTAAGAACTGAAAAAATATCTAACACAATGGAAGACCAGGGTAGCAAACAACACCATGAAAGTAGTGACAGATGAAGAGTTAGTTCGAAAGATGAAATTCAAACTATAATAGTAGGGTGAAAATCTAAGTCCATAAGAGAAATATGTACATGAAGAGAGAGAATAAACCACTACACTCAAGAAGGAAATAAATACTTGGAAGTTCAGGAACAAAAAACACTAATAAAGGCTAGGATGGTCAAAAAATAAAAGACATCAAGAGGGTAGTTTGGGATAAGGTGGCCAATAATTTTCAAGCATTAAGAAACCACCTCCAATTCTATTTATAATTCGGCATTCTTTATAAATAAGTGGTGAGGTATTTGACACATAATATGCAAGCATCCAATCCAGATACAAAATTTTCAAGGTATCAATTGAAGAAAAAAAAACTTAAAATATGAAATTGTATACCAATATATCTGATACAAATGGCCATATCTTGGGTAGATGGAAATCTTTTGAGTTAAATGAAAATCGTTTTTGACTGAAAATTATGCTTCATGTGCACTATAACAATTATCTCAACTAAAAAATGCTCAGAAACAATATAATCCAAAAGTCCCTTAATGCATGCAAAACATTGGTTGAGGATCTTGATCATCAATGTGAGAGGGTATTCATATTATGTTAAGCCCTATATATTGTGACATTACATTAATATCATTATATTAGTATTTTATTTATTGGTCAACTAGGACCTTATATGTACTTGTATGGATGCCTAGAATTCTATTTGTACCTTTTGTCTTACACACACACACACACACACCAAGGAGGCCTAGTTTTAGGATCATATAATCTTATATTGTGTATTTTATACATTGTATAGGGAGGTTTACTTCTTGAGGAGGTTTCTTTATCATCTCTTTATTTCATTCTCAAGGCATTGGGTTACTCTTTCTTTTTATTTTTATGTTATTTTTGAAATTTGGTGCAAAACATTTGGCATTAGAGTGATTTTTGTTGTTATTTTTTTGGGGAATATATCTAATAGTGAAATTTTGAGGAGCCTTAGAGGACATAATGAAGTATGTGGTAAGAATTTAAAGTCCTAGTTTATTATAAGTTTAAAGTTATAGTATGTGGAAGTTAGGATTTCTTACTACTCCAAAAACTACTATTAAACATATGTTTTGGTAAAATTGGTATATTTGAGGATAGAGAATGATCCGTATTTATGCAGGAACGCAACAGAATACACAAATAACCATAGAAACAAATATGCAGCGGAAATAACACTTCATTTCATTAATCAATAACTGAAACTTGTTTACATACAGAATGGAAATAAACTAGCTAGAGTGTTGGTAGCTTATCTCTGAGAAATGATGTGGCGGCTACATGCCTCTGAAATCTCTGTTACAATGAGGCTCAAAGGCCTATATATTATTGAGAAACAAATGAAACCCTACACATCCAAAAACCTAACCCTAGGAGGTGAAACTCCTTAATGTGGGCCCCATTCGGTAACGTGGTACATCAATTTCTCGGGGTCGTAACTTTAGCATACTACCTCTGTTTGACTCGCATGATATATCGTTAGAAAGATCTGTTTAAGGACTACATCCATAAATAGAAAATTTTGAGTCTGGAATGGACTCATATTTGCCTAACCATTCGATGCCAAGAAAACATCTTTTAGGGCCTCAAAACGGCTTCGGAAGTTTAGGACCCGAAAACTGCCAAAAATAGTAAATTGTGCTACAATTAAGGAAACTGGAAAACTGAAAGAAACAATGGTGGAGGTCCAAGAGGAATAGGTGGGTGGCCACCAATATCCTCTTGGATCAGAGAGATCCAAATTGAATACCACCTATTGCATAATAATGAAGAAGGACAATAGTGTTTATGGTAAAATTTTCAAAATTAGATACGGAAAATAAGATACTTGTTAGTTTGTACAAGTTCTCTCTCTTAAAAGGGATGAAAATAACAAATTTTGTGAAGGTTACCATAAATATCCCATGGGAAACAAAAAATTGGGTTAACCGTGGAATTGTAGATGCCAACATACCAATATACTATTAGAAAAAATTTCAAACTCAAAGGGGTTGAAATTTAAGAGATAATTCATAAGCAAGGTCAACCACCAAGAAAACCTACAAACCAAGGTTTTTAAAGATATGTTAACTTAAAACTTTCATAAATTTTTATTGGAATATTTGTTTTGGGTGATTCAAAAGGTGTGACAAAGAGGAAATAAAGAATAAATATGGTAAATATCAGTGAGACATACTGGAAAGAGGCGTATAAAAAAATACTTCACCCACTAAACCTATCGAAAGCTCAACCATAACTCGTGAAGAAAATAAAGAAATGTGGAACCAACTATCCAATTTGTAGGCAAAGATAAGGAATTGAGTGATAGGTTAGTGACATGTGTTCAATTAGTAAACATAAAAAAGATATAGAAAGTAAGTTGAAAATATGGCTAGTAAAGAGGATCTTGAAATATGACCAATAAAGAATATCTCAAAGATGTGAAGGGAGTCTAAATGAGATAAGATATCTCTTTTCTCATAATTCACCTCCTCAAGAAGAGGAGAAGGAGAACAAGAGGTACTTGTACTAGTCATAGATTGAGGAAAATGAAAAACAGTTGGAGAACAAGAGGTTTGAATACCCGATATTTGATCATTCATCACATCATCACGAGTTCAAATCAAGACCAAGGAACTACTTCATTGCCAAGATTGATAAGAGAAAGTTTCATGGCAATGATCCAATATCATGAATATTCCATATAGAATAATTATATGGAAACTTAAAAAAAACGTAACTATTGCAACCTTGCATTTAGATCTTAACCAATTTGTATGTGGTACTAATGGCTTTGTAACCGCCAAAAGGACTCTATTATCTCTTGGTCTATATTTATAGACTCGAATTGATAGAATACTATGAGGGTATTGACAACAACACTTAGCTTATCCAATTGATTAATCTCAAGTAAAAAGGTCTAGTTATAGAGCACATTAAGTAGTTTTAGAAGTTGATTCTTAGAGTGAAGAAAATTCCAAAGGATAAATTGGTTGATCTCTTTATGGGTTCTTTAAAGGAGAGCATTTAACATGAGGTATGCCTCTTTGAACCTAAATCAATAGAGAATGCTTTTAGTTTGGAAAGGAAAGTTGAAAGTCAAAATATGGCTACTAGAAGGGCTACTTCTAACACCTATAGAGAAGGAAAGGTTTCCTCCCCCAGCCTCATCATCCTACAAGGTTGACTCCTTAACAAGCAGAGGAAATAAGGGAAAAGGGACTATGGTTCAATTGTGACATCAAGTACAGTAAGGGGCATACGTGCAATGAGAATAAATTATTCTACATAGCTTGTGAATAAGAAGAAGATCCATAACCAGAATAATCTCAAGAGGTAGATCTAGAAGACACTACTTCAACCATATATTTCCATGTGTTATTTAGAATTAGCACTCCTCAAACTATCAGGATAGAAAGATACATACAAATTAAAAAGGTAACAGTGTTGATTGATTCTTGTAGTGCCCATGCATCATTAATTGAAAACTAGGAAAACTTCTCAAATGCTTTGTATATCAAGCACTAGAATTTCAAGTAATGATTGCAGATGGAGGTACCATAAATTGTTCAACGAGTTTCCATAGTATTAATCTTACAATGGGGGAGCATTTATTGGATATTCCAATGATTGCGATCCAAATCGATGATGTTGATGTTGTACTAGGGGTCCAATTACTACAATCATTGGGAATAATGGCTTTTAATTTTTAGGATTTTTTCATGATATTCTCTTTAGAATAAAAGGAAATTGAAGTCAAAGGTATTATGTGGAAACCCTCTAAAGTGATAATACCTAACAACATGACAAAGTTGCTAAAGAGGACATTGTTGAGTAATTACAAAATTGTGATCACCATATGTTCAAGCATCTATACCCTCTATTCCAGTGGATCTCTAACAAGTTATTGACAATCATTCCAAGGTATTTGGAAAGATTCCTAAAGGTTTTCCACCTACTAGAGATCATGACAATGCTATTCACTTGTAACCAGAAAGTGTCCCACCTAACATTGGATTCTACAAATACCCAATATATGCACAAAATAATGAGATTGAAAATATGGCTCAAGAAGTGTTAGATGCATGCATCATTCAAGCTAGCCAGAGTCCTTTCTCTATGCCAGTGGTGATGGTTCGCAAAAAACAAGGTTAATGGCACATGTGTCAATATTATAGGGAGATCAATACCATGACCATTAAGAATAATTTTCCTACTCCTATCATTAATTAGTTAATAGATAAATTATAGGGATAAATTTTAGTTACCAAGTTGGATCTCCATTTTGTATATCATCAAATCAAAATGAGGAAAGAGGGCATTCCCAAAATAGCCTTAAGAACACATGAAGGCCATTATGAGATTTTTGTGATGCCATTTGGTATTATCAATGCACCTTCCACATTTCAAACTTTGATAAATTCTATTTTTTAAAGCCTTGCTCAGAAAACTTGTGTTAGAATTTTTTGATGATATACTAATCTATATAAAATCTTGGGAAGAGCATGTACAACATGTTGATAGGGTCTTTAAAATATTGGAGTAGCACCAACTATATGCCAAACCTTATAAGTGTGCCTTTGGGGTTTAGGAATTTGAGTATTTGGGTCATAATGCAAGAACGAAGGCCGCTTGCCTTTGAGAGTTTTCAACTTAAAGGAAAAACCTTACAAACCAATTTATGAAAAGGAAATGTTGGCCATACTTCCTGCAATTAAGAAATGGCAACCTTCCTTAATAGGAAGACACTTCAAGGTAAGAACAAATCATTAGGGTCTTAAGTTATTCTTGGAACAATAATTATTCTTAAAACAGAAACAAAATTGGGTTAGAAATATGCTAGGTTAGTACTTCGAAATTATCTACAAAAAAACACATAATGTGGTGACAGATGCACTTTCAAGAAAATAAGATGACACTAAGGGCTCACTATGTGTTATTTCCATTATGCAATCTGATAGGGTAGAAAAAGCAAGGATATAATACAAACATGAAGAAAAAAAACCATGCAAGAAAACTTCACAACTACAAGGGGAACCTAGTTCACTAGATAAATTTGTGTTGAAGAATGATTCACTATTGTACTAGGATCACCTATATTTTTGTAAGAATTCTCAACGAAAACAACAAATTATTTTGGAATTGCACAGTTCTCCTATATGAGGACATTTAGGGTTCTTGAAAACTTACCTCAAGATCGAGAGGGAATTTTCCGGAAAGGTCTTAAAACTGATTTCCAAAGTTTTGTGGAAAATATTTGGCTTCCAATAGAACAAAGGAGAGAAAATCAAGACACTTGGTCTTCTACCACCATTAGCCATACCAAATCAGCGTTGGGAAGAGGTCTCAATGTATGTTATCATATGTATACCAAAGTGAGAAGGAAATATTTTCATCTTGGTATTAGTGGATCGAATCACAAAGTATTCCCATTTCTGATCTCTTTCACATCCTTTTAAAGAAAGTACAATAGTTGCAACATTCATGGAAACAATTTGAAATCTACATGGAACCATCAAGATTATTTTAGGTGACAGAGATCCAATTTTCAATGGTAATTTTTGGAAGGAAATATTTTCTTGTTTTGACCTTAGTTGGCTTACAATTCTTCTTATACTCCTTAATTGTATGGGCAAGTCGAGATTGTGATAAATGCCTAGAATGGTACCTTTGTTGCTTTGCATTTGATAAAGATAGATAATGGGTTAAGTGGTTTCCCTTAACAAAATGGTGTTACAACACATATTTCCATACTATTGGAATGTATTAAACCCACTCAATACTTAGGATAAAATAATTAATCATTATTTGATTAATTATCTACCCACTAGCTTAATTAGTTGGAAACCACTTGCACCTTAAAGTTAACACGTGCCATCTATACCTTAGGAATGCTTTATTTCTGATTCTGGGTTGATCTTGGACACTTTATGGACATCCAAAATTAGTAAATAGTGCTTTACAACATATTCTACTTTATTCTACTTTATCTTGCTTTTCTGTGGATAAGGTAAATGTAGTTAACTAGGAAACTGGGTTCTTTTGTTAGCAACCCATCCTTCGTGAATTTCTCTCCATTTTCCAAGGATTAGTATGGTTTTCCATCTACCTTGATAACTCACTCATTCCTTTTCTAACTCATGAGGTCCTTGACAGATTTGGGAAGTGCTTTAGCCACCTATGGGGGTTTGATATATTTTGGTAAGTCGGCCTTTTTGAGCTTTATGAGTTGTCTCCATACAACTCGATTTTCCTATGAGGGATTTACTATTTATGTACACTATTATTCATCATTATTCAACGGAAGGATACACACCAATATTCATCACTTCATTCATGTGATTCAGTCTCTTTTCTTCTCTCTATTTTTCTTGTATATGCTTGTGAGAATTCTTAGTAGCAATATCTATTTCTCGTGCTTCTACTTAGAATCTTTGCTCATAACATTGAAGCTATTATTTCTACACATACATCATAAAAAATTTCACCATTTATGGCACTATATGGCTATCATATTCCTTCCAACATGTCATCCTTAAAAGAGAAAGCTAAGGTTCAAGTAGTGGAGGATCACATAGAGCACCAATAAGAGTTTCTACAACTGTTGAAATATAACTTGGATATAACACAAAATATGATGAAACAACAAGTCGATCAACATTGTAGTGAAAGAAAATTTGAAGTGGGAGATTGGGTATTTCTTAGGCTACAATCATACAAATAGATGTCTCTCAAGGAACAAAAGAAGGACAATAAATTAGCACCTAAGAACTATGGTACCTATAAGGCGTTGCAAAGGATAAGAAGTATGGATTACAAATTGGAGTTGCCTTCATATTCACATGTATATGCAATCTTCCATGTTTCTTTCCTAGAAAGGTAAATTCATAACAAGATCCTGGTCTAGACTATTTTACCAAATATTGATGAAGGAAAATTGATACTAGAACATGAAACAATACTGGACAAAAGGATCATGAAACTGTGAATAGGAAATAAATGAGTACCTCATCAAGTTGAAGCACTTGCTTATATGGGAGGTGACATGGGAATATGAGTGCTTCATACAGAAATTCCAAAGTTCATCAAGTGTTGAGGACAACACTTGTTTGAAGGGGAAAGGCATGTTACACCCTATATATTGTGGCATTACATTTGTATTATTATATTAGTATTGTCTTTATTGGTCTGATAGGACCTTAATTGTAATTGTATGGTCAACTAGAATTGTAATTTCACCCTTTATATCCTATATATATACACCAAAGAGATATAGTTTTAGGATCATCGCATCTTGTCTTTTACGTTTGATACATTGTATAAGGAGGTTTCCGCCTCAAGCATGCTTCTTATTCATCTCCTTATTTTGTTCTCAAGGCATTGGGTTACTCTTTCTTTCTAATTACGTCCGAGTCATTCTCAATGGAGACATAGTCTCAAAAGATTCCTTGTATCCCTGACAAATAACGTTCCGACACGTGTCTCATGGCTTGGCGAATGATGGCTAGACAGGTGTCGCGCATGTTTGGCGCGGTTATTTCTTCTTACGGCTTACTATTTTGGCACTGAAATTAATGTAATTACATATGTAACTACACCAAAGGCACCATGTCTAGCTCATGTAGTTCCCTTCATGCATCCTCAAATCCTATCTCCTATTAGAGCCTTTTAATGCATCTTTCTTCTACCGCACCGCCCTTACGTTGTCTTCAATGCACTACCCAATGCCCTTCCGAAGGCCTGTCATTGTTGGTTTGATTGATTACCATAGATCTGAGGGCTTCAAACACCTCAAGGGTTTCGAGAGACTGGTTGGTTGTCAAGGGTTTCCGCAGTTCTAGAGTAGACAGGCTTGGGGTTGAAGACGATGAGGCTACCACTGCGGTATTGAACACAAAGGCTAAAGTTGAATGTGGATGTTGGGGTCCCGAACAATGGAGCTGGGATCGAATTCGGTTGTGTGGACATCCCAAAAGAAGGTCCCAGAGTTGAACCTAGATGGGATGCTACACCAAAAGATAGATCGGGTCGAGGATGAAGACGTCGAGGTCGTAAAAGTCAAACCTAAGGTTGACACCAAGGATGCAGTGGGTGTGGCGAAGGATAAAATGGGGTTTGAAGTAGCTGGATTACTAAAATAGGGGGTTGTTGTTGAGGATGCACAGGTGTTGAATAAGAAACCTGTGGATGACATCGAGGTGTTAAAAGGGAAAGAAGATGGGGTCGAAGTCAATTCACGGGTGCCCCTTGTAAGGATAAGGGCCCCCAACAGATATTCCTTGGTGGGTAATTTCCTGCTTCCTCAGAAATTCTACAAAGGTGGGTTCTCCAGAGTTAATATATACCTCAATATTTCACCAGCATTTATGTATATAATATGAGAGTCTTTCATAATTCTCACATGAATTTGGTGCTTGTATCGATTTAGATTTTCCCTCCTCAACATGTGGTCGTTTTCCTTTAAACCCTAGTCGACCGCTTGAAACCTTAGATTTTTTCAAGGTTCAGGTACAACACTATAGGCTTGTAAGATCTGAGAAGATGTTTGAAGACGTATCTAAGAAGAGAAACTAGACTTGGAATTCATGCAATTCTAAACATGGTGATGAGATTGGTGTCGATGGAAAGAAATTGAAACTGTCAAGTATTGGTATTGAGCTTCATTGAGTCTCCACTTCCTCAAGAATGGCAACAATGTTTAGACATTCAAGTTTGTTTCCTTCTAAATTTTTTTTCTTATTACATATTGTGTTTTTCTTTTATTTATATTTTTTTCGTTGTTGTTGTCATTGAATTCACGTTCAAGTTTGTTTCCTTCATGTTTGTAGATACTGCCATTCCTATAAATTGTCGTCATCCAATTTCATCAGGCCTGCAAAATGGATCTTCCTCAAGGCCACTTTACTTTTGCCTCAATTGCCAACAACTACTCAAGGTTCAGGTGTGGTACTACAGGATTGTAGGATCTAAGAACATGTTTGAAGACGTATCTAAGAAGAGAAAATGGAGTTGGAAATCAGGAAATTCTAAACATGGTGATGAGATTGGTGTCGGTGGATAGAAATTGAAACTATCAAAGTATGTTGAGTTCCAAATCCATTAGCAGATTGCCTAACATTCCTTCCGAGTAGAATGTCGGTTTATTGAGCATATAAAGATGATACCCAAAACTATCAGTTTAATTCTCAGCTTTTCTTCTTGTCTCAGCAACACCTCCAATTTCATATCCAATTCCCTACCCATTTATAGCAAGAAAGATCGTACTGTGCGAGCTAAGGGAATGATATAGGAATATATTGCATTTATGAATAATGGTGAGTATTGTCCTTCAGTTAATTCAAAGTTCAAAGCATAGGTAAACCACTGAGCTCAAATTCTTTTGAAAAGAGTAACTCCTCTAAGGATTGACTAGGTTTGTGGGTTCTCATGGAAAGTTAAAGCATAGCCCCTCCTAAAACACTGTCATACAAAGGGGTATGTATATTCCAATGTTTAGATTGTAATGCCCATTAGCTCTAGCCCACCTAGACATACTGAAGAAAGTAGGAGTGCCTAACAGTAATAGCCCCATCAACAAGGTCAAGGACTCCAAATTGAGAGAGACTAATCCACAGCTGGACTGTACATTTTGAATCTCTGCATCTCCTGCCACTACTATTTTGTTACAAGTTACATGGCCTGAGAATTGAAGGTTTCGGGCTCTTTTATTTTTCAAAGAAAAAACAAAAATCTCTCAATACATGTATGCATAAATTGAAAATTACATTGGAATTGCTGTTGGGATTCAGTGCCGAACATAAGTTTCGAAGCTTATAACTTGTACAATAATCCAACACGCCATAGAATAAATACACCATAGGCAAAAACATTAATTTTTTTTATTCTGCAAAATTAGTGAGATTCCAAAGTACAATTCCAAAAGGCAAATAACAATATATAGATTTATTTTAAGCTGGGATTTATTAAGTACAAATTTATTGAGTATGTAAAGATCCAATTTTTGTTAGGTTTGTGTAAATTCTTGTTTACCCCTTAAGATATTTGATCCATACCCCCATAACTTAGATAATAATATCTCAAATCATTCTATGTATTCATGGAATGCACATAAAGTCTCTACATGAATGCATTGAATGTCTGCTCAGATTTTCTTTTTTCACAGTCTATTTAAAAATGCAATGCAAGTTGTGCATATTTTGTCATTATCTGGTCTTTTTACTTGATTTCAAAGAATCTAATATAAAAACACAAAGTTTCCCTATATTGAACAAAGAACGCTATCTAGTCCTGTAAAACTGATAATGTTCAGTTGCTAAGTTGCTGATGTTGCAGTTCACAACATCCAGACCTGTAGAACTGTATGCAGACGGCTTGGAAGGAAAAACTTCAAAATTTCAATTTTTTTGGGTAGTTCCATTTTAAAACATATTTCGATTTCAATTATTTGAAGTAAAACCACTTTAACTTTTGTTTTTAGATTTTTGTTTTCAATTTCAATTATTTGAAGTAAATTACCTTTAGCTTTTATCTTCATAATTTTGTTCTTGGGTAGATCACCTTTACATTAGAATTTTTACTGATCTTTATTTTTGTTGTTTCGGGTAGATCAATATTCTTGTAAACGTAAATCTAAGTAATAAAAGAAGTTTTAAAAAATATATGTAAAAAAAATTGAGAAGTTTCTAAATCAAAATGAATATATTTTGGAGTGCATTCATCTTTTAGTCTTAGTTTTTCATTTTTTCCTATAAATCTAAATGTAATTATTGGTATAAATTAAAAATATATGTATATTTAATATTAATAAAAATAAAAATAAAAAATTAAATTTAAAAGCTTTTAAATTAAAATGGATCTATTATTTTTCTATATAACTAAACAGAACAATAGCTATATTTGCTACACAAATATCCTATAGCTATATTTGCTACACAAATATCCTATAGCTATATTTGTGTCTCTTGTCTCTTGTGATTATTGCTGTGCATGTTATTCTCTTGGATAAGATCCTAGATCATATTGCTTAAATGATAAAAATCTAGCATGGTATCAGAGCTAACCTGAGAAGAAGACATTGTGCAGTTGTAGAAGCTAGGGCTTCCTACTTTTTGGGTCTCTCTCCACAATCCATTCGCAAAAGGAGGCTAGGCTGACTCTCCATTGAAGGGCGCATCTTTCTGTTGAAGCCGAATTTTATTTCAAGCATTTTCAGTTTTTGCTACGGGAAATTAGGACTTTTTACAGAAGAGGAATTTTTGAGTGAGCGTGGCATAGGATTACTCTCCTCATCAAATCGAATTTTAGAGACCTGGGTCAATATTTTTGGTTGGGTGAAACTCCAGGAAAGTCAAACCCTAGTTTGACCCTGATCCTGAAAAACTCTACAATACTAAAACTGGTAGTTTTGGTACATTCGCTATATCTCGGGATTGAAGAAGTATTAGGGGCCAAACTTTTCACAGGCCAAAGACAAAATCCTGATTTACCCTATGTAAAAATTTCAGACTCAGATTCACTTTATTCTGGGAGATATGATTCCTCCAAATCAGGGTTCCAGCCTCTTCCAGAATTCATCCCTAAACAGGACACCTAGGGCGAATTGCTATATCTCGAGCTACAAAGGTCCAAATGGAATTTAGCAAGATGTTCCAGATAAGGCATAGACTGTACTTTCTGTGTAAATGTTTTAGACCCTGATGATGAAATAGTAACACATGGCAGTCCATACAAGTTCTCTATGCTAAACAGTCCTAAAACAAATCACCTTTGGAAAACTCTCATAAGTCCCAATTGGTGAAACCAATTCTGGTCAAACCTATGGTGTTGAAAAGAGGACAGACAAGGTTACCTCGGTATGAAATTTCAGACACAGAGGAGCAGTAATGTCTAGGATACCGTAGAAGCAGTATCAGGAATTTCTGTAGAAGAAATTGGTAAACTAGGGCTTCCTGTTCTAAGAGCTTCCCTCCACTGTTTTCAGAAAAAGAGTACATTGGACAGCTCACCTTGAAGAGGCCTATATTTCTATCCAATCAGATTTGAAATATTCCAAGTTTTTAAAATTAGGGTTTCTCTAACAAACCCTAGATCCAGCTCCAGAACTAGGATGGACACCTCAAATCGGTAAGATCTAATCTTTTTCTATTTACATTTGAGGTTCTCATTTCTAAATGACTAGTCACAACAACTTGATGACAAGCTTGGCGAAACTGAAAAATTCCAAGCATGGAAGTATTGGATCTCGCTGGTTCTTGAAGGAAATGAATTGGACACCTACATAAGTGGAGAGGTTCCAGTTCCAGAGGGAGATGAGGCTAAAGCCTTACACAAGAAGAAGTTGGTCAAGGCCAAGAAGATCATTGTTGATTCAATCAAGGATCACCTTATACCACAAGTGTCTGCCCTAAAGACACCTAAAGAGATGTTTTGATTTCTTGACCAAGCTATTTGAAGGGAAGAACATAAATCGGAAGATGACTTTGAGAAAACAGTTGAAGAATGTGAAGATCCAGAATGCAGAGACCATGCAGTCATACTTTACAAGGGTCTCTCAAATCAAAGAACAACTTGAAGCAGTAGAAGAAGAAGTAGAGAATAAATAAGTTGTGATAACCACCTTGAATGGCCTCCCAAGATCAAGGGATTTATTCATTTGAGGAATGTGTTCCAGAAGGAAGTGATTACCTTTAGCAGACTCTGGGAAGAGAACACACAAGAAAAAGTTCAGCTCTTAATAAGAGAAAAGAAAATGGGAGCAACTGAAGATCAAGATTTCACAGAAGATACCTCAAGCGATGAGGAATATGAACAACTCAATTCTTGAAGAACCTCTTATCCATCTTAAGCATTTGGATAAGAAATGATGTTGTTATGAATGAAGAAGATGATGAAGTTGAAAGGAGTCTACCCATGAAACAAATAAAGATAAGTATTCAATTATCATTTCATGATATTGTTTTGTTTTGCATTTGTTTATATTCAGTTGATGTATTATGCATGATAGAATGTTTGCATTAACGACATAATACTACTAATATGCATGTGATGGGTAAGTAGCTCATGGTGCTATACAACTCTCCATTTCTACTTATCTAGAATGAAACTCTTTGCTGACATATTAGATTAGAGCACAATATCAATGTTGTCCTGGTAGAGATGGAAGGCATCTAGAATGTTTCCATGAAATATGGATGAATGTTGTATTGGCTAAAATAGTTGCATGATTATATCTTTATGCATAAGAATTTACCATTATGAATATCCATTATAAAATGTTTCTAACCATACAACTGATGCATTTGACTTGTAGGAAATATCGTGCACAATCACCTACAAGAAAAGAAGGAAGAGACTTGTTCCAAAGAACAAGTGACGACAATTCAAGAAAGAATCCAAGATGAAGAATAATATGACGATACTTTCAAAGAAGAGATCTCAGACACAGTGCAGTTATGTAACACTGTTGAGCGACATCATTGATGAAGAACCTTCCAGCTATGAAGAAGAAGCCAAGAAGAAAGGGAAGGAGAGTACCAGTTCAAGAAGAACGATGTCTAGAATGCAACATCGAGACCTAAAGGGAAGTTCGTAGTATCTTCCATATGGATCTACAAGATCCAGCATGCAGTAGATGGCAACATCGTGGGATACAAGGCAAGATTCATAGCATGAGGATTCTCACAGAAAGAAGGCATAAACTATGAAGAGACATTTGCAACCATTGGAAGTTAAGACACATGACAGGCAAACTCATGTGTGCAAATTATAGAAGGCCTTGTACGGGCTCAGAAGACACCCATGGGATAACACATACACGAGGAGCTTGATGAAGATCTTAACCTTTGCTACAAGGTTGAAGATGAAATCCTATAGAGGATGACAAGCTCACAAATGGGTGAGAGAAGAATGTTTTCAAGATAGAGGATATTGGTATCCAGTGACCCTATATGGATACATAGAATAATAGTAGCAGAGGAAGCTACTTGTCACTTCAGTACATGATACATTGAGTATGAAAGGCAGAGGGAGAATGATGCTCCACTTCAGAGGGAGTGACTGTAAAAGATCCTGAGGTTCGACATGGTACGACAAGATGGACAGCTTATCGATGGCTCTAGGCTTTACTGAGAGTAAAGCGGATTCCAACCTTTACTTCAAGGTTGAATGTGGAAGACCAGTAATGCTCTTGTTATATGCCGATGACTTGTTCCTAACAGAAAAGAGGAACTCATTAAAGTTGCAAGAAGGAGACTTGTTTCCAAGTTCAAGATGAAGTGCTTGGATATGATGCACTACTTTCTAGGCATGGAGGCGTGGTAGAATGCGGATGGAATCTCCCTGGGACAAAGGAAGTATGCAGTGGATATACTGAAGAGGTTCAGGATGATGGACTACAAGGCCATGACCACACCTATGGCATCGAACCTGAAGTTATTGAGTGTTGCTTCATCAAAGTTGGTTGATGCCTTGATGTATCATCAGATGATTCGTTCCTTGATGTACCTGACGAATACGAGACCAGATATTTGCTTTGTTGTGAACACATTGAGACATGTTCACCTGATGATTGCAAAGCATGCATTGAGGTACCTGAAGGGTATAGTTGATTATGGGCTCAAGTATGAGGCGAATAAGAACATTAACCTAGAGGGTTGTGTGGATTTGGATTGGGCAGGCAATGCCATTGATAGGAAGAGCACTTCTTGGTGTAGCAAGAAGCAGTCCTGCGTGGCACTGAGTACAGTCGAGGAAAAATATGTTGCCACTTGCTATTTGGGAGGTAGTATGTTTCTTTTGAAAACTACTATTTTATTTGATTGATCTAACTTGCATTTTTTGTATGATGCAGAGAGGAGCAGTGAAGCTCCAGTATGTGATCTAGATCGAGATCTCTCGAAAGAAGGAGTTCTAGAATAGTCGGTGAGACAGGTTGTTTGAGCATAAATCCTGGTGAAGCTCATAGGTTGCTTAGATGTAATCAGTCATGTAGGTTGTCCTCGGATGTAATCGGTCCTAGACAAGCTCGCAGGTTATCCTTGGACGTAATCTACCCTGATGTGATTCTATGCTAGAAATGGCCAGAGTGAAGTTCAAGTACTTCAGGGAGAAGCTTGGTGTTCTCCAGATCGAGGTTCCTTCCAAGGGGAAGTGATGAGTCCATGAGCCCTTTTGACATGGTGAGTGGATTGGTTCCTTCCATGGTCAGATGTAAGTGCAAAGACATTCTAATGTGATTGTGGGAAGTGTTCCCACATGATCAGTGCAGAGACACTCTGATGAGATTGTGGGTTGTGTTACCACATGATCAGTGCAGAGATATTTTGATGTGATTGTGGGATGTGTTCACACATGATCAGTGTAGATCCATTCTGATGTGATTGAGGGATGTGTTCCCACATGATTAGATATAAGTACAGAGATGCTCTGATGTGATTGTGGGTTGTGTTACCACATGATCAGTGCAGAGATATTCTGATGTGATTGTGGGATGTGTTCTCACATGATCAGTGTAGATCCATTCTGATGTGATTGACAGATGTGTTCCCACATGATCGGATGTAAGTGTATTGCCTTTATGACATGATGAGGTTGGATGTAAGTGCAGAGCCTTTCTGACATGATGAGGTCGGATGTAAGTGCAACGCATTTCTGACATGATGAGGTCAAATGTAAGTGCAGCGCCTTTCTGAGATGATGAGGTCGGATGTAAATGCAGAGCCTTTCTCACATGATGAGGTCGGATGTAAGTGCAGAGACTTTCTAACATGATGAGGTCGAATGTAAGTGATGGGCCTTTCTGACATGGGTTTTGGATGTGTTCCTCCCATGGTCAGATGTGAGTGTTAGGCGTGCCTTTCTAACATGGTTCTTGGATGTGTTCCTCCCATGGTCAGATGTAAGTGTTGGGTGGGCCTTTCTGACATGGTTCATTCCATGGTCAAATATAAGTGTTGAAGACGATGAAGACCTACATGAAGGCTAGGCCTACAACCAGCATGAAAAAGGGTTGGCTCTGTAGAACTTCCTATGATGAATAGAATTGAGATAGCACTAGTGATGATGACCCAGTGATGATCTAGCGGTGATGATCTAGATCAAGTGATGATCTAGACTTGATGATGATCCAGTGACGATACAGATCAGGTGATGATCCAGACTTGATGATGATCCAATGATGCTCTAGATCAAGTGATGATCCAGACTTGATGATGATCCAGATCAAGTGATTATCCATACTTGATGATGATCCATACTTGATGAAGATGACTTGAAAATGATACAGATGATGATACAGATGATCCAGCTTTGATGATGATCCAAAGAAGAAGACTTGTGTTGATGAATTGTCTCAAGAGAATACCTGCCTAGTTAAGAGGGAGTGTTGATGTATTTGTAACTTCGGAATGTATTCACTTGTATATCTTATATTATACCTCTATATTCCTATCGGGAGAGTCATTAATATAACAAAGTCATGTAAAGTCATTGAGGTTAACCCTCAATTGTAAGTCGGGGCAATAGTCTCCACAATTGAGTTGAGGTTAAACCTCCTTGTTGATCAGGGGGGTAAAGTCCCCACAGTTGTGCGGCACTAGGGTTATTAGAATCTCCTAGAGAAGTCGGCCCTGGTAAGTAATTGTTAAGTGAGGTCGACTTGTTGGAGTGGACATAATGTGAACAAAATAATATAAATAGAAGTGAGGCTCTCCTCATTTCTACACACACACACACACTCACTGGGGCGCATGAGTGAGAGAGGAGAAGCTCTCTCAAGTGAGAGAGAGAGAACAACTGTTGGAGATCATCTTTTCTGTCATTAGGTTTTACTGCTGCTATTGGTGCTCATTCTATCTCTACGGAGGTTGCAGGGTTTTCTCCTTTATGGTTTCCTCAAGGAAAATTATTTTTGTCTCTTGTCTCTTGTGATTATTGTTGTGCATGTTATTCTCTCAGATAAGATCCTAGATCATATTTCTTAAATGATAAAAATCTGACAGATTTGCATATTTTCTATCTATTTTTTCATTTTCATTTTTAGCTAAAATCATGTTGAGATTGTAGTTTTAAGTTGTTGGAATTACATACTAAAGGTGTTTACCAAATAATTTAATAATTTTAGGTTGTTCAAACTACATACTAAAGATATTTCAGCAGTAATTTACGAAGCCAATCAAAATGAAAATGGCTAAATTACTTTGCCATCTTCCTAAAAATATATATATCATCCTTCGTAGAAAACACCTCTCTCTCTCTCTCTTTATATATATATAATACAAATGATCCACCATTTAACTTACTCACATTTATACCCACACTACTCTTGCACCCAAAATAAAAAAAACTCACTACCAGGCAAGGTAGAGTGGAATAAACTGCATTTTGAAGATGGGAGAGCATTTTCCTTAAGCTATTTCAAAGTTGAAAGGGCAGGTAAACTGCTAAGTTCAACTTCTTCTGAAAATAGTACCTCTTTTCTAAGTTAATTATTTGCTGGGTTTTTCAGTTCTCAAGGAAATTTGAGGCTAAGCCAGAGTATAGCTTTGCTATGAAAAAAGGAGTAGAGAGATACCAAGTTTTTTTATGGTTGAACTACTAGTCACTAGTACCCATATAGAAAACTAAAAGGGAATACATTGATAATCTAAAAATTTGGTTTAGTTCAACATTGAATAAAAACCATTACCTCTAGTTTGCTAGAATGAGGGCACACTGGTTGATGGTGGTACATTTCCTTGAGGATTAAGCCTTTCACTAGTGAGGGCTACTGCTTGCTTACCACTTTTCTGCTCTAGAAAAAACTGCTCAACAACTCTCTGAGCCTTCTCCTGAGTTTCTAATTGCTTAGTACAAGCACTATTGAAGCTCGAAGCTATCTACCAACTGTTTCTAATTCATAACCACATAAATGGCTGCTGGGTTTCGATTTAAACATGGTTCAATTTGATGGTGTAATTGACAAGGGAGATGAATATCAATATGGACATCCTAAAATAATTTCCTTTACACTAGGACTATATCTATTCCAGTGAGGCATTCTTGTTTCTTTGCAAAGGTCTTTTAGCTTTTCCCTTTGAAATTGTCTTACAATTTTGAAAATATAGGTGAATGGCAGGTTGTTTGAAAAAAAATTGAACCCAGTTCAATCTAGCATATATGTTTGCACTAAGTATAAACTTTGTTGACACGTTTGAACTAATTTTTCATATCTATTTTCCTTGGAATGTTTACCAGCACAAAATATTGGTGGATATTTGTGATTTATATGCTATTTTTTTTTCTATTTCACAGCATGTTTTTTGTATGTACTGTATTTACAATTTCAATAATGGTTTTTGTATGTATTGTATTTCCAATTTCAATAACTAACAAGTGTGTTCATGTTGGTAGCAAAATATCATTAAAACAATGAACATGTTGGTAACAAAATATCATTATTATCATTTTTTTAACTTTTCAGAATAAACATAAAACTTTTAGATACTCTATGTTGTCCACTCCATTACCACTTTTTGCACCAACCTAAATACTTGAAGTAACTTTCAAATTCAAAACAAAAGCAAAGTTGGTTGATATCATTATCAAATTAAAGGTATTTATCATTTTAAATTTAAGTAACAATGCTTTTATATTAATTATTTTGAATATTATTTAAGGTATCTAAAAATTAGTGTGAACACTCTGATATTTAAAATAAAACATTTAATAGACATTTGAATGATATAAATAAAATAAATGTAATTTTTTAAAATTATATAGCAAAATGTTTAATATAAAATATAAAAAAAAACTAAAACAAAAAATAAATATGATCAATCAATGATAAAATATTAAGAACAAGTGGAAAGCTGTAAAAATTATTAAAAACAATATTTTAAAATTTAATTTTAAGACTAGTACAACCACTTTAAATTATACATTATCTATGTATCAACTAAGAGTCCATCCTAAATTATAGGCTATCTATCCATTGGTTATCTATGGATTAGCTACTTGGGATTTTGGAAAAGGGAAAGGGTTGTTGTCATTTCACAACACCATTCATTGGCTAACAAAGGGTTCAAATGCAACTTGGGGATTTGTAAAAGGGAAAGGGTTGTTGCCATTTCACAACACAAGCATAGACTATTAATGTATATGAACTCTCAATATGCTAGCCTAAAATTCTCTCAAGACCATATTTTGCTATTATTTCTCAAACATAATTATTATAAATATGTTTGTCCTTATTTTAGTTTTTGCATCATTAGTTGTAACAACACACTTTAGTTATATAAATTTGTTATATATTGTGATTTTTAGTATTATCTATTTTTTTAGAAATTGTATTTTTCTATTTTGCAATGTATTCTTGTTTGAATGAAATATATTTCTTTACAACATTTATATAAAACCAATTCTTATTAGTTTAAATGTTATATCTATTCTTATTTCACTTTCCATATGTTTATCTTCTTGGCGTTTCTTTGCACCCCCTGGTGCAAATGCTAGTTTTATGTTATTTTGGGAATTTGGTGCATAACATATCAAGCACTTCCATGCCCTGTACAATGAGATATATCCACATAGGTTGAACACCTTAAGTCAACTACTCTCACAAATATATTGAAGATAAATACACCAATGTATTACATGGTTAAAACCCTCAAATAGGGAAACAATCCCAACCCCAACCATTGTGGGCACTTGAGGGTATATAATAATGCAAAAGGAAAACAATTTACATACTAATGTTGCAGATGATGATGATGTCCCACTATTCACATACTCAATTTGTAGATGATGATGATGTTCTAGTATTGTCATACTAATGTTGCAGATGATGATGATGCTCCATGATGATGATGTTCTATGACGATGATGATGATGACTTATGCTTATGATGATGATGTTCCACGAGGATGATGATGTTCCGCAATGATGATGATGTCGATTTGTGATGATGTTGTTCCATGATGATGATGCTTCATGATGATGATGATATTCTATGATGATGATGTTCCACGATGATGATGCTCCATGATGAGGATGTTCCACGATAATGATGTTATGTGATGATGATGTTCCACGATGTTCCATGCTGATGTTGATGAGAATGTTCCATGTTGATGTTGTTTCATACACATGATGTTATTGTTGTTCAAAACTTCCTGACATATAGATTCACCAGTCAGTTGTACAGTTATTGTTGTTGTTGTTCATGATGTAGAGTACCTTCATTGTTAAGAGGGAGTGTCAAAAGAAATGCAACTTCGGAAGATATTCTATTGTAATTTTATTGTATTCCTCCTTCGGAGATGTTATTCCTTCGTTTAGATATGTCCTTAATGTAATTGGTCATGTAAAATTCATGAGGTAAAACCTCTGTTGTAAGTCAAGGCAATAGTATCCACAAAAGTATTATATAATCCCTAGGAAAAGATTGGCCCAATAAAGTCCAAAAGTTGCCCCTATTGGACCAAAAGGTCACACAACGAAAGAATATAAATAAGGAGGAACATTCCCTCACTTGTACACACTTCACTCAAGCAATTGTAAGAGAGAAAGAGAGAGAGACTACTACGGAAAGGGAGCTTCTATTCTTGTTCTTGGGGTCTTACACTGTACTTGGTCGAATTCTATATCGATGAAGTTTTGTTGGGTTTTCTCCCCCGTGAGGGTTTCCTGTGATAAATCTTTGTGTTCTTTTGTGTGGTTGTGCTTGTCTTTCTTTCAGTGATCCTTTGAGTATGGTTATAATGTTATGATGTTAAATTTTTTTAGATCTTGTATAACCATCAAAATCCTAACAACATAGATTTAAAATACATTTCATACCGAGACCCCCTACTCCGCTTAGAAGCTCTAATGAAGGTAAGCTTGGGGAAAGTGAAGGCGACATGGTGACAAGGTACCTAACCCAGGGAAATAAGGTCCTCCTGGTAGTTGCCACTTCAAATCCTATGGAAAACTAGATCCATAACCCCAATGACACCATAAGCATAATTATGCTCTACAATCGCTTGGTGGTGCTTCATTAGGTCATGAAATCCCTGATGCAAAGAGTCCTGCAGGATCACAACTCAGTCATTGGTACCATTAAGCAGAAGTTAGTGGCTCTAAAGGACCAACATGGGTTGTATGCAATCATGGAAGGCAAGGTTTGTATCATGGGGAAGTGGATATATGTTCAGAAGAATCGAGTTTCTTTGTCAGCAAGAGGCCGAAATACACCCCCATCATCATTGATGCCAATCCAGAATAGGAGGTATGATGCCAAGGATCCTTGCAACAGAATCTCTAAGATTTTTTGTTATTATGCTAGACTTGGCATTTTTTTCATAATTATAGCTAGTCCTCCAGGCTCAAGTTCAGTCGACTCTATCTGTAGGCATTGCACAATTAGACAGTATTCCCAAATTTTTGTCATTTACTTCAAAACCACCATGAGCATCCTCATAACTCAAACTCTGTTTTATAGCCCGGTCTCTAACAAAGCTAAGATGAACTTCTTTCTGGATATAAATATTTTACTCTGCTTTCAGTTAATTATTAATATAGCTCCTCTCTTATTTTTCTTTTTTTTAAAACCTTGGTATCTAAGTTTTCCATCTGAGACCAAGCTTGATAGATAATTATCTGCAGTAAGAACCCACAATTTGTTTTTTATTGTAGAAAATCAAATCGCACCCAAAAACTCTAAGAAGTGTAAGAGAGTAATTTTAACTATCCCATGTCTCATATGGGGTCTTGTCGACTAGAGTCATTGACAACAACCTATACCAAGTAACTTGCCATATCATTTGCCTCTTCCCAGAATTCTTGTGCAATTACTACGCCACTAAGTATGCTTCTCACTTTCTCCATCAATGTTCTATTCTTTATTTCAGTGACTCCATTCTATTGAGGTGTGTAAGGATTTTTGTTTTGTCGAGTTATACCATGCTTGCTACAAAACTAGTTGAATGTATTTCCAATCAATTATCCTCTATTATCAGTTCTCAACACCTTTATCTTTTTTCTAGTATGATTCTCCACAAGAGCTTTGAACTCTTTAAATTTCTCAAAAACCTCATATTTATTATTCAAAAAATACAACCATGTCATTTTAGAGAAATCATCTATGAAAGAAATGTAATATAGATATCCTACCAATGAAGGGACCGACACAAGTCCCAACACATCACTATTTATTAACTCCATTATTTCTTTAGCCCTAGTAGCACCAGATGAGAACCTCATACAAATATATTTACCATAAATACAATGTTCATAGAAGTCAACTTATTTAAATAAATCGAGGAGACCTTTTACCATACCTTTATTGTGCATAGCATGAAGAAATTTCTCACATATGTGTCCCCTTCACCGATTCCACAACATGGTCGATTCAAATAGACAGAAGATATGTTTCCATACTACAGATAGACCACAATAAAACTTTCATCAATGATTGTTCTTCCCAATAGCTTGCACAAGCTTCCTGTTTGAACTCCTTTCATTAATACTAGCATTCCTCACACCATCTTGTACGTATTGTTTTCAAATACAGACTACACGCATGCATTCCCTATACTACTTATTGAGATCAGGTTTCCAGCCAAACCTAGGATATGTAACACTCTTGCAAGTGCTCCTATTCTTCCATCTTTCAGTTTTACTCAAAATTTACCTCATTTGAATATCCTAGTGGATGAATCATCTCTTGGTAGGAAATCACCACCATCAAACTTTTCATACTTGCAGAACCACTCTCTTTGAGGTTTCACATGATATGATGCACCAGAGTTGATGAACCAAGAGTCACGATCTGACTTTGTGCTTGTGGAGGCGAAATGCACATCTCCTTTCTCTTCCTGCAAAGACTTACCATTAATGGACTGAATTTCCCCAGACCTTTTTCCTTTCTCGACTTCCATATAATTCCCAACTTTGTTGCATTGCCAACATGTTTTCATCGTTGGACCAAGGGATCTTGTAGTAGATATACCCCTCAACTTTGATATTATATCAAAGGTTTTTCATTTTCATTGTCTATTGTTCGACCTCTTATCGTCAAGAATTTGTGGGTCGCTCCTTCCATCTTCTTTAACCCTATCTATTCTAACAACATAGATGCAACCACATCACTGATCTTCAATGTGGTAATGTTGCTTCCAATACCCACGACTAAGTTATCCTATGAATATGACAAAGAACACAACAAACTAATGCACTTCTCCTCCTTAGTGATTTAATATGCACATACAAAAACTAATTAATCACAGTGTTGAACCCATTTATTTTCTCTGTAAATGAGTCACCTTCACCCGTCCTCAGAATATATAACTTTTTCTAAAGAAACAAATTGTTAACTAGATATTTCAACCGATAAAAGTTCCACAAATTTTCCCATAGCTTCTTTGTGGTGTCTTCTTCTAGGACATTCAACAATACAAAATCTGCTAAACGAAGTTGAATTATACTCCTTACCTTTTCATCAAATTTCTTCTTGCCTTCTTTTGACATTTTGGTGGGAATCGTTCTTGGGTCAAATGCAACCCATTGTTCTCTATCCGCAAGGAGATCCTCCATTTTAAGCTTCCAAAGCTCAAAATTTTTCCCATAAAACTTTTCAATGTCTATCCTTGGTGTGTTATCCATTCTAAATATAAATCAATGTTTCCGTAAACCGCCCACCCCCCACTGCAATAAGTATTTACCATATCTAGTACCAATCCAAACCCTCAGTAACAAAGGTCTCCCCCTTGCAGCCAAATACAAATCTAATAACAACAGTTGGTTATAACACTGATTACAATAGGTTTTCAAATTTATTCATATAGTTAAGTACAATTATAACCATAATACAATGCCAGACAACAATTTACACATTACATAGAAATTACCCTAGAAACCCCTCTCCTAGGGGAAAACTAGCAAACTAGTGAGTTTTCACTCATCTATTAATCAAGTACTCATAACAGGTGTTTACAATTGCGGATTTCTAGACCAGAAATCACACTTGATTACATGATCATGCTACACACTACTAATCCCACCATGTATAGCCATTATATTTAATTTATAGATGCAATACAACCAGCTTCTCATTAATGACAATCTGTAACTTCCTAACCAATTTAATTATTGTGTTATAGTCAACTTCAATGGGTCAACTTTGGTCGACTCCTGATTGAGATTTGATCATTCCATCAACTTTTTAACGACCAGTCATTTGCTTTCGACCAAACAACTATTCTAGTCAGTCAATAGACTAGACTTCCACCATCTGTCACCTTTGACTCCAATCAACTTATAACAATCAACTATTGGTTTCGCTAGTCGATTTGCATGCAAAGAATATAACATTCCCAACAATATACATATTTTTTTAAATAAATATAGGTTTAATTTTTATTTTTATTTTATTTACGACCGTATAAAATATTCACCCACTCAACATTTGATACCTCCTAATTTTCTCCCATAAAATTTTCCATGATGCAATCCATGGGATTTTCACAAGGAAGGATTGGGAAAAGACAATTAGGGTATAAATGAGCTCATTCAAGTGGAGAAAAGACCCTAGAGATCAGTTATGGGATATGATCCCAATGCACCTAATATTGGAGATAAATACTTTCAAGATACATTTCACCCTCCGATTCATATAACTTGGCTGTGGGAACCTCTTACAGAATTGAGTAAATCGACAACACCTGCCATAAACGATCAACCTTTAAAACATTAATAGCTCCCCCCAGATTGGAGCAAGAAAAGACTATTGAAGAATAGTTGGTTATAGCATAAGAGAAGTTTGAGACAGAAATATTTCCCACGGACCAAGAACTATTGAGACAACCAATTGTTGCAAAAGACATTAGGGAAAGTCACCCACCAATGGAGCAGATGAGCATAGAAATCCTTCAACTAGATCAATAGGAGGGATTGCTTGAAGATCAACAACAAGAGGATCTAGAAATAACTCAGTCTTCTCGCTTAGAAGATACCATTTTCTCTAAAATAAGTATTTTTGGCCAAAGTATTGACATTGTCCTTGACGGTTCAGTAGAATCTGGAAAAAGGAAGGCCATTGATCAACCTATTCTAGAATAACCGGAAAGAAATAGGGTCAAATTGGGACTTAAAGAAGATAGACAAACAAGGAAAATCAAACAAGAATTCATATATATGTTGGGGTACATCCAATAAGAAATCGAGCACCCTGGAGAAATCCAACAAGAAGGAGTTGCAAATCCTCATATTTCATCCCGTGTATAATGTTTTAGATTCACTAACATTTTGTATTATGGAGACTCCAAAGAGACATCAAGCATGTGCATCACCAATACTTCACAAGAAATAGGGTAACAAACTTAATGGGAAAGGGTTATACAGTCGTGAGCATCAATGACTCACTATAGAAATTAGAAGAGGAATAGAGAAGAAGGGATAAAGTGTTGAAGGAGGTTCAGGGCATAGAAATTTTAGAATCACAAGCAAGAGACATATTGATACCCAATTATGATCATCTCACCAAGAAGTTTGTGATCATTACATTGGAACCCCTATTCCAGAAAAATACAAATAGATGCATCCCCAATACTAGAGTACATTACAATTCACAATGGACACTGCTAATGTGCCTCTTGGGTATCATATAAATATGGCATGAGGATCAAGCAATATTTTGTATAACAAATGCCTCTTGTTAGCATCATCTAGTGAATATTACGTAAAGAATCTTGAGGATATCACCATAAAGAACCAATTCCTAAATGCCAGAGTGAAGTCCCTAGAAAATGAGAAGGATAAGCTTAATAATACAATAGTGTCTATGGGAAAAAGGAAGCAAGAGTAAAAAAAGGCCATTAATTTTCTCAAAGATAAAGACGAAAAAATAAGAGACTTAGAGAATTCAATGATGGTTCAACCTCTCCTGGTCACTCAATAGATGGTCAATGACCAAGAAAAGATTGCTAAAGAGATCAAGTTTTTTAGATAGGAGAATACCTCCTTGTTTGCACAAAATGTTTTCATGGATGATAGAATTAAAGTGTTGTAAGTAGACAAATATTTTGTTGGATACCTGATCTTCCAATTGGAGGAGGCTAACACCAAAATTGATCCTTTTAATCATGAGCTCATAGAAGTAAAGGAGTTGAACTTGGCATCATCCAATAGTCAACAGGTTACTCCTATATATTCTATATCATCTTTAGAGAAGAGGATTTAAGAACTGAACAAATATCTAACACAATGGAGGACGAGGGTAGCAAACAACACCATGAAAGTAGTGACATATGAAGACTCTAGTTGGAAAGATGAAATGCAAACTATAATATTAGGGTGAAAATCTAAGTCCATGAGAGAAATATGTACATGAAGAGAGAGAATAAACCACTACACTCAAGAAGGAAATAAATACTTGGAATTTCAGGAACAAAAAACACTAATAAATGCTAGGATGGTCAAAAAATAGGAGACATCAAGAGGGTAGTTTGGGATAAGGTGGCCAATCATTTTCAAGCATTAAGAAACCACCTCCAATTCTATTTAGAATTTGACATTCTTTATAAATAAGTGGTGAGGTATTTGAGAAATAATAAGCAAGCATCCAATCCAGATACAAAATTTTCAAGGTATCAATCGAAAAAAAAAACTTAAAATATGAAATTGTATACCACTATATCTGATACAAATGGCCATATCTTGGGTAGATGGAAACCTTTTGAGTTAAATGAAAATGGTTTTTGACTGAAAATTATGCTTCATGTGCACTATAACAATTATCTCAACTAAAAAATGCTCAGAAACAATATATTCCAAAAGTCCCTTAATGCATGCAAAACATTGGTTGAGGATCTTGATCATCAATGTCAGAGGGTATTCATATTATGTTAAGCCCTATATATTTTGACATTACATTAATATCATTATATTAGTATTTTATTTATTGGTCAACTAGGACCTTATATGTACTTGTATGGATGCCTAGAATTCTATTTGTACCTTTTGTCTTACACACACACACACACCAAGGAGGCCTAGTTTTAGGATCATATCATCTTGTATTGTGTATTTTATACATTGTATAGGGAGGTTTACTTCTTGAGGAGGTTTCTTTTTCATCTCTTTATTTCATTCTCAAGGCGTTGGGTTACTCTTTCTTTTTATTTTTATGTTATTTTTGAAATTTGGTGCAAAACATTTAGCATTAGAGTGACTTTTTGTTGTTATTTTTTTGGGGAATATATCTAATAGTGAAATTTTAAGGAGCCTTAGAGGACATAATGAAGTATGTGGTAAGAATTTAAGGTCCTAGTTTATTATAAGTTTAAATTTATAGTATGTGGAAGTTAGGATTTTTTACTACTCCAAAAACTACTATTAAACATATGTTTTGGTAAAATTGGTATATTTGAGGATAGAGAGATCCAAATTGAGTACCACCTATTGCATAATAATGAAGAAGGACAATAGTGTTTATGGTAAAAATTTCAAAATTAAATACGGAAAATAAGATTCTTGTTAGTTTGTACAAGTTCTCTCTCTTAACAAGCAGAGGAAATAAGGGAAAAGGGACTATGGTTCAATTGTGACATCAAGTACAGTAAGGGGCATACGTGCAATGAGAATAAATTATTCTACATAGCTTGTGAAGAAGAAGAAGATCCATAACCAGAATAATCTCAAGAGGTTGTTCTAGAAGACACTACTTCAACCATATATTTCCATGTGTTATTTAGAATTAGCACTCCTCAAACTATCAGCGTAGAAAGATACATGCAAATTAAAAAGGTAACAGTGTTGATTGATTCTTGTAGTGCCCACACATCATTAATTGAAAACTAGGAAAACTTCTCAAATGCTTTGTATATCAAGCACTAGAATTTCAAGTAATGATTGCAGATGGAGGTACCATAAATTGTTCAATGAGTTTCCATAGTATTAATCTTACAATGGGGGAGCATTTATTGGATATTCCAATGATTGTGATCCAAATTGGTGATGTTGATGTTGTACTAGGGGTCCAATTACTACAATCATTGGAAATAATGGCTTTTAATTTTTACAATTTTTTCATGATATTCTCTTTAGAATAAAATGAAATTGAACTCGAAGGTATTATGTGGAAACCCTCTAAAGTGATAATATCTAACAACATGACAAAGTTGCTAAAAAGGACATTGTTGAGTAATTGCACAATTGTGGTCACCATATGTTCAAGCATCTATACCTTCTATTCCAGTGGATCTCTAACAAGTTATTGACAATCATTCCAAGGTATTTGGAAAGATTCCTAAAGGTTTTCCACCTACTAGAGATCATGACAATGCTATTCACTTGTAACCAAAAAGTGTCCCACCTAACATTGGATTCTACAAATACCCAATATATGCACAAAATAATGAGATTGAAAATATGGCTCAAGAAATGTTAGATGCATGCATCATTCAAGCTAGCCAGAGTCCTTTCTTTGTTCCAGTGGTGATGGTTCACAAAAACAAGGTTAATGGCATATGTGTCAATATTATAGGGAGATCAATAACATGACCATTAAAAATAAGTTTCCTACTCCTATCATTAATTAGTTAATAGATAAATTATAGGGATAAATTTTAGTTACCAAGTTGGATCTCCATTTTGTATATCATCAAATCAAAATGAGGAAAGAGGGCATTCCCAAAACAGCCTTACGAACACATGAAGGCCATTATGAGATTTTGGTTATGCCATTTGGTATTATCAATGCACCTTCCACATTTCAAAGTTTGATAAATTCTATTTTTTAAAGCCTTGCTTAGAAAACTTGTGTTAGAAATTTTTGATGATATACTAATCTATATAAAATCTTGGGAAGAGCATGTACAACATGTTGATAGGGTCTTAAAAATATTGGAGTAGCACCAACTATATGCCAAACCTTATAAGTGTGCCTTTGGGGTTTAGGAATTTGAGTATTTGGGTCATATTGTATCTCGTGAAGGTGTCAAAGGGGACCCTAACAAAATTAAGGATATCACATAATGACCAATTCGTAAAAACTAAAAAATCTTATAGGATTCTTATTCTTAGGATTAATAGGATACAATAATAAGTTTTTCAAGAATTATGGTCAAATAACAAAACCTATAACAAGGTTATTGAAAAGGGAGGCATTCTCTTCGACTCAAGAAGAAACCAAAGCTCTTGAAAAAATCAAAGCAGTTGTGTACAATGCCTATATTAGCCACACTTGATTTAACAAAACCCCTAACTGTGGAAGGTGATTCCTCAAGGAATGGAATTGGTGTAATTTTAATGCAAGAACGAAGGCCACTTGCCTTTGAAAGTTTTCAACTTAAAGGAAAAACCTTACAAGCCAATTTATGAAAAGGAAATCGTGGCCATACTTCCTGCAATTAAGAAATGGCAACCTTCCTTAATAGGAAGGCACCTCAAGGTAAGAACAAATCATTATGGTCTTAAGTTATTCTTGGAACGATAATTATTTTTAAAAGAGAAACAAAATTGGGTTAGAAATATGCTAGGTTAGTACTTCGAAATTATCTACAAAAAAAACACATAATGTGGTGGCAGATGCACTTTCAAGAAAATAAGATGACACTAAGGGCTTACTATGTGTTTTTTCCATTATGCAATCTGATAGGGTAGAAAAAGCAAGGATATAATACAAACATGAAAGAAAAAAAAAACCATGCAAGAAAATTTCACAACTACAACGCGAACCTAGTTCACTAGATAAATTTGTGTTGAAGAATGATTCACTATTGTACTAGGATCACCTATATTTTTGTAAGAATTCTCAATGAAAACAACAAATCATTTTGGAACTTCACAGTTCTCCTATATGAGGACATTTAGGGTTCTTGATAACTTACCTCAAGATCGAGAGGGAATTTGTCGGAAAGGTCTTGTTGCAGCTGCAATTGTTCCCAAATTTCTGGAAATTTTGGATCCTCCTTTTTTTATTTTGTTTGCCCCACTCTGCTACATGTCGGATTATTTGAGGCCGGTTTTTTGATATTTGAGTTTCCGTCTTGGTCTGTGCATATTTTGGACTGTAAGGCTCTGCCAGTGGTAAGTTGTTTCATCTATGAAGTTTAAAGTGGTTTTTTAGTCATTGTGCTTTTGGGAGTCAGTCAAACTTGGTGCTGATAGTTAGAAACTTTCGCTAAACTCGGATTCTGTTTTGAAAAAGACCTTGCTTTGCATTTTTTCGAAAAATATTTTGACTTTGATCGGAGGCTGCAGGCTGATTAACTTCCGTCGTTGCGGCTCCAGAATAGGCTAATTCCTCGTCGGACTGTTTGTCTTTTCGCCGATGTCTAGCTCTTTGATTTTCCAACGTTGATTGGTCTGCGGGTTTTTTTTTACATATGAACTTCTGTCGTTGCGGCTGTGTAGCTCACTCGTTATCCGATTCCTACAGAGGATCCGACCCCCCATGTTTTATCGCACCTTTTGTAGTCTGTGTGCCAGAAACCCTAAAGCGTGGGGTACCCACCGTTGCGACTGCGTAACCCACTAGTGAGCCAATGTCCAGTGTTTCGATTCGCTGATGGAAGTCTTTTATATGCTTCTTTCTTAATCATTTCGCCGGTTGTTACAAGGTCGTCTTTTTCCGTAAGAAACCTGTGTGCCTTGTTTGGGATGAAATTCGCTCATGAGAACTGAGCTCGGGTTTTTTTGCTTTAGTACCCATTTTTAATATCATGATTTAAGTTTATTTAAAATAGACGGATTAAATGATGGATTCTCATTTTTTTGCATCCAGACCTGGTAGTTTCTCGAATCCCGCTAAAGATTATTGCAGCAAAGAAGGTGCATTTGAAGGACAAAGCATATTAAAGCATAAGGTGGTAGAATCGTTGCTCGAAGGAGAAAATTATGAGGGCCTGAAAGGAGACCAAGGAATGGTTGAGTACAATCATTAGAGGGTGGAAGCTCGTGCTTAGGCATTCCGTCAATTACCTAGCTTTTCCTAGGTTTTTTTATGAAATCTTTATCTGGAATGTAACGTTTGGATGAATCATGAGCATTCACAAAGTGACAAAACAGTGAGAGGGAACGGTTGGGGAGCTGAAAGGTTTTCCTTTTGGTATAAGTATGGGTGAGTGAGACAGAAATAAGGGGCTTTTTCCTGGAGAAACTCATGAACCACTTGTTGTAAGAGGAACTACTTCGTTTTACAATAATAAATTACAAATTTTTGCCTGTTGGAGAAAGTGTTGTGTGGAATGTTCAAATGTGATAAAATGAACAATGTTGAAGGGGAACTATTTCATTTTCAACTGTGTTTCATTAACTGTGAGAGTGTTCTAACTTTTTGAACCTATGTTCTTTTTTGAGTGTTCTCTAGTTTATTCTATCATAATTTCCACTATGGGTAATGAATGTTTTAACAATTGACGAGCTATCTTGTCATGTATATTTTATTCAAGTTTATGTGTTTTGATCCTAAGAACAGCTATCTGTGATTTATCTTAACATATGAATTGTACTACATTACTCATGAGTTGATAATATCGCTCCCTAGGGATAGCTTAGTTAGTATTGTTTTTGTATTTGTGTGTGATTTAGATGCAAGAGAGTCTAAGACGAGAGGTAAGAACCTGCGCATCACATTGTGACCACTCCTTGCATTCTTCATCAATCTGGATCTTAGATAGGAACTTGCATATCATACTTAAAGTCAAAATACAAAAATACATACGGTGGACCGGGCCACAACCGGTAAAACCCTTTGTTTTTGTTACTTGACCTACGGTAGCCGGACCGCAAACCGGACGGATTCCCTACACCAAATAGTCACGGGCTAGTTGGGAACGTTGACTGGGGAGAATCCCTTGCCGTTGTTGCCTGCGAATTTCTAGGCCTCAACAGTTTCTGGCGCTAGAAGTAGGGCCACCAGTGCATGGCTAGCTGGGGAAATACATTTCCTCGAAATTACTCCACCAGTGATAGTTTTGAAAGTAGTTTATTTCCTGACCCAAATACTAAAAAGAATAGAGAACATTTGTTTTCAGTAGACAACCAAGTAGTTAATGATCTAAGACGACACACACGGGCTTATGTAAAGAGTATAGGAGGATTACCCACGAACCCTTATTTACCCCAAAGACAATACAAGAAGAAAGATCATCCCATTTTGGAAGATTCAGTGTTGGTTGGAGATTTGGAAGAGTTGGTAGAAGTAGCGTTGCAGGAAGTTGTGCAGCCTTTGAATCAAGTAGGCCCAAACACACCTTACTGTTCTCCTGCACGTACTCCTGTTCCTTCACCTCCTCACTCTCCACCCAAACTCATGGTAGGTGTAAATGCAAATCAGACACTTAACCCACCAAATCCACCATCGGCTTGGAAAGCCAAATCACCCTTGAACTTAACACCTCCATTGCATGACTTACCTCAAGCTTTTGAAAAGATGTTGCCCAAGTTTGATCCAAATGAGAAGATATTAGTAGATGACCATTTACAAAGTTTCTATTTGGAAATAGAAGGATTAAGGGCTGGGGAACATGAGGATGTAGTTTGTAGACTTTTTTCGCATACCTTTAAAGGAGCAGTAGCATCATGGTACTTTGGTTTTCCTGCAAACTCTATCCCAAACTGGGATACCTTTGAAAGGATTTTCAGAAGTAAATATGCAGCCCAAAAAACTCATGCGGCTCTCATGAAAGGTCTGTGCACCTTAAAGAAAGAAATAAAAGAGAAGGTGCATAGTTTTACCCAAAGATTAGCAGCTTATCTTAAAAAAAATTCTGAAGCTGACAAATCCTCGGATAAAGTTCTGATTGAGTATTATACTTCAGCTCTAGGGCCTTATCTAGCCATGTTTGCCAAAATGAAATCCAAACCTACACTAGCAGAGACTTATGAAGAAGCGGAAAGAGTTAAGGCTGAAAAGGAAAGTATCAAAGACTATCCTGAACAGTCGGGAGAGAAAAATGTTGGAAGGAAAGCTTTGTTATTTATTAAGCCTAAAGAGGAGCAATCACCAGATTTCAAAGGAATGGCAAAGATGATGCAGAAGCTCTCTAACAGGATAATAGACTTGGAAAAGGAAAAGGAAACCTAGAAGTTTTATAAACCTTATTACAAGAAAAGGGAAGATAACAATCAATCCCAACCCCCTCCGCACGGCCCTGCATCGATGAACTTAACGGAGGTGGGGATGGATAACTTTTGCACTTTTCACCAACAACCCCATTCTGAAAAGAATTGTCCTCAATGGATAAATTCAATGACGTTGTTAATGAACCAGCTTTTGGATTCCAAGTTAACTGAGGATAATGACAAAGAAGGGAAAGACAACAATAAATCAACGGAAAAACAGGAGGATGAGGCTATGGTTTTATGAGATTGTGTATCGTTGTTTGATATCGAGGAGGAAAGGGACCTAAGACATGAGGATACCTTAGAAATCAATGTAACGACGAGAAGCTAGGGTTTGATTAAGGAAAACAGTCAGATGCTTCCAAAGATTAAGAAGCTTCAAAAGATTGTTAAGAAATTTCAAAAAAATACCTCACCTAATGAAGTTCCAGAATTTACCATCACCATTCAAAATCTAAAGCAGATCAACAGGCCTACTAGACCCATTGAAGAGAAAATAAATAATGTTAAAACGCATCTCACAGAACATAAGATGGATTATGACATCGTGGAGGATATCAAAATGGTAAGAGCAAATATCTCGTTATTTGAGATGTGCAGTGTGCCGCAGCAAAAGGAAAAGTTATTGAAAGCACTTGAAATGTCAGAGGAGAAACTCCCCACTAAAAATCGGCCCCGGGAAGAAGAAATTGGTGAGGCAAGTGTGGGAGGTAAGCCTAAATGCAAGACCCCTCCTTTTCTCCTCACTTTTGAAATTTTCAATCACAAGGTGCACAATTGTCTAGTAGACTGAGGACTCGGGGGCATCAGTCAATGTTATGCCGCTGCCAGTCTGCAAAAAGATAAATGGACAACCTAAACCATCTGCTTGGAGGGTCATTCAGTTGGATAGAACGAATGTGAAGGTGATCGGGGAAATGGAGGATGTTCGCATTCGCTTTTCTTCAAATGATAAGGTATGTCAATTCATTGACATTGTGGTGGCCAACATACCCGAAGCTTATGGGCTTGTCTTGAGCAGAGATTGGTCGGCAAAGCTGAGTGGATATTTTTCCTCGGACTGGTCACATATGTGGCTACCTTATAAAGGAATCCCAAATCAAATTAAATTTTTAAGAGAGCCACACATGAAACACAATGTTACTTAGTTCGAAGAAAAAAATGAACCAGTGAATTCTATTTTGGGAAATTACTTTATTGAACTAGAACCGGGAAATTATCAAGCGGAAGAAGTCAGTGATACGTCAGACGCTCAGCCTGATCTCCTTCGATTCTCACAGGCTGATGAAATCGATTGTAAAATAGTAGACTTAACTATAGATGTAGGTATTAATTCACGCACAGTAGCGGTTAGCGATTTTTGGACGCTTTTCTTTGATGGTTCTAAAACCTTAGAGGGGTCAGGAGTCGGCTGTGTCCTGATTGATCCTAAGAAAAATAAACATTTTCTTTCATGTAGGTTAGAGTTTGAATGTACCAATAACACAGCTGAATATGAAGCATTAGTTCAGGGACTAAGAAAAGCAATTGAATTAAAGGTAAAAAATCTGAAAGTGTTTGGAGATTCTGAAATAATTGTAAAACAAATTTGAAATCAAATACATTGCATTTCTCCTCATTTAAAATCTTATCAAAATGAAGTATGGGATTTGTTTAAATGTTTTAATGCATTTAACATTGTATCGATTCCTAGACTTAAGAATGCAGCAGCTGATTTGTTGGCCACCTCAGCTACGAGGCTTGTGCCCTCTAATAATCGGTGCTCTGTTGAATTTCTTTTCAGGCCTTCAGTTCCAGATATGATTACCAATCTACGAGTTTTTGATGATGATCAACAAATTATAGAATACTTGACAAATGACGAGACCTTCAAAGGGGCGATTATTGATGATGAAGAACATCAAGCCGAGCTAAAATTCGATAATTTTATTCCTAAAGGATTCAGGACTTTAGAGCGAATGTTTGATTTAAATGAGAAATTTAGAAGGCCAGTGAATGTGAAGACTCATAGCTCGTCTCTACAGTTCAAGTTGATTAATTTGGGGACTGAAATTGAGCCTAAATATGTGAATTTGGGAAAGTGTTGCTCCCCAGGTGAAAGGAATAAGTTCATCAGTTTGTTCAAACAATACAAAGATGTTTTTGCCTGGACGTATGAAGATCTGAAGAAATATGACACCAATATTATTCAACATGTTATCCCCATCAGATCTAGAATCAAACCTTATCAGCAGCCTTTAAGGAAAATGCATCCAAAATTAGAGCCTTTGATTCATAATGAAGTTAAGAAGCTATTGGATGCTAGAATTATCTTCAAAGTTAGACACTCGGAATGGGTTTCAAATCTGGTACCAGTAAGGAAGAAATCCAGAGAAATTAGGCTATGTGTGGATTTCATAAACTTAAATCGCGCCTCGGATAAAGAAAATTATCCTATTCCACCCATGGAACAGATATTGCAAATGGTTTCGGGTTCTGAATTATTCTCTTTATTAGATGGATTCTCAGGCTACAATCAAGTATTAGTAGCTGAAGAAGACAGACTTAAAATGACATTCAGAACCAGATGGGGAACTTTTGCTTACAGAAGGATGCCCTTTGGACTCATAAATGCTGGAGCTACTTTCCAGAGGGCTATGGACATAGCTTTCCGCGGTTTGATTGGTCGCAGTGCTGTAGTATACCTAGTGCTATAGTATACCTCGATGACATCACGATATTCTCAAAGAAAAGAGAGGAACACACATTTCATCTAAAGCAAATTTTTGAACGCTGCCGAAAATATGGTATCTCACTAAACCCCAAGAAGTGTGTGTTTGTCGTTACCGAAGGTAAGTTGTTGGGTCACGTGGTTTCTAAGAAAGGGATCTCCATAGACCCAGAGATGATCAAAGCTATCGAACAGATTCCTTTACCCCATAATAAAAAGGGCATGCAGTCATTTATGGGGACAATAAATTTTTTGCGAAGGTTTGTGCCAGATTTCGCTCAAATTGTTAAACCTTTGCAGCAAATGGTAAAGTGGAGTGTACAATTCAAATGGACCAATGCAGAGAAGAATGCATTTAGTAAAATAAAGACAGTTGTTGCACACGCACCCTCCCTCAAAAGTCCGAATTTTGAGAAATATTTTATTTTGTACACTTTTGTATCTGACGATTCACTAGCAGCGGTGCTTACCCAGAAGGAACATGGGGGAGATGAGTTTCCCATATCATTTATGAGCACTGGTCTGCAAGGGGCCGAATTGAATTGCCCAGCTATGGATAAACAAGCTTACGCAGTGTTCAAATCAGTAAAACAATTCAGGCCATATATACTTAAGAACCGGACAAAGGTAATAGTTCCACACCCAGCTGTGAGGTCTCTTTTCGTGCAAAAGGAAGTAGGAGAAAGAAGAGGCAACTGGGTAATAGCTCTACAGGAGTATGACCTCGAATTCAAGCCAGCCTCCATAGTTAAAGGGCAAGGGTTGTGCAAACTAATGACTGTCAGTAAAGACAATGAAGAAAATGACTGGGAAGACGAAGCTGAATTACATTTGATGGATGTATGTCCTCTTTTCATAGCTCCGGACTCCTGGTATCGAGACCTTGTGCATTACCTTCAGGCGGGATTGTTGCCAGAACATTGGAATTCTAAGAAAAGAAGAGCACTGGGTCTTAAATCAGCCTCATATCAAATTGTTGAAGGAATATTATTCAGAAAGAATTACAATGGAGTTCTTCTTAGATGCTTAGAGAAAGAAGATGCGAAGAAGGTCATGATGGATTTACATGATGGGCCTACTGGAGGACACTTCTCCGGAGATACTAAAGCTCATAAAACTCTTAGAGCCAGGTACTATTGGCCCACACTGTTTAAAGATGCACACGCCCATGTCAGAAGGTGCGACATTTGTCAAAGGTGTGGTGGAAGACAAGTTAAAGCAGCAGGACCATTAAAGACTGTGATGATAACAGAACCTTTTGAGCAATGGGGGATGGATATCATTGGAGAGATAAAGCCAAATTCTTCCCTACAATGCAAGTATATTCTGACGGCAACCGACTACTTCACTCGTTGGGTCGAAGCCATTCCATTGCGTAAAGTGAATGAAGATGCAGTCATGGACTTCTTGCAAGATCATATTATGACCAGGTTTGGAGTTCCAATTTCTCTAGTTTTCGATAATGCTACTTATTTTTCCTCTATTAGATTAACTGTGTTTGCTCATGAAAAAGGAATTAAGTTGCATTACTCCGCAAATTATTATCCACAAGGAAAAGGCTTGGCTGAATCTTCAAACAAAAATCTGATTAGAATCTTAAAAAAGACTGTGATAGAAAACTAGAGAAGTTGGCATTCAACTTTACCAAATGCTCTTTGGGCTGATAGGGTCACCCCCAAGACTTCGTTAGGTGTGTCTCCATATACCCTTGTTTATGGAAAAGAGGCCATCCTACCCCCCAATATCATGCTACCCTCTTCCATAATCTCTCAAGAATCTAGAGGATCAGATAATGAAGTTTTGCAGATGAGGATACATAATCTTTTGAAGGCAGAGGAATCTAGATCCAAGGCCAGAGAACGTTTTAAACAACAGCAGGAGGTAGTAAAGAGGTGTTTTGATAAGCACAAAGCTGGAACAAAATAATTTGAGGTGGGAGGTTTGGTTCTCAAGTGGGATCACCCTCATGATGAGAAAGGAAAACAAACGAAATTTCAACAGTTATGGGTAGGCCCTTTCCAGATTGTAGCAAAGCTTGGCCCCTCAACCTATAAGTTGCGGGATTTACAGGGATGGGAAGACAACTTACCAGTAAATGGTTTAGTTCTTAAGCCTTATTTTTCTTGATTTTGTTTTATTTTTCTCTATTTTGTATATAAATAATTGACTTGTTGTGCCATTTTGATTTGTTACTTTCCTGTCTGTTTAGTGTAGATTTCTTCTGATTCCAATAAAGGGAGCAAATTTTTGGTCGCATGGAGAGAATCAGGACCCTTGATAAACTTAGATTCTTTGGGAAATGGACTGTTTGAATCTGTTGGAATTTCTTCTAGTAAATAGTTTTCCTAAAGTTTCTATGAACACATTGGAGTCCAGCATAATCCCTGAAATAACTCATAATCAAAAGGTCTGGAATACTATTTCAAGGCTCCATCCTTTTCACATCTAAAACGTCTTAGGGGGTGACAGCAAAAGACCCATGGAAAGGGGAGCAGGGTAAACAGTATGTTATATCTAAATGATCCCATGCCAAGAATTGAAAGCCAAAAGGCAAGAGTCAAAATCTCCTAAGAAAGCACTATGTATCAAAACGAAGTACTAAACCATACGAGTACGAAATTGCCAAAAGTTCTTCTCCGTTTGTGAGCTGAAAAATAAATACATCTCTCACACAAAAGGAAACTGGATAGAGGAGCCTAGATATAAAAATTTAGAAAGAAAGGCATGCAGGAGGACTCAAGAGAAAGGACAAAATGTCCAAAGGGCACAAAAGTGCAGATTGGCATGGGAATGGGGAACAAACGAATATTTATGTTCACCATGCATTCAAATCCTATGGCATCTAAGCTGGAAGCCACCCAAAGACAAAGTTAAAATGAAATCCACTTACTCAAGCCTCAAAAGAGTTATCCTGACCTTGATATTTTGGTATCCATTCCCAAAAAATTGGACTATCATCAACGATTACAATGTTCATATACGTGACATGATGGGAATCCAGACATCTAGAAGAATTCTATATGTTGGTTCCACTACTGAACAGTCTATTGCTCAAGGAGAATTTTATTCAGAGATCTGGATTCACCAATGAGTCGCCAATTGTTGCAGCTGCAACTGTTCCCAAATTTCTTGAAATTTTGGATCCTCATTTTTTTATTTTGTTTGCCCCACTCTGCTACATGTCGGATTATTTGAGGCCGGTTTTTTTATATTTGAGATTCCGTCTTGGTCTGTGCATATTTTGGACTGTAAGGCTCTGTTAGTGGTAAGTTGTTTCATCTGTGAGTTTAAAGTGGTTTTTTAGTCGCCGTGCTTTCGAAAGTCAGTCAAACGTGGTGCTGATAGTTAGAAACTTTCGCTAAACTCAAATTCTGTTTTGAAAAAGACCTTGCTTTGCATTTTTCAGAAAATATTTTGACTTTAATCGAAGGCTGCAGCCTGATTAACTTTCGTCGTTGCGGCTCCAGAATAGGCTAATTGCTCGTCGGACTGTTTGTCTTTTTGCCGATGTCTAGCTCTTTAATTTTTCGACGTTGACTGGTCCGTGGGTTTTTTTTTACCTATGAACTTCCACCGTTGCGGCTGTGTAGCTCACTCGTTATCTGATGCCTACAAAGGATCCGACCCCCATTGTTTTGTCGCGCCTTTTGTAGTCTATGTATTGAAAACCCTAGAGCGTGGGGTACCCGCTGTTGTGACTGTGTAACCCACTAGTGAGTCGACGTCCAGTGTTCCTATTCGTCGATGGAAGTCTTTTATATGTTTCTTTCTTAATCGTTTCGTCGGTTGTTACGAGGTCATCTTTTTTCGTAAGAAACCTGTGTGCCTTGTTTGGGATGAAATTCGCACATGAGAATCGAGCTTGGGTTTTTCTGCTTTAGTACCCATTTTTAATATCATGATTTAAGTTTATTTAAAATAGACGGATTAAATGATGGATTCTCATTTGTTTGCATCCAGACATGGCAGTTTCTCGGATCCCGCTAAATATTATTGCGGCAAAGAAGGTGTATTTGAAGGACAAAGCATAAGGTGGCAGAATCGTTGCTCGAAGGAGAAAATTATGAGGGCCTGAAAGGAGACTGAGGAATGGTCAAGTACAATCATTAGAGGGTGGAAGCTCGTGCTTAGGCATTATGTCAGTTACCTAGCTTTTCTCGGGTTTTTTTTATGAAATCTTTATCTAGAATGTAACGTTTGGATGAATCATGAACATTCACAAAGTGACAAAACAGTGAGAGGGAACGGTTGGGGAGCTGAAAGGTTTTCCTTTTGGTACAAGTATGGGTGAGTGAGAGAGAAATAAGGGGCTTTTTCCTAGAGAAACTCGTGAACCACTTGTTGTAAGAGGAACTACTTCGTTTTACAATAATAAATTACAAATTTTTTCCTGTTGAAGAAAGTGCTGTGTGGAATGTTCAAATGTGATAAAATGAACAATGTTGAAGGGGAACTATTTCGTTTTCAGCTATGTTTCATTAACTGTGAGAGCGTTCTAACTTTCTGAACCCATGTTCTTTTTTGAGTGTTCTCTGGTTTATTCTATGATAATTTCCACTATGGGTAATGAATGTTTTAATAGTTGACGAGTTATCTTGTCATGTATATTTTATTCATGTTTATGTGTTTTGATCCTAAGAACAGCTATCTATGATTTATCTTAACATATGAACTGTACTACATTACTCATGAATTGATAATCTCGCTCCCTATGGATAGCTTAGTTAGTATTGTTTTTCTAGTTGTGTGTGATTTAGATGCAAGAGAATCTAAGAAAAGAGGTAAGAACCTATGCATCACATTGTGACTACTCCTTGCATTCTTCATCAATCTGCATCTTAGATAGGCACTTGCATATCATACTTAAAGTCAAAATACAAAAATACATACGGTGGACCGGGCCGCAACCAGTAAAACCCTTTGTTTTTGTTACTTGACCTACAGTAGCCAGACTGCAAACCGAGAGGATTCCCTACACCAAACAGTCACGAGCTAGTTGGGAACGTTGACTGGGGAGAATCCCTTACTGTTGCTTCCTGCGAATTTCCATGCCTCAACAGGTCTTAAAACTTATTTCCAAAGTTTTGTGGAAAATATTTGGTTTCCAATAGAACAAAGGAGAGACAATCAAGACACTTGGTCTTCTCCACCATTAGGCATACCAAATCAGCGTTGGGAAGAGGTCTCAATGTATGTTATCATATGTATACCAAAGTGAGAAGGAAATATTTTCATTTTGGTATTAGTGGATCGAATCACAAAGTATTCCCATTTCCGATCTCTTTCACATCCTTTTAAAGAAAGTACAATAGTTGCAACATTCATGGAAACAATTTGAAATCTACATGGAACCATCAAGAATATTTTAGGTGACAGAGATCCAATTTTCAATGTTAATTTTTGGAAGGAAATATTTTCTTGTTTTGACCTTAGTTGGCTTACAATTCCTCTTATACTCCTCAACTGTATGGGCAAGTCGAGATTGTGATAAATGCCTAGAATGGTACCTTTGTTGCTTTGCATTTGATAAAGATAGATAATGGGTTAAGTAGTTTCCCTTAACAAAATGGTGTTACAACACATATTTCCATACTATTGGAATGTATTAAACCCACTCAATACTTAGGATAAAATAATTAATCATTATTTGATTAATTATCTACCCACTAGCTTAATTAGTTGGCATCCACTTGCACCTTAAAGTTAACACGTGCCATCTACACCCTAGGAATGCTTTATTTCTGATTCTGGGTTGATCTTGGACACTTTATGGACATCCAGAATTAGTAAATAGCGCTTTGCAGCAGATTCTGCTTTATTCTACTTTATCTTGCTTTTCTGTGGATAAGGTAAATGTAGTTAACTAGGAAACTGGGTTCTTTTGTTAGCAACCCATCCTTCGTGACTTTCTCTCCATTTTCTAGGACTAGTATGGTTTTCCATCTCCCTTGCCAACTCACTCATGCCTTTTCTAATTCATGAGGTCCTTGACAGATTTGGGAGTGCTTTAGCCACCTATGGGGGTTTGATATATTTTGGTAAGTCGGCCTTTTTGATCTTTATGAGTTGTCTCCATACAACTTGATTTTCCTATGAGGGATTTACTATTTATGTACACTATTATTCATCATTATTCAATGGACGGATATACACCAATATTCATCTCTTCATTCATGTGATTCAGTCTCTTTTCTTCTCTCTATTTTTCTTGCATATGCTTGTGAGAATTCTTAGTAGCAAGATCTATTTCTCGTGCTTCTTCTTAGCATCTTTGCTCATAACATTGAAGCTATTATTTCTACACATACTTCATTAAAAATGTCACCATTTATGGCACTATATGGTTATCATATTCCTTCCAACATGTCATCCTTAAAAGAGAAAGCTAAGGTTCAAGTAGTGGAGGATCAAATAGAGCACCAATAAGAGTTTCTACAACTGTTGAAATATAACTTGGATATAACACAAAATACAATGAAACAACAAGTCAATCAACATTGTAGTGAAAGAAAATTTGAAGTGGGAGATTGGGTATTTATTAAGCTACAATCATACAAATAGATGTCTCTTAAGGAACAAAAGAAGGACAATAAATTAGCACCTAAGTACTATGGTACCTATAAGGCGTTGCAAAGGATAAGAAGTATGGATTACAAATTGGAGTTGCCTTCATATTCACATGTACATGCAATCTTCCATGTTTCTTTCCTAGAAAGGTAAATTCATAACAAGATCCTGGTCTAGACTATTTTACCAAATATTGATGAAGGAAAATTGATACTAGAACATGAAACAATACTTGACAAAAGGATCATGAAACTGTGAATAGGAAATCAATGAGTGCCTCATCAAGTTGAAGCCCTTGCTTATATGGGAGGTGACATGGGAATATGAGTGCTTCATGCAGAAATTCCAAAGTTCATCAAGTGTTGAGGACAACACTTGTTTGAAGGGGAGGGGCATGTTACACCCTATATATTGTGACATTACATTTGTAATATTATATTAGTATTGTCTTTATTAGTCCGATAGGACCTTAATTGTAATTGTATGGTCAACTAGAATTATAAGTTCACCCTTTATATCCTATATATATACACGAAAGAGACATAGTTTTAGGATCATCGCATCTTGTCTTTTACGTTTGATACATTGTATAAGGAGGTTTTCGCCTCAAGCATGCTTCTTATTCATCTCCTTATTTTATTCTCAAGGCATTGGGTTACTCTTTCTTTCTAATTACGTCTGATTCATTCTCAATGGAGACATAGTCTCAAAAGATTCCTCGTCTCCCTGACAAATAACATTCCGACACGTGTCTCATGGCTTGGCGAATGATGGCTAGACAGGTGTCGCGCATGTTTGGCGCGGTTATTTCTTCTTGCGACTTACTATTTTGGCAGTGCAATTAATGTAATTACGTCTGTAACTACACCAAAGGCACCATGTCTAGCTCATGTAGTTCCCTTCACGTTTCCTCAGATCCTATCTCCTGTCAGATACTATTTTGGTTTGATTGATTACCTTAGATCTGAGGGCTTCAAACACCTCAAGGGTTTCGAGAGACTGGTTGGTTGTCAAGGGTTTCCGTAGTTCTAAAGTAGACAGGCTTGGGGTTGAAGACGATGAGGCTACCACTGCGGTGTTGAAGACAAAGGATAGAGTTGAATGTGGATGTTGGGGTCCCGAACAATGGAGTTAGGATCGAAGTCAATTGCGTGGACGTCCTAAAAGAAGGTCCCAGAGTTGAACCTGGATGGAATGCTACACCAAAATATAGATCGGGTCGAGGATGAAGACATCGAGGTCACAAAATTCAAACCTGAGGTTGACGCCAAGGATGCAATGGGTGTGGCGAAGGATAAATTGGGGTTTGAAGCAGCTGAATTACTAAAATAGGGGGTTGTTGTAGAGGACGCATAGGTGTTGAACAAGAAACCTGTGGATGAAATCAAGTTGTTAAAAGGGAAAGAAGATGGGGTCGAAGTCGATTCACGGGTGCCCCTTGTAAGGATAAGAGCCCCAAACAGATATTCCTTAGTGGGTATTTTTTTGCTTCCTCGGAGATTCTACAAAGGTGGGTTCTCCAGAGTTAATATATACCTCAATATTTCACCATTGTTTATGTATATAATATGAGAGTCTTTCATAATTCTCACATGAATTTGGTGCTTGTATTGATTTAGATTTTCCCTCCCCAACATGTGGTTGTTTTCCTTTAAACCCTAGTCGACCCCTTGAAACCTTAGATTTTTTCAAGGTTCAGGTACGACACTATAGGCTTGTAAGATCTGAGAAGATGTTTGAAGACGTATCTAAGAAGAGAAACTGGACTTGGAATTTAGGCAATTCTAAACATGGTGATGACATTGGTCTCGGTGGAAAGAAATTGAAACTGTCAAGTATTGGTATTGAGCTTCGTTGAGTCTCCACTTCCTCAAGAATGGAAGCAATGTTTAGACATTCAGGTTTGTTTCCTTCTAATTTTTTTTGCTTATTACATATTGTGTTTTTCTTTTATTTATGTTTTTTTCGTTGTTGTTGTCATTGAATTCGCGTTCAGGTTTGTTTCCTTCATGTTTGTAGATACCGCCATTCCTATAAATTGTCGTCATCCAAGTTCATCAGGCCTGCAAAATGGATCTTCCTCAAGGCCACTTTACGTTTGCCTCAACTACCAACAACTACTCAAGGTTCAGGTGCAGTACTATAGGATTGTTGGATCTAAGAACATGTTTGAAGACATATCTAAGAAGAGAAAATGGAGTTGGAAATCAGGAAATTCTAAACATGGTGATGAGATTGGTGTTGGTGGACAAAAATTGAAACTGTCAAAGTATGTTGAGTTCCAAATCCATTAGCAGATTACCTAACATTCCTTCCGAGTAGAATGTCAGTTTATTGAGCATATAAAGATGATACCCAAAACTATCAATTTAATTCTCAGCTTTTCTTCTTGTTTCGGCAACACCTCCAATTTCATATCCAATTCCCTACCCATTTATAGCAAGAAAGCTCGTATTGTGCGAGCTAAGGGAATGATATAGGAATATATTGCATTTATGAATAATGGTGAGCATTGTCCTTCAGTTAATTCAAAGTTCAAAGCACGGGTAAACCACTGAGCTCAAATTCTTTTGAAAAGAGTAACTCCTTTGTGCTAAGGATTGACTGGGTTTGTGGGTTCTCATGGAAATTTAAAGTATAGCCCCTCCTAAAACATTGTCATACAAAGGGGTATGTATATTCCAATGTTTAGATTGTAAGTCCCATTAGCTCTGGCCCACCTAGCCATACTGAAGAAAGTAGGAGTGCCTAACAGTAATGGCCCCATCAACAAGGTCAGGGACTCCAGATTGAGAGAGACTAATCCGCAGCCGGACTGTACATTTTGAATCTCTGCATCTCCTGCCACTACTATTTTGTTACAAGTTACACGGCCTAAGAATTGAAGGTTTCAGGCTCTTTTATTTTTCAAAGAAAAAACAAAAATCTCTCAATACATGTATGCATAAATTGAAAATTACATTGGAATTGGTGTTGGGAATCAGTGCCGAACATAAGTTTCAAAGCTTATAACTTGTACAATAATCCAACACGCCAGAGAATAAATACACCACAGATTTAAAAAAAAAAAAACCATTAATTATTTTTATTCTGCAAAATTAGTGAGATTCCAAAGTACAATTCCAAAACGCAAATAACAATATATAGATTTATTTTAAGCTGGGATTTATTAAGTACGAATTTATTAAGTATGTAAAGATCCAATTTTTGTTAGGGTTGTGTAAATTCTTGTTTACCCCTTAAATTATTTGATCCATACCCCCATACCTTAGATAATAATATCTCAAATCATTCTATGTATTCATGGAATGCACATAAAGTCTCTACATGAATGCATTGAATGTCTGCTCAGATTTTCTTTTTTTACAGTCTATTTAAAAATGCAATGCAAGTTGTGCATGTTTTGTCATTATCTGGTCTTTTTACTTGATTTCAAAGAATCTAATATAAAAACATAGAGTCTCCCTGAATTGAACAAAGAACGCTATCCAGTCCTATAAAACTGATAATGTTCAGTTGCTAAGTTGCTGATGTTGCAATTCACGACATCCAGACCTGTAGAACTGTATGCAAACGAATTGGAAGGCAAAACTTCAAAATTTCAATTTTTTGGGGTAGGTCCATCATAATTTTTCGGTTTAAAACATATTTCGATTTCAATTATTTGAAGTAAAACCACTTTAACTTTTGTTTTTAGATTTTTGTTTTCGATTTCAATTATTTGAAGTAAATCACCTTTAACTTTTATCTTCATAATTTTTTTCTTGGGTAGATCACCTTTACATTAGAATTTTTACTGATCTTTATTTTTGTTGTTCAGGGTAGATCAATATTCTTGTAAATGTAAATCTAAGTAATAAAAGAAGTTCTAAAAAATATATGTAAAAAAAATTGAGAAGTTTCTAAATCAAAATGAATATATTTTGGAGTGCATCCATCTTTTAGTCTTAGTTTTTCATTTTTCCCTATAAATCTAAATGTAAGTATTGGTATAAATTAAAAATATATGTATATTTAATATTAATAAAAATTAAAATTCAAAATTAAATTCAAAAGCTTTTAAATTAAAATGGATCTATTATTTTTCTATATAACTAAACAGAACAATAGCTATATTTGCTACACAAATGGCTTATTTCCTTGAATAGGAAGCTCTTCACGGGGAGTTTAGCTTTAATTGGTGGAATATTGACAACTTTTAGTTTTTCAACAATATGATATAGAATGATACCATTGGATAGGTGTCAAATAAATGAAATGAGGGTTTTGTTGATGTATTTGTAACTTCGGAATGTATTCACTTGTATATCTTATATTATACCCCGATGTTCCTATCAGGAGAGTCATTAATATAATAAAGTCATGTAAAGTCATTGAGGTTAACCCTCCATTGTAAGTCAGGGCAATAGTCCGAACAATTGAGTCGAGGTTAACCCTCCTTGTTGATCAAGGGGTAAAGTCCCCATAGTTGTGGGGCACTAAGGTTGTTAGACTCTCCTAGAGAAGTCGGGCCTGGTAAGTAATTGTTAAGTGATGCCAACTTGTTGGAATGGACATAAAGTGAACGGAAGAATATAAATAGAAGTGAGGCTCTCCTCATTTCTACACACACACTCACTCACTGGGGCACATGAGTGAGAGAGGAGAAGCTCTCTCAAGTGAGAGAGAGAGAGAGAGAGAGAGAGAACAACTGTGGGAGATCATCTTTTCTGTCTTTGGGTTTTACTGCTGCTATTGGTGCTCATTCTATCTCTGAGGAAGTTGCGGGGTTTTCTCCTTTATGGTTTCCTAGAGGAAAATTCTTTGTGTCTCTTGTCTCTTGTGATTATTGTTGTGCATGTTATTCTCTCAGATAAAATCCTAGATCATATTGCTTAAATGATAAAAATCTAGCATGGTATCAGAGCTAACCTGAGAAGAGGACACTGTGCAACTGCAGAAGCTAGGGCTTCCTACTTTTTGGGTCTCTCTCCACAATCCATCAGCAAAAGGAGGCTAGGCTAACTCTCCATTGAAGGGCACATCTTTCTGTCGAAGCCGAATTTGATTCTGGGCATTTTCAGTTTTTGCTGCGGGAAATTAGGGCTTTTTACAGAAGAGGAATTTTTGAGTGAGCGTAGCATAGGATTACTCTCCTCATCAAAATAGAAGTTTAGAGACCTGGGTCGAGACTTTTGGTTGGGTGAAACTCCAGGAAAGTCAAACCCTAGTTTGACCCCGAGCCTGAAAAACCCTACAATACTAAAACTGGTAGTTTAGGTACATTCATTATATATCGGGATTGAATAAGTATTAGAGGCCCAAATTCTCACAGGCCAAAGATAAAATCCTAATTTACCCTATGTAAAAATTTCAGACTCAAATTCACTATATTCTGGGAGATATGATTCCTCCAAATCAGGGTTCTAGCCTCTTCCAGAATTCATCCCTAAACAGGACACCTAGGGAGAATTGCTATATCTTGAGATACAAAGGTCCAAATGGAATTTAGCAAGATGTGCCAGATAGGGAATGGAATGTACTTTCTGTGGTGAACATTTTAGACCCTGATGATGAAACAGTGACATGTGGCAATCCATACAAGTTCGCTATGCTAAACAATCCTGAAACATGTCACCTTTGAAAACTCTCATAAGTCCCAATTGGTGAAACCAATTTTGGTCAAACCTATGGTGTTGAAAAGAGGATAGACTAGGTTACGTCAGTACAAAATTTCAGACACGGAGGAGTAGTAATGTCTGAGATACCACAGAAAAAATATCAGGAATTTATATAGAAGAAATTGGTAAACTAGGGCTTCATATTCTAGGAGCTTCCCTCCACTGTTTTAGAAAAAAGAGTACATTGGACAGCTCACCGTAAAGAGGCCTATCTTTCTATCCAATCAGATCTGAAATATTCCAAGTTTTTGAAATTAGCGTTTCTCTGACAAACCCTAGATCAGCCAGCTCCAACACCAGGATGGACACCTCAAATCGGTTAGATCTAATCTTTTGCTATTTACATTTGAGGTTCTCATTTCTAAATGACTAGTCATCGCAACTTGATGACAAGCTTGGTGAAACTGACAAATTCCAAGCATGGAAGTATTGGATCTCACTGGTTCTTGAAGGAAATGAATTGGACACCTACATAAGTGGAGAGGTTCCAGTTCCAGAGGGAGATGAGGCTAAAGCCTTACACAAGAAGAAGTTGGTTAAGGCCAAGAAGATCATTGTTGATTCAATCAAGGATCACCTTATACCACAAGTGTCTTCCCTAAAGACACCTAAAGAGATGTTTTGATTTCTTGACCAAGCTATTTGAAGGGAAGAACATAAATCGGAAGATGACTTTGAGAAAACAGTTGAAGAATGTGAAGATCCGGAATGCAGAGATCATGCAATCATACTTTACAAGGGTCTCTCAAATCAAAAAAGAACTTAAATCAGTGGAAGAAGAAGTAGAGAATACAGAAGTTGTGATAACTGCCTTGAACGACCTCCCAGGATCAAGGGATTTATTCATTTGAGGAATGTGTTCCAGAAGGAAGTGATTACCTTTAGCAAACTCTGGGAAGAAAACACACAAGACAAAGCTCGACTCTTAATAAGAGAAAAGAAGATGGGAGCAACTGAAGATCAAGATTTCACAGAAGATATCTCAAGCGATGAGGAATATGAAGAACTCAATTCTTGAAGAACCTCTTATCCATCTTAAGTATTTGGATAAGAAATGATGTTGTTATGAATGAAGAAGATGATGAAGTTGAAAGGAGTCTACCCATGAAACAAATAAAGATAAGTATTCAACCGTCATTTCATGATATTGTTTTCTTTTGCATTTGTTTATATTCAGTTGATGTATTATGCATGATAGAATGTTTGCATTAATGACATAATACTACTAATATGCATGTGATGGGTAAGTAGATCATGGTGCTATACAACTCTCCATTGCTACTTATATAGAATGAAACCTCTTTGCTGACATATTGGATTAGTGCACAATATCAATGTTGTCCTGGTAGAGATGGAAGGCATCTAGAAAGTTTCCGTGAGATATGGTGGAATGTTGTATTGGCTAAAATAGTTTCATGATTATATCTTTATGCATAAGAATTTACCATTATGAATATCCATTATAAAATGTTTCTAACCATACAACTAATGCATTTGGCTTGTAGGAAATATCACGCACAATCACCTACAAGAAAAGAAGGAAGAGACTTGTTCCAAAGAATAAGTGACGACAGTTCAAGAAAGAATCCAAGATGAAGAATAATATGATGATCCTTTCAAAGAAGAGATCTCAAACACAGTGCAGTTATGTAACACTGTTGAGCGACATCATTGATGAAGAACCTTCCAGTTGTGAAGAAGAAGCCAAGAAGAAAGGGAAGGAGAGTACCAGTTCAAGAAGAATGATGTCTAGAATGCAACATCGAGACCTGAAGGGAAGTTCATAGTATCTTCCATATGGATCTACAAGATCTAACATACAGTAGATGGCAACATCGTGGGATACAGTGGCAAGATTCGTAGCACGAGGATTGTCGCGGAAAGAAGGCATAAACTATGAAGAGACATTTGCAGCCATTGGAAGTTAAGACACATGACAAGTAGGCTCATATGTGCAAATTACAGAAAGCCTTGTACGAGCTCAGAAGACACCCATGGGATAACACATACATGAGGAGCTTGATGAAGATCTTAACCTTTGCTACAAGGTTGAAGATGAAATCATATAGAGGATGACAAGCTCACAAATGGGTGAGAGAAGAACGTTTTCAAGATAGAGGATATTGGTATCCAGTGACCCTAGATGGATACATAGAATAACAGTAGCAGAGGAAGCTACTTGTCACTTTAGTACAGGATACATAGAGTATGAAAGGCAGAGGGAGAATGATACTCCACTTCAGAGGGAGTGACTGCAAAAGATCCTGAGGTTCAACATGGTACGACAGGATGGACAGCTTACTGATGGCTTTAGGATTTACTGAGAGTAAAGCGGATTCCAACCTTTACTTCAAGGTTGAATGTGGAAGACCAGTAATGCTCCTGTTATATGCCAATGACTTGTTCCTGATAGAAAAGAGGAACTCATTAAAGTTGCAAGAAGGAGACTTGTTGTCGAGTTCGAGATGAAGGACTTGGATATGATGCACTACTTTCTAGGCATGGAGGTGTGGCAGAATGCGGATGGAATCTCCCTGGGACAAGGGAAGTATGCAATGGATATATTGAAGAGGTTCAGGATGATGGACTGCAAGGCCATGACAACACCTATGGCACCGAACCTGAAGTTATTGAGTGTTGCTTCATCAGAGTCAGTTGATGCCACGATGTATCGTCAGATGATTCGTTCCTTGATGTACCTGACGAATACGAGACCAGATATTTGCTTTGCTGTGAACACATTAAGACATGTTCACCTGATGATTGCAAAGCATGCATTGAGGTACCTGAAGGGTACAGTTGATTATGGGCTCAAGTATGAGGCGAATAAGAACATTAACCTAGAGGTTTATGTGGATTCGGATTGGGTAGGCAGTGCCATTGATAGGAAGAGCACTTCTTGGTGTAGCAGGAAGCAGTCATGTGTGGAACTGAGTACAGCTGAGGAAAAATATGTTGCCACTTGCTATTTGAGAGGTAGTATGTTTCTTTTGAAAACTACTATTTTATTTGATTGATCTAACTTGCATTTTTTGTATGATGCAGAGAGGAGCAGTGAAGCTCCAGTATGTGATCCAGATCGATATCTTTCGAAAGAAGGAGTTCTAGCATAGTCGGTGAGACAGGTTGTCTGAGCATAAATCCTGGTGAAGCTCATAGGTTGCTTAGACGTAATCAGTCATGTAGGTTGTCCTCGGATGTAATCGGTCCTGGCGAAGCTCGCAGGTTATCCTTGGACGTAATCAGCCCTGATGTGATTCTATGTTAGAAATGGCCAGAGTGAAGTTCGAGTACTTCAGGGAGAAGCTTGGTGTTCTCCAGATCGAGGTTCCTTCCAAGGGGAAGTGATGAATCCGTGAGCCCTTTTGACATGGTGAGAGGTTGGTTCCTTCCATGGTCAGATGTAAGTGCAAAGACATTCTGATGTAATTGTGGGAAGTGTTCCCACATGATCATTGCAGAGACACTCTGATGAGATTGTGGGTTGTATTACCACATGATCAGTATAGAGATATTCTGATGTGATTGTGGGATGTGTTCACACATGATCAGTGTAGAGCCATTCTTATGTAATTGAGGGATATATTCCCACATGATCAGATATAAGTGCAGAGATGCTCTGATGTGATTGTGGGTTGTGTTACCACATGATCAATGCAGAGATATTCTGATGTGATTATGGGATGTGTTCTCACATGATCAGTGCAGATCCATTCTGATGTGATTGAGGGATGTGTTCCCACATGATTGGATGTAAGTGCATCGCCTTTATGACATGATGAGGTTGGATGTAAGTGCAGATCTTTTCTGACATGATGAGGTCGGATGTAAGTGCAACGCCTTTCTGACATGATGAGGTCAGATGTAAGTGCAGCGCCTTTCTGACATGATGAGGTTGGATGTAAATGCAAAGCCTTTCTAACATGATGAGGTCAGATGTAAGTGCAGAGCCTTTCTGACATGATGAGGTCGGATGTAAGTGATGGGCCTTTCTGACATGGGTTTTGGATGTGTTCCTCCCATGGTCAGATGTGAGTGTTGGGCATGCCTTTCTGCATGGTTCTTGGATGTGTTCCTCCCATGGTCAAATGTAAGTGTTGGGTGGGCCTTTCTAACATGGTTCATTCCATGGTCAAATATAAGTGTTGAAGACGATGAAGACCTACATGAAGGCTAGGCCTACAACCAGCATGAAAAAGGGTTGGCTTTGTAGAACTTCCTGTGATGAATAGAATTGAGATAGCACTAGTGATGATGACCCAGTGATGATCTAGATCAAGTGATGATCCAGTGATGATCCAGTGATGCTCCAGATCAAGTGATGATCCAAATCAAGTGATTATCCAGACTTGATGATGATCCAGTGATGCTCCAGATCAAGTGATGATCCAGACTCGATGATGATCCAGTGATGATCCAGACTTGATGAAGATGACTTGAAGATGATGCAGATGATGATACAAATGATCCAGCTTTGATGATGATCCAGAAAAGAAGACTTGTGTTGATGAATTGTATCAAGAGAATACCTTCCTAGTTAAGATGGAGTCTTGATGTATTTGTAACTTCAGAATGTATTCGCTTGTATATCTTATATTATACCCCGATGTTCCTATCGGGAGTTTCATTAATATAATAAAGTCATGTAAAGTCATTGAGGTTAACCCTTAATTGTAAGTCGGGGGAATAGTCTCCACAATTGAGTTGAGGTTAAACCTCCTTGTTGATCAGGGGGGTAAAGTCCCCACAGTTGTGGGACACTACGGTTATTAGAATCTCCTCGAGAAGTCGGCCCTGGTAAGTAATTGTTAAGTGAGGTCGACTTGTTGGAGTGGACATAATGTGAACAGAAGAATAAAAAATAGAAGTGAGGCTCTCCTCATTTCTACACACACACTCACTCACCGGGGCGCATGAGTGAGAGAGGAGAAGCTCTCTCAAGTGAGAGAGAGAGAACAACTGTTGGACATCATCTTTTCTGTCTTTAGGTTTTACTGCTGCTATTGGTGCTCATTCTATCTCCAAGAAGTTGCGGGGTTTTCTCCTTTATGTTTTCCCCGAGGAAAATTATTTGTGTCTCTTGTCTCTTGTGATTATTGTTGTGCATGTTATTCTCTCAAATAAGATCCTAGATCATATTTCTTAAATGATAAAAATCTAACAGATTTGCATATTTTGTCTATTTTTTCATTTTCATTTTTAGCTAAAATCATGTTGAGATTGTAGTTTTAAGTTGTTGGAATTACATACTAAAGGTGTTTACCAAATAATTTAATAATTTTAGGTTGTTCAAACTACATACTAAAGATATTTCAGCAGTAATTTACGAAGCCAATCAAAATGAAAATGGCTAAATTACTTTGCCATCTTCCTAAAAATATATATATCATCCTTCGTAGAAAACACCTCTCTCTCTCTCTCTTTATATATATATAATACAAATGATCCACCATTTAACTTACTCACATTTATACCCACACTACTCTTGCACCCAAAATAAAAAAAACTCACTACCAGGCAAGGTAGAGTGGAATAAACTGCATTTTGAAGATGGGAGAGCATTTTCCTTAAGCTATTTCAAAGTTGAAAGGGCAGGTAAACTGCTAAGTTCAACTTCTTCTGAAAATAGTACCTCTTTTCTAAGTTAATTATTTGCTGGGTTTTTCAGTTCTCAAGGAAATTTGAGGCTAAGCCAGAGTATAGCTTTGCTATGAAAAAAGGAGTAGAGAGATACCAAGTTTTTTTATGGTTGAACTACTAGTCACTAGTACCCATATAGAAAACTAAAAGGGAATACATTGATAATCTAAAAATTTGGTTTAGTTCAACATTGAATAAAAACCATTACCTCTAGTTTGCTAGAATGAGGGCACACTGGTTGATGGTGGTACATTTCCTTGAGGATTAAGCCTTTCACTAGTGAGGGCTACTGCTTGCTTACCACTTTTCTACTCTAGAAAAAACTGCTCAACAGCTCTCCGAGCCTTCTCTTGAGTTTCTAATTGCTTAGTACAAGCACTGTTGAAGCTCGAAGCTATCTACCAACTGCTTCTACTTCATAACCACATAAATGGCTGTTGGGTTTCGATTTAAACATGGTTCAATTTGATGGTGTAATTGACAAGGGAGATGAATATCAATATGGACATCCTGAAATAATTGCCTTTACACTAGGACTATATCTATTCCCAGTGAGGCATTCTTGTTTCTTTGCAAAGGTCTTTTAGCTTTTCCCTTTGAAATTGTCTTACAATTTTGAAAATATAGGTGAATGGCAGGTTGTTTGAAAAAAAATTGAACCCAATTCAATCTAGCATATATGTTTCCACTGAATATAAACTTTGTTGATACGTTTGAACTAATTTTTCATATCTATTTTCCTTGGAATGTTTACTGGCACAAAATATTGGTGGATATTTGTGAATTATATGCTATTTTTTTTTCTATTTCACAGTATGTTTTTTGTATGTAATGATATTTACAATTTCAATGATGGTTTTTGTATGTATTGTATTTCCAATTTCAATAACTAACAAACGTGCTCATGTTGGTAGCAAAATATCATTAAAACAATGAACATGTTGGTAACAAAATATCATTATTATCATTTTTATTTTATTTTTCAAAATAAACATAAAACTTTTAGATATTCTATGTTTTCCATTCCATTATCACTTTTTGCACTCAAAACGAAAGCAAAGTTGGTTGATATCATTATCAAATTAAAGGTATTTATCATTTTAAATTTAAGTAACAATGCTTTTATATTAATTATTTTGAATATTATTTAAGGTATCTAAAAATTAGTGTGAACACTCTGATATTTAAAATAAAACATTTAATAGACATTTGAATGATATAATTTTTTTATTTAAAAACATTAATAAATAAAATAAATGTAATTTTTTAAAATTATATAACAAAATGTTTAATATAAAATATAAAAAAACTGAAGAAAAAATAAATAAATATGATCAATCAATGATAAAATATTAAGAACAAGTGGAAAGTTGTAAAAATTATTAAAAACAATATTTTAAAATTTAATTTTAAGACTAGTACAACCACTTTAAATTATATATTATCTATCTATCAACTAAGAGTCCATCCTAAATTATAGGCTATCTATCCATTGGTTATCTATGGATTAGCTACTTGGGATTTTGTAAAAGGAAAAGGATTGTTGTCATTTCACAACACCATTCATTGGCTAACAAAGGGTTCAAATGCAACTTGGGGATTTGTAAAAGGGAAAGGGTTGTTGCCTTTTCACAACACAAGCATAGAATATTAATGTATATGAACTCTCAATATGCTAGCCTAAAATTCTCTCAAGACTATATTTTGCTATTATTTCTCAAACATAATTATTATAAATATGTTTGTCCTTATTTTAGTTTTTGCATCATTAGTTGTAACAACACACTTTAGTTATATAAATTTGTTATATATTGTGATTTTTAGTATTATCTATTTTTTTAGAAATTGTATTTTCCTATTTTGCAATGTATTCTTGTTTGAATGAAATATATTTCTTTACAACATTTATATAAAACCAATTCTTATTAGTTTAAATGTTATATCTATCCTTATTTCACTTTCCATATGTTTATCTTCTTGACGTTTCTTTGCACCTCCTCGTGCAAATGCTAGTTTTATGTTATTTTGGGAATTTGGTGCATAACATATCAAGCACTTGCATGCCATGTACAATGAGATATATCCACATAGGTTGAACACCTTAAGTCAACTACTCTCACAAATATATTGAAGATAAATACACCAATGTATTACATGGTTAAAACCCTCAAATAGAGAAACAATCCCATCCCCAACCATTGTGGGCACTTGAGGGTATATAATAATGCAAAAGGAAAACAATTTACATACTAATGTTGCAGATGATGATGATGTCCTAGTATTCACATACTAATTTTGCAGATGATGATGATGTTCTAGTATTCTCATACTAATGTTGCATATGATGATGATGCTCCATGATGATGATGTTCCACAAGGATGATGATGTTCCACAATGATGATGATGCCGATTTGTGATGTTGTTGTTCCATGATGATGATGCTTCCTGATGATGATGACATTCTATGATGATGATGTTCCACGATGATGATGCTCCGTGATGAGGATGTTCCACGATGATGATGTTATGTGATGATGATGTTCCACGATGATGATGTTCTGTGATGATGATAATCCGTGATGATGTTCCATGTCCATGTTGTTTCATACACATGATGTTATTGTTGTTCAAAACTTCCTAACATATAGATTCACCAGTCAGTTGTACAGTTATTGTTGTTGTTGTTGTTGATGTAGAGTACCTTCATTGTTAAGAGGGAGTGTCAAAAGAAATGCAACTTCGGAAGATATTCTATTGTACTTTTATTGTATTCCTCCTTCAGAGATGTTATTCCTTCGTTCAGAGATGTCCTTAATGTAATTGGTCATGTAAAAGTCATGAGGTAAAACCTTTGTTGTAAGTCAAGGCAATAGTATCCACAAAAGTATTATATAATCCCTAGGAAAGGTTGGCCCAATAAATTCCAAAAGTTGCCCCTATTGGACCAAAAGGTCACACAACGAAAGAATATAAATAGGGAGTCGCACTCCCTCACTTGTACACACTTCACTCAAGCAATTGTGCAAGAGAGAGAGAGAGAGAAAGAGAGTACTACGGAAAGGGAGCTTCTATTCTTGTTCTTGGGGTCTTACACTGTACTTGGTCGAATTCTATATCGATGAAGTTTTGTTGGGTTTTCTCCCCCGTGAGGGTTTCCCGGGATACATCTTTGTGTTCTTTTGTGTGGTTGTGCTTGTCTTTCTTTCAGTGATCCTTTGCGTATGGTTATAATGTTATGATGTTAAATGTTTTTAGATCTTGTATAACCATCAAAATCCTAACAACATAGATTTAAAATACAGTTCATACCGAGACCCCCTACTCCGCTTGGAAGCTCTAATGAAGGTAAGCCCGAGGAAAGTGAAGGCGACATGGTGACAAGGGACCTAACCCAAGGAAATCAAGTCCTTCTGGAATTTGCCACTTCAAATCCTATGGCAGACTGGATCCATAACCCTAGTGACACCATAAGCATAATTATGCTCTACAATCGCTTGGTGGTGCTTCATTGGGTCACGAAAACCCTGATGCAAAGAGTCTTGCAAGATCACAACTCGGTCATTGGTACCATTAAGCAGAAGTTAGCGGCTCTAAAGGACCAACATGGGTTGTATGCAATCATGGAAGGAAAGGTTTGTATCATGGGGAAGTGGATATATGTTTAGAAGAATCGAGGCTCTTTGTCAGCAAGAGGCCGAAAGACACCCCCATCATCATTGATGCCAATCCAGCATAGGCGGTATGATGCCAAGGCTCCTTGCAACAGAATCTCCACGATTTTTTGTTATTATGCTAGACTTAGGCATTTTTTTCATAATTATAGCTAGTCCTCCAGGCTCAAGTTCAGTCAACTCTATCTGTAGGCATTGCACAAGTAGATAGTATTCCCAAATTTTTGTCATTTACTTCAAAACCACCATGAGCATCCTCATAACTAAGACTCTGTTTTATAGCCCGGTCTCTCCCAGAGCTAAGATGAAGTTCTTTCTGGATATAAATATTTTACTCTACTTTCAGTTGATTATTAATATAACTCCTCTCTTATTTTTCTTTTTTTTTAAACCTTGGTATCTAAGTTAACAATTTGAAAAAAATAAATAAAAGCAAGTCTCATGCAAATTTAGTTAATTATATAGCCCTCACCCTTACATCTAAAAGATGTAATTCTAAGCAAATACCACTCATTTTTTCTTCTTTTTTCACATGGAGAAAGCATACTATACTTATATTCATTTCTAAATCAAAGTATATAAATGCATCCTAGTCCTTTGTACAAATCAACCATTTTCCCACATTCAAAAACTTGCAAATACTATACTTTTCAATGCATACTCTTTTTCAAAAAAGAAAAATACAAAAACCTAATAACATGTTTAACATCTCAATGTTGACATCTAAACCAATATTAAAAAATTCATAATCATAACATACTTGATATCTAAATAAACATTTTTTTAATAAAATACAAATACTAAACAAATTTAATAATTCAAGTAAAATTAATATATAAAAACTTCAACTTCAAAATATGAGATCATAATCATTGCATACTTAACTGTTTCTAATAAATTAATAATTCAATTAAAATTATAACTATAAAAATTCCAATAAATTTAATAATGTAATTAAAATTGATAAATATAAAAACGTGTAATATACTAAACTTTAATCAAATTTAACAATTCAACAAAAATATATATAAACAAACTTGTATTATACGAAACTTTAATCAAAGTTAACACTTCAACTAAAATTATTAAAATTAATATATATATAAAAACTTCATGAGCTAAATTATTAAAATTAATCATGAGCTGCGTTTGTATTGTAGGGAACCCAGGTAATTGTTTCCGTATGATGAAGTGTTTTCCAAAGCATTTTAAAAAAAACAGTGACATTATTCAATCGTCTCAATTACCTGATTTCTTCTTGTACCTTTCCTTATTGAATTAATTTGCTTTTTGCGTGGAAGACACTTTTTAAATAAAAGGCTGGCCACCGAACTACCATTCTAACATTCATCTACTAATCAACACTGCGACGTCAACACAACAGAGCAACGAAAGTCAAAACTGTTTTTCAAGGCATTCTCTCCTTCCATTCTCCTCGCCATTCCTTGAAATCTTAATCTGTTCACTCTGTGTCCAAATGAAGATTTCATCGTAAACAAAAGCCTTCATGTGAAGAAGAAATTGTGATGAATCGATGAATCTGGGACTGTAGGAAAAATGTATATTTGAAGTGAGTTCTAACCTGCCTGCTACCTGAAATACAAGAGTCGTTTCATTGATAACAAGGATACATGACCAAAGCTGTATAAGAGATGAATCTATTGATCCCCAAATGATCACCGAAAAATTGAAAAATGTTGACAAGATCATCAGAAAGGTGCCTGAGTGGCTTAACAACCCACTTTGGTCTGCAAAAACCACTTCTGCTCTTGTAGATGGGGGTCACACGTATGAAGAACAGGAACTTTTGGGTGTTGGAAGAGGTGACGAAACAGTTGAATCATCTGCATCAAGCTCCAACTCATGGAGTGGGGGAGGTGAAAGAAGCAATCAAATTGAAAATCAGAGAAATCATGGCGAAGGGAAAATAGACCCAGATGAGCAAAAGAATAAGTACCACATTCTTGGACAACAATCTTCAGATCCAGTGTTGCCTTCTTTTCCTGTTCATTCTTCTTCTTCACCAAATTTCAAGAGATGTTTGCCATCTGAGACCAAGCTTGATAGATACTTATCTGCAGTAAGAACCCACAATTTGTTTTATTGTAGAAAAGCACTTACATAATTTTATCAGTTGAAATATATCTTGTACACATATGTCTGTATATGCTGCATATACTTGATGTTAGTTGCATCTGTGTTGCTCTTCTGAGTTCACATGCCAAGTATTCTAAAGCTGTATTATCTGTATGATTGATCAGCTTTCCAAGGAAGTGATAAACTTGCCTGAGTTGCAATCATTGGCTAGTGAAGGAATACCCGATTATGGAGGGCTTCGTGCAACTGTCTGGAAGGTATTGATTATAATTTTGACTTCAAATCTGATTTCACCATTTGCTGTCTTTTACAAATGAATTCAAATACATTAATATCAACAAAGGTCACGACCAAGCCATTTACCACAAGGCCCCATATAAACTCCTAATAGTGAAAACGTAGTTAAGCCATTAAGGACTTTGAACGCCGAATTGTATTCTGCAAAATAGGATATGAACAGTCGGATACTCCGTTTTGCAATAGTTTCTACGACTGTAATTAAATCTCCTTGGGAAGAGAAATTTTTAGTTGTAATTTATAGCAATTAACTGCTCTCTGTAAATATTTATTTCATGGAGTTTCATGTTCAACTCTTGTTATTTACTGCGGTTTTCAGTAAGCATTATTCACTCCTAAAATATTCCCTTACTTAATATAATGTGTCATAAAATACTGCTTACTTAGAGCTGTCTGCAAAACAAATTCAACACACGATTAATAATGTATGCCTCTTTTTATTTAAGGTATTTTGGTACATGGTTCTGTGGAATTTTGTTGCTTTATCAAAATTACTAAATTATCTTCTAAATTGATACTGGTGAGGTTAGTTGCTTTTATGTTACTTCCCAAGGAATCGGGATTTATGGGAGAGTGAATTGGCTAGAAAGAGATCAAAGTATGCCGCCCTGAAAGAAGAGCTTCTTATGAATCCAGTAAGTAACTGAATACTTGAAAACTTGAGAGATATGTAAATGCTGCTCATGCTGCTCTTGTCACCACTGCTTTGATTGTAAGATCTTTATGAGCTTTGTCATTTGTTCAGATGGACTGTTGTAATAAATGTGATGACTAGGTACTCAAGAAATATCTCTTTTGGTCAGTCAGAAGTGACAAGAAGGATGGAGGAAGCTAGTAGACAGAATAAACTAGATGGTAAGAATGATGAAGATGGACAGCTCAGTAGACATGAAATCACTCATGGGGATCATCCACTTAGCCTTGGTGAAACTAGTGTCTGGAATCAGTTTTTTCAGGTTCCTTGTACTTTTAATTTTGGCTTTTCTTATGAACAAGCCTTTTAGTAAAAGCAAATTTATTTTTGGAGAAATTTCTTAATGTGCTTATTGCCATTTCGGTTCACATGTTGCCCAGGACATAGAGATGGCAGAACAGATTGAGCGTGATGTTAAACGCACACACCCAGATATGGTTTTCTTCTCAGGAGAGACTGCATCATCACTAGAGAATCAGGTAGATGCTTTTCATGAGATTTAGATCCAAGACTTAACGTCTCTTTTACTGCTATCTTTTCTGGGACATGAGTTATGTAGTGCAAACCCTTCATAGCTGTTACTGTGTGCTATCTTATGTACTGTTAAACTGCCCCAACCTATTTTTGTCATTTGTGGACATCAATAAAATTTTCAGTTTCAAATGAAAACTTAGTTTGAATGGATTTTGTAACAGGAAGCATTGAAACGCATTTTATTCATTTTTGCAAAGTTGAACCCGTCTACTCATTATGTGCAAGGGATGAATGAGGTCCTGGCTCCACTATATCATGTGTTCAGAACAGACCCAGATGAAGGAAATGCAGTAAGAAACGTAACCATAACCATGTTCCTCTGTTTACTTTGCCCAAACTTGTACAATAAAAGAGATCTGAAACTGCATTCTTGTAGAATATGATTTTATATGATTCAAATGTCAGCAAAAGAGATGAAGGACTGAAATCAAATGTGAATCTGAAATATTGCATTGTTTCTATTCCTCTAGAAGGGCAGAGTTCAAAATATATTCAATATGGAAGCGTATCTTTTAATTCACTGCACAACAAGGTTGCAGAGGAAGTGGCACATTCAAAATGTTCAATAACTAGTTGGTAGTTTCTTATCGAATGGATATATGGTGAACTCGTGGGAGAGCAGTTGCTTGTTCCATTGAGCTTGTCCTAAAGTCTTCCTTGTACAAATTTTTTTATGGTGGATAACGTCCATAATGTTGCTAATGTTCAGTCCCTGGGTGTTTTGTTTCTCTGTTTTCTTCTTTTGGTGTTCTAATTCATCAAGTAACTCTATTTGTTGATCTTTTTCAAGGGGCTAGATCATAGGACCAGGAGATTCAGTGAAAACACACAGTTACAGTGAGATTATTTTGTTGAGTTTGTAATGGTTGCTAGGGGCTGGCATATGGAATTTGTGCTAAGTCATAAGTTTAAGTCCATGACCTTCACAAAGGTTTGGGAGTTGCCATTTTCCACTTATACTTTGGTAGCATTTATGAAATTCCAAAAGATTTACTACTTTTAATATTTTCTTGATAGACCCAATAGGTGGAGATTACAACTTCTGGTTTTTTGAATTTTGAGTTGATGTAACTCAAGATTTGAACATAATTCTTTGTTTATTGGGTACCACTTTTAGCATGTGCTTGGAAAGCCCAATAGGAAAACAGTAAAACCTCTGATTTATTTTTTTATTTTAAGTTGATGAAATACAAGGCTCAAACGTAACCTTTTGTTTATTAGGCATTCACATTCTCATAGTGGCTTGGGAGGTTTGCATTAGCTTCCAAGTCATAAGGTTCAGCCGATAACCTTCACAAAGGTTTGGGAGTTGCCATTTTCCACCTATGCTTTGGTAGCATTTATGAAATTCCAAAAGATTTACTACTTTTAATATTTTCTTGACAGACCCAATAGATGGAGATTACAACTTCTGGTTTTTTGAATTTTGAGTTGACGTAGCTCAAGATTTGAACATAATTCTTTGTTTACTAGGTACCACTTTAGCATGTACTTGGAACGCCCAATAGGCAAACAGTAAAACCTCTTATTTTTAATTTTTTATTTTAAGTTGACGAAGTCTAAGGCCCAAACATAACCTTCACATTCTCATAGTGGCTTGGGAGGTTTGCATTAGCTTCTTACAAATTTTCAATCATCATATTTCACTCGCTTATGATTTCGTTCATAATAATCTTGATGTCTCAAGAATTTTTTCTAATCACCTCGTCATAAGGGGGCTGAATGATTGAAGTCCAGTAGTTTACATCGCAGTTCACTCATGATTTCTCATGGTAGTCCCAATGACATGAACCACTCTCCTAATCATCTCCCCTCTAAAGGCAATGAACAGTAAAATCCCATCAATTTGCCTTTGTGTGCATTGGAGATAAGGTATGCCCTAACCGTATGGACGTTCATTATCCTCTCTATTATTGACTTGGGGATATGTGTGTACTATGTAGTTCTGAGATATTTAAACGTTGTGGTGTGTTATCACCAACCTTGTAGTTGCCTATGTGAGATAGATCCAAATGGACAGTAGAGGGAAAAACAACTAAGGAGGTGGAACCAAGACTGCCTAGACTCCCAAATGGATGGTTGTCACGCCAATCAAGGCAGTTTTCGCTTTATGTTACCTAAGTCCAAAATAACAACGAGGGAGACCCAGATCTACTCCCGACCGGAGAGATCAAACCTAGACACCAGATTAGATCAAGTATGGCTTGAGGTACGTAAGGTGTAAGGTAATTGGAAACTCTAGATCTATGGAAGATGATACTAAGTGGTCTAGGGCTTTGGATGAGGGCTTCAGTAGTATGAGGGTTGATCCAAAGTGAAATACAAGTGACCTATCGGGGTAATACTAAATCTAGGGTTGAGGTACTAGCAACTGATGAAGATAACCACTTCCTTGGGAAACGTAACCGAGGCAGGGTGAGTAAGGACAGAGTTGGGACTGTCTAATACCAAAGGGATAGACTTAATGAGAGATATGGCAATGTCAGATTACCTGAGTCATCAAGGAGCAGTCAACTTTCAGGGGAAAGAGGTCAAAAGAGGGCTAGCGCTAGGCTTGGAGATCAGTGCCTGTTGGGCCTTGGGTAATGGAGTCAGTATCTGCACAGCGTTAAAGTGAACCCACCTAGGATATGCCCTGATCTATGGACCTAGAAAAGTGTTTGGCCCGGAAGATTCAGTTTACATGGAAACCAATAGAAGGAGGGCTAGCGCTAGTGTAATGTCCTCTTCCGATTAGGCCTTGAGGCCCAAAACCGCTAACCTATGTGATTCCTGTGGGTTCGAGCGGTTACTGACAGCTAGGGAATCAGCTAAGGACTGATGCCATCCATAGAAGATCTAGGGCATCATCATTAGGTCAAGAAGGGCCACCGGGGCCAAAGGCCACCTTCGTGCATGCCATCCAAGCATTATTTTATGATGCATGCACTCTTTAAGTCTCCATCCGTATGCATGCAAGTCAACTGCAAATTAGAAGATAAAGTGACCTAATTAGGTCAAAGATTAGGGTTTTCGCAGTTGAAAGTTATAAAAGGAGGATAAAGCGAAAGGAGACTTCACTTTTGATGATTATTATTTTGGGAGCTCTTGGATAGCAGCACAGCGTGCCGCACAGCAGTTGGGGTTGGAGACGAAGTCTTCAGCTAACAGGATTTCAGCAGTGAAACATTTGTCCTAGTCTCATTCAGGGTAAGCCATACAGGTTCACCATTTGCTCTTACATTCATTCATAAGTTATCCAGTATCTGGCATAGATCGTTGCAGGGACACGTGTGCAGCCGTAAGAAGGGAGTTTTCAGCCAGAAAGCCCTAATCAGTGGCTGGGCCTTTAGATCTCAGCTTTACTCCGAAACTCAGGCACCATTCTCATCATCAGCATCATATTTCGGTACCCGGTGATTATCAGATCCGTCCATGCTCATCCGGAGCAGTTACCAGCTATTCCGGGATCAAGGGGGTGTGAGCAGCTGCCTCTCTGGAGCAAGTCGCTATCCTGCCTAGAGACCTCAGAAACTCTGCATGTACTAGGCATTCTCTCCGGCACGGGAAGGCTATCAGTCCTGCAAATCGGCAGCATCATCGGACACCTCCTTCACTGAAAGCGTCACCCTTTTCTGACTTGGGTTCTTGCTGCTGGGGTTTCACCAGAAGCAGAAGATATATGTCCATCTCCGATTTAGTTCTCGGTGCTTGCATACTCTCTCAGGAGCAGTCTAGCCGGCTTATCAGTGGTAAGTGTTCATTCTATCTCACAAACCCTAACCCTAATTTTTGCTTAGAAATAGAAAATATCGGGATTTGGGATATTACAGTGGTATCAGAGCTATCTTCTTGGCCAGCTGTGGGATTAAGAAATGAAACTTAGATGAATACAG
>LPNX010128050.1:161204-183194 GCA_001517045.1 Pseudotsuga menziesii
AGATCTAGAAATACATTTCAGGGAGTTGGCTCAACTCAAACAGACCGGTAGTGCAGAAGCTTTCATTTCAGAATTTCAGAGGATAGTCGTTATGGTAATAGATGTGTCAGAGAGTAGATTGACTATGTTATTCACTGAGGCCCTCACAGAGCCACTACGGGGATGGGTGAAAGCCTACAAACCCCTCACTCTGCAGGATGCCATTAGTAGAGCAAGAGATCTTCAGGATTCAGTCCCCAAAATCAAATTCCCACTGAAAACCAATTTTCCTGTTAGGGACAAGGACAGGAAACCTTTCCAGCAGGATGTGCCCAAAAAAACCTGGTTAGACGAGGACACTAGGAAAGATTTGAGAAGGAAGAAACTATGCTTCACCTGTCAGGAACCATGGGTACCAGGACACAGGTGTGCAGGGAAGGCGAAGGCTCACTACATTGATGTATATTCAGACAGTGATGAGGACGACAATGAGCAGGAAGCCACAAAAGAACTACGGGCAACTGAGGAGGAATCACACCAGGGTGATACACCAGAGGGAGTCATTGCTACATTATCTGGAGTACCAAGATTTCATACTCTCAGGGTCAGGGGAGTAGTACAGGGTCACAGAGTAGGAGTATTGATAGACGGGGGAGCCACCCACAATTTCATTGACTCCGCTTGGGTAGCCAAGAGAGGTATTCAGACCGAGAAGTTCGAAGGATTCACTGTAGCAGTAGCCACGAACTCCAACATGGAGTGCAACTACTGGATCCCAAAATTGAATGTCGCCTTAGGTAACTATCAGATGACAGACTCTTTCTATGTAGTGGATGTAGCGGATACTCATGTGGTATTGGGTGTTCAGTGGCTTTATTCTATAGGGAAATACACTACAAACTACAAGGCAATGGAAATGGAATTCCAGGGGCCAAACAGCAAACGGGTAGTTTTGAGGGGCATGAACACTTATCCCCCAAAACCGGTCTCGTCACAAAGAATGGAGGCAGTACTCCAACAGGATGATATAGAATGGGCTACAGAATGTTTGGTCCCCTCCAGGAAACCCCCAGAGACCAGCACACAACACCCAAGTGACATTCAAACCTTGCTACAGAAACATGAAAAGGTTTTTCGGGACCTTCCATCAGGTAGACCACCAAACCGAGGTTTTGAACACATCATCGAGCTAGAGGAGGGGACACAAGCAGTCATCACCACTCCTTACAGGCATCCCAAAAGATACAAGGATGAGATTGAGAAAACAATCAAAGAATTACTGGAGCTTGGATATATTCAGCCCAGTTCTAGCCCCTTCGCATCCTCAGTAGTACTGGTCAAAAAGAAGGATGGTACACTGCGAATGTGCATCGATTATCGAGCACTCAACAAAAAGACCATTAAGAACAGGTATCCCATTCCCAGAATTGACGAACTCATGGATGAGCTTCGGGGAGCTCAATACTTTTCCAAGATCAATCTTCGCTCGGGATACCATCAGATCAGGGTAAGGGACCAGGACATCTCCAAAACAACTTTTCGCTGTCACTATGGTCACTATGAGTTTTTGGTCATGCCCTTTGGACTTACCAATGCTCCAGCCACTTTTCAGTAATGCATGAACCACACCTTCAGAGCACAGCTACGTAAGTTTTTGCTCGTATTCTTTGATGACATCCTGATTTACAGTAAAACATGGGAAGAGCATCTGAAACACCTGGACGAAGCATTGAGTATTTTAGAAGAACATTCGCTTTATGCGAAAATGTCCAAGTGTGAGTTTGGCATGAAGGAAATGTTGTATTTAGGACACATAATCAATGCAGAAGGAGTACAGGTTGATATGGAGAAAATCCGAGCTATCAGAGATTGGCCCACGCCAAAAACAGTTACAGAATTGAGAGGTTTCTTAGGTCTGTGCACTTATTATCGACGGTACGTTAAGGGATTCTCCCAATTTGCAGCACCCCTCACAGATCTCACCAAGAAGGGAGCGTTCACTTGGACAGACTTGACACAGAAAACTTTCGAGAAGATGAAGGTTATTATGAGTTCTTGTCCAGTTCTAGCATTACCAGACTTCTCACAACCCTTTGTAGTAGAATGTGATGCCTCAGGGGAAGGGTTAGGAGCAGTGTTGATGCAAAATCATCACCCTATTGCATTTGAGAGCCGTAAACTGAAGAACTACGAACGCCATTACTCCATATATGACAAAGAGATGCTAGCCATCTTGCATGCTCTCACAAAATTCAGACAGTACCTGGTGGGTAGTAAGTTCAAAATCAAAACCGACCATAACAGCCTCAAGTATTTCCTAGAGCAGAAGGAACTGAATGAACGACAGCAGAAATGGGTCAGCAAAGTACAAGCCTACAATTTCGAGATCGAGTATGTAAAAGGTTAGAATAATGTAGTAGCTGATGCATTATCCAGGCGTCCCGCCCCATAATCTCTCAGTAGTATATCCACAGATTGGAGGGCACTTCTCTTAGTAGAATATTCCAAAAATAAATTCGCTTGCGAATTATTGGACGGGCAAATTCAGGATGATAGGTACAGGATTGTTGATGACATCATCTATTACAAAAACAGGATATACCTCGTTCCAGAATCCACATTAAGGAAAAAGATCATTCAGGCAGCCCATGATTCTCCTTTATCGAGGCATCAAGGTTTCTTAAAGACCTACAGGCAGATCAGAGAGAGGTTCTCATGGAAGGGCCTCAAGGGGGAAATTATGCAGCATGTCCGGGAATGTAGTATCTGTCAGCAGAACAAGATTGAGAACACCCATCCAGCAGGGTTACTCCAGCCACTACCGATTCCAGAACAGAAGTGGGAAAGCATCTCCATGGACTTTATTTCAGGATTGCCCAAGGTCCAAGGGCGAGATTGTTTATATGTAGTAGTTGACAGACTGACCAAGTTTACACATTTCTTCTCGATATCATCAGACTACTCGGCAACTCAAGTAGCTGAGTTATTCTTCAGGGAGGTCTTCAGGTTACACGGGTTACCTAAGACCATTGTCAGTGATCGGGATAGCAGATTCACGGGTGCCTTCTGGCAGGAACTGTTCAGACTGGTGGGGACCGAACTGGCTACTAGTACGAGTTATCATCCCCAGAGTGACGGAAAAACGGAAATAGTCAACAAGTGGGTCGAAGGGTATTTAAGGAACTATGTAGCAGGGCACCAGCTGCAATGGATCAAATGGCTACATCTAGGGGAGTATTGCTACAATACTACCTATCACATGTCTATTAAGATGACTCCTTTTAAAGCATTATATGGTTACGAGGCCTTGGACTATGCAGATTTGGCATTTGGAGATAGTAGGGCTCCTAAAGCTAAGGATTGGATACAGGACAGTCAGGACATTCTGAAAATATTGAAGGAGAATTTACAAACAGCCCAAAATCAACAAAAATTGTATGCTGACAAACACAGAATTGAGCAGAGCTTTGAGCTAGGGGATTTAGTATACTTAAGGCTCCAGCCTTACAAACAGTCCTCACTTAAAAGGAAAGGAGCAGAGAAGTTAAAACCCCGCTTCTATGGACCATACAGAATAATCAGGAAGGTGGGAGAGGTGGCATATGAACTAGAACTTCCACAGCAAAATTCACAATGTGTTTCATGTATCTAATCTAAAGAAGACCCTTGGGCAACACATTGCTCCATCTACCAAATTGCCTCCTTTAGATGATGAAGGACTGCTGATACTGATTCTCGAACGGATCATACAGACTAGAGAAAGAAAGCTCAGGAATAGGGTAATCAGAGAATACTTGGTTCAATGGAAAGAACTACTGCCAGAGGATGCCACCTGGGAAGGTGAACAGGTATTGCAGCATCCCAGTTTGAAGTTGCTTGAGGACAAGCAATCTCAAGCGGGGAGGACTGTAATGTCCTCTTCCGATTAGGCCTTGAGGCCCAAAACTGCTAACCTATGTGATTCCTGTGGGTTCGAGCGGTTATTGACAGCTAGAGAATCAGCGAAGGACTGATGCCATCCATAGAAGATCTAGGGCATCATCATTAGGTCAAGAAGGGCCACCGGGGCCAAAGGCCACCTTCGTGCATGCCATCCAAGCATTATTTAATGATGCATGCACTCTTTAAGTCTCCATCCGCATGCATGCAAGTCAACTGCAAATTAGAAGATAAAGTGACCTAATTAGGTCAAAGATTAGGGTCTTCGCAGTTGAAAGTTATAAAAGGAGGATAAAGCGAAATGAGACTTCACTTTTGATGATTATTATTTTGGGAGCCCTTGGATAGCAGCACAGCGTGCCGCACAGCAGTTGGGGTTGGAGATGAAGTCTTCAGCTAACGAGATTTCGGCAGTGAAACATCTGTCCTAGTCTCATTCAAGGTAAGCCATACAGGTTCACCATTTGCTCTTACATTCATTCATAAGTTATCCAGTATCTGGTATAGATTGTTGCAGAGACACGTGTGCAGCCGTAAGGAGGGAGTTTTCAGCCAGAAAGCCCTAATCAGTTGCTGGGCCTTCAGATCTCAGCTTTACTCCGAAACTCAGGCACCATTCTCATCATCAACATCATACTCCGGTACCCGGTGACTATCAGATCCGTCCGTGCTCATCCGGAGCAGTTACCAGCTATTTCGGGATCAAGGGGGCGTGAGCAGCTGCCTCTCTGGAGCAAGTCGCTATCCTGCCTAGAGACCTCAGAAACTCCGCATGTACCAGGCATTCTCTCCGGCACAGGAAGGCTATCAGTCCTGCAAATCAGCAGCATCATCGGACACCTCCTTCACTGAAAGCGTCACCCTTTTCTGACTTGGGTTCTTGCTGCTAGGGTTTCACCGGAAGCAGAAGATATCTGTCCATCTCCGAATCAGTTCTCGGTGCTTGCATACTCTCTCAGGAGCAGTCTAGCCGACTTATCAGTGGTATGTGTTCATTCTATCTCACAAACCCTAACCCTAATTTTTGCTATAAAATAGGGATTTTTGCATGGCAGTTTGCATGCCCAGTTGTATCAGCATATTTGCTTAGAAATAGAAAATATCGGGATTTGGGATATTACAGCTAGGGTTTGGAGAGGCAGATCTGCAGATCTAGGACAACCAGGAGACTATCAGCTCAGCGTTGGAGGAGAGATGAGATCAGAATGGCCTGATCTACAAACCCAAGTCAGAAAATTTCAGAAAAAAATTAGATCTGGAAAAGTCAAAATCTGATGAGGGAAGCTAGGATGTTGAAAGTCAGTTTTTCAGATCTAGGGCTACCTAGCAGGAACTAGCTTAGCATTGGGGGTGTTCTGGAGTGAGGGAGACCTGATCTACAAACCCAAGTGATTATTTTCCAAAAAAAATCAAATCTGGAAAAGTCAAAATTTCAGTAGGGGCGCTGGGGTTTGAGCAATCAAAAAGTCAGATCTAGGGAAAACCAGTCACAATCTGGACAGCGTTGAGGAGGATCTGGTGAGAGAGGTGCCCGATCTACAAAACCCAGCAGTGGTTTGTCCAAAGATCGAGTGGTTCCTTGATTAAGTATTTTTTTGGATTTTTATTATTTAGGAGTTTTTCAGAAAATTTGAAGAAAAGCAGGTACAATGGATTGAGATCTGGAAGAGAAGAGACTGACCTGAAGATCTTACCTAGAAATGCTTGTAGATGCCTTGATGATGATGATCCCCGCCATCCCGATCAATTCTGAAAATCTGAGTGAGTTCTAAGACCAACGTTATGCTCCAAGTGACCAATGCGCCCCCCTATCCTGCACAAGCAAACGTCAACAATATCAGATTTGTTGTATCATGAAAGAAAAGCTAGATCTACAGAAAAGTAACAATATGTAATCATAGATCACAATGTAGCTAATGAAACCCCCTGATACAAGACGAAGACAATCCGAGCGAGTTAAGGTCCCCCTGCAAAAACACTCCAGCTAAAAACACCCTCGTGTAGACAAAACAATGATCCCAAAAAAAGATATAGATCTCACACAATATTTCGAATGCTAGGAAGCAAAAGACTTTCCAATCACCATCTAAGAACATCAAATGCAAAGGAGATCCAAGAAAATATCAACAAGAAAAGTTTTCTATTATCCAGATCCAAGAGCCAAAGACCCCTTACAAATGAGAAGCTTCCTCCTTTAAATAGGAACAAGAGAACCAAAATCTTAACTACTTTCAAAACGAGTGGCTAAGATTAAAAGATATAAATGTTCTAATCAATGGTTGAGATGAGCTCAACATACAATACATGGATCAATATAACCATAAAGTACCAAAGTAGACTAGATCACCCATAAAGAGGGTACCCCACTCAACAAGAAATAAATGAAGCACATGGTGGGTCCATGGAGTGTTAACTAACTCCCTCTGGGTGCCCCATGACACAATAAAATAATATCATATTTTAATTTTTTGACTTTGTGCCTCCTTGAGGAAATCGTGAGCCTCCCAAAAGCTCCAAAAAATAATATAAAAATTCCCAAAAAATAGGTGTGGGCCCAATCAAGTGCTGCAATTGCTGGAGAAGGTACAGAGGACATCACACTCATCATCATGACTCATCCCATGTCATTCCCTTGCCTCAGTAGCCCAAATTGATTTCTTCAATAGCCATTTAATCATTTTTTAATTTGCCTCGAGAATTGTGAACCTGCCAAAACAGCCCCCTAAGGTGCCTGCGTTGTCAAACTGAGCCCATCGGGGCTCTTTGGGATGGGGATACTATGGTACAATCAAGTGGCTTCACCCCCTATGCCCCATACATCGTCCTAGGAGATCAAATAAAAACATCTCCATGCTCAGACACATCATCCAGTGAAGCAAAACTACATCAGAAGGGTAAAATGAGCCTGTCATCTCTGCAAGTGCCTGGAACTGAAAATAGACTATCTCACTAGACTCAGGAGTCCAAAACCATCTAGAGTGCATACTCATACCCTTTCCAAGTCTCTGCCTGATCATCAACAATATCCAATAGACAATATAATCACTCACTTGTAAATGACCAAATACCAATATAACTCAGACTATCATCCATCTGCTGCAAATGTTACAAGGCTAAGACATGCTCTACAAATCATTTAAGTAACAATCATAACAAGTAGCAATCACCTCACTGGCGGTACATCAACCAAATACATATATAGGGTTTTATTTATTATTACTCAGACCATACTTTCAGGACTATACTCACTTCATAGTTGTAGTCAATTTGCTAGTGAAGGGTGAAGGCTAAAATTGACAAGGCTAGGGCAAAGGATGACTACAAACTTAACATCATGACACTTTGGATATGGAAAGGAAATACTCACTATAACCACATGTCGGACAAACAACAACACAGGGAATGGCAGTGCCTCACAAATGGTTGAGTTGTTCAGAGAGTGCTTATTCAACTTAGGCATCATGTCTACATCAAGTTTGATCCAGGTTCATTAGGACCATCAATTTTATTTCCATGGCCTTTTTGTCCTATATGACCTTTTGGGGACTTCACCAATGCTTAAAAGCACAGCTAACTGCAACTTTCATCCAAGACATATTCAATTTTATAAGGTCAGCAATATTTGGATATAGCATATATTTTACCATTGCTTTTGGGACCTTTTCTTATACCCTTCACGGGGTATTTTAGCATTTCATTGCTCTTGCCCTTTGCTCACATATGTTAAGAAACACATTTTAGAATTTACAATTTCCATGGGCGCATATATAAATATTTCCAATAAAAGTAGCACATGAGCTTTCAGTGTTAGCCAACAACATCTCAAGTGACCAGGGGGAGTTCTGCACAGTGCCAAACATCGGGAAAACCGACCAGAATGATTTAGGCATACAATCCAACTCACCAAAGGCAAGTTCTGTCACCAACTCAGAGCCGAGACACAATATAAACAGGGAGGTTTGTCCAACAAAGGTTCTTGCGGAGAAAGGTCCTCCATGCCACAAGTCAAGTAGTAAGTCGGGTTAAAACAAAACTGGAAGGAAATGGATGGGTGGAGACAATGAACAATGAAGCCAGCACTAACAAGCCAGAGTATGGTGGGAATGACTACCTCTATTCTCCCTAGGGAGAGTAAAACCAATGAGTATAGATTAAGAACTTCCGAGTCTAAGTAGGGACATCAATACATAATACAAATACATCCAAGACCATATATTTATGACCACCAAATCATGACACTAAATGCTAGTTTATGTCACAAAGATGAGTATAAGAGCAATGATAACCATAACACAATATAATAAATGTTGAGTCATAACCATGCAAATAATCCATCTGAACCATCATCTGTCCAATGAGAAAACACTAACACCAATCTGGGCATCACTAACTACTCTCTGCAAATGACTAAATGGCTACATCAGTCCTCAAATCCGAGTGTCCTGAGACTCAATCCTGACATGGGAGAGTACTATAGTCCACTCATAACATAATGATCCATCAAAGCTGCTCATCTCAGCATCTCATAAGTAGGAGATCTGGCTGAAAAAATGTACTGAATCTGAAAAATAGAATATGGTAGCCCGGCTACTATATATGTGATAACATGGTGAAATGACATTATCACTATATTGTTTGTTGACCTCTCGTATTTATAATTTAAGAAGACTTAAATTTGAGGAATTCATGTTCTTTATCTGATTTAGGTTATTTAAATAAGTTCTCTATTACATAGAAATACAAGACCTTCAGTATTGTCCCATGATGGAATTGTATACCACACAGTTCTACATTGAAAATATAATTCGTCAAGGAGAGTAACTGTGTGCTACAGAATCCATGGCCACGAAAAGTATGCTAATGACAAATGGTGTTCATATCAAAGATTTTACAGAGGTATTTTATCTTCTTCATGGAATGCTATTGACATTTGATTCTTTGAAAAATGATGAGATATGTGGCCTTCTTTGTGTGGTTTATGAAAAGAAAGAAATACCCTCAAGCATGTACTTATTTCATGCCTCTTTGAAAGAAAATTTTCTCAAGGGTAGCAATGTAAACCACAAGATTGTATTCAAGCTTCCTACTCAAGTAAACTGGACACCTTCAAAGGTACGAAGCTCCCATGGTGGAATTCACACGGATGCTGAAAGTTCTGTTGTGTGAATTCCTATTAACAACACTAACGAAGAAGACGATTAGGAGAGGTTGGTTACTCAGGAACAACATATGGTAAGTTTTGACATTTACATTTTATGTTTAAAATGCCAACTTAGAAACTAAGAGTGATGCCACCAACACATTTATGATTACTAAAAGGTTCTTTAGACTAAGGTTTGGTGGAGCTTCAAAGAAAAGCTTGGGAACCATAGGAGTAGGGAAACCTTTACATGATACTATAGACTGAGTTTATTAAGTTTATATGGAAGGTTTACAACAAGCTTCAAATACTCTGAAGCAACTTGAGTTCTCCTCAAAGGGTTTAAGAATGCAAGAGACAAAGGAGTGCAATGGACGATCATGCAATATGATGCAAAGTTAGAACTTAGTACTAAGATCATGGGCCATTTTGCCATCAATCATATGGTGTTAGAGAGATTGGCTACTAAGGTGAAGATTCGCTACGAAGCTTGTCTCAACTTGTCGTATCCAAAGGTTTTTGTGAGATTCAGTTTACCCATAGTTTTTATGTGAAGAATCACCCTGCACAGTGCAGTTTCCAATGAAAAAGTAGGAGTGTATCTCAAGCCAAGTGAGTTGGCAATAGAAGAACATCCTAGTCTTTGAAGAATTCTCAGAATAAACTAATCTAGTACTTTTGGGTTTTGGCTAGGGACAGCTATAGTCCAGTCAAATGGAGCATCCCTGTATTGAAGGTCATATGAAGGGGAAGGCTTTTTTGGGTTATTGCATTCAGGTGCACAGTTAGTGTATTGAGATTGAAGCAAGTGGTGACCCTTCTAGATTTTGACTTGTGCGTAATTTGACCTTCAAAGTGCTATCGTATGTTTTTTTGAGCTTCCAATAAAGAGAAAACAGTATACTCCTTTTATGAAAAATATAGGTGAGAGGATGAAAAGTGCATCTGTTTATTTCATGGTTGGGGTTGAAGAAAGAAACACAGCCTACATAATATTAATGCAATTAAATGAAAGATGGACATGAAGTTTATGTCTAGCATTCTAAATGCATTTCAAAATTAGTGTATAATGCAATATACTTCCCATGAATACATGCCAGTTCCTTTGGCAAAGCCCATGTAGTGGAGAAGGATGACAAAGGACACACAAGCTCTATGCTAAATAGCCCAGCGGAAAGACTCTGCTAGCAACAGGGGAGTTTGGTAAAGCTGTTAAACAAGCAATGGTTTGTTATAAGCTATACAGCAAAAAACTACTGTCAAGATAATTAGACAAATGGATTATGTGAAGTGCAAAGATCAGACTCATAATGGAGGATTTGAAAGGATTTGTGTTATTAGAGTTGTTACCCCTACATGAGCATTACAAATTGAATTATCGTATACCAACAGTTAGTTTGCCAAACAAGGTAACATACAGAATATCACCAATAGAGAGGGAAAATTAAAAAACAAACATAACTTACTATGAAGAAGCCAGGTCCAATAGATCATCACTCCATTTTATCCACATTATTTTTGGCAGAAGACAACGATGTGTAGCTTACTATGAGGAAGCCACATCAAAAGAACATCATTCCATTTTGGCCATTAGTATTGCTTGCAATGTGAATGTAGATTAAAGAGAGCTCAACCAGGCTTATCTAAAGTGTCACTATTCCATCCCAATCTGACCTAATGGATGGCTTTCAAAGGACTGATTAGAATGTATGTAGGCTGAGATGTATGAACAAAGTAATGTAATTAGAATGTATTTCCCTGGGAAATAGAGGGTGACACATGATATCATAAATGGACCAAATATATCTATCTATAGACAAGTGGAAAAAAGCTAATGGGAAGAGGAACTGATTAAAAGGGTAAAGTACCAAGCTAATGGGAACGGTTACTGATTAAAAGGGTAAAGTGCCACCTAACTTCTTAATGATGAGACAACCATTCTGAACTGTCGGTTGCATACCTGCACTTGGGAGGAAATTGCAATAAGAGATTCACGTTGGGTGTCTCGTTGCTACATCGATTGTTTATACAAATTCCGGTTCTTGATCTGATTGGGGCTAGCAAGAAAGGATGTAGTTATATCCTTGACCCTGTTGGAGTTGTCAAGTGAGCCTTCACTGTGAGCAGAAACTCCATCTCCGCCAAAGTCTCAAACTTGCCAATGTCCTCGCATTGAGTTGGTCAGGGCCTGCAAGGCCATACCATGTACACATTACTGTCACCTTGATCTAGTCAAGGCCAGTAAGAGATCTATTGTTGCAGATTGCACATTGACTTTCACCTTGAACTAGTAGGGGCTAGCCAGGGTTTTACAACTGCAGATTGTTGAGTTCTCAAGGAAATATGAATTCTCGAGGATCGGCTCCTTTGTCATATTACTATCTGAGATAAAGGGTGATATTCAAGGAGGAATGCCTATCGGCGGGTGGTGAAGGATGCCTTATTGAGCCGAACGCCTAAGTCTGTCACTGGTTCTTTTTGAGCTGAAAACTGAGATGCTGAACCAATTTCTTGAGTAGAATGTCACCCAGAAACCTTTCTGCGGAATTATCCACCAAAGTTGAAAAATTGGTCCAAAAGCTCAAAACCTAATATTCACTAGCGAAGGTAATAATCACTGAAGTGCACATAACTTCCCTGAGCACACCCTTCACCTTTTCAGTTTAAAGATTTTGCTCTTCTTCACCATCTTCAAGATATTCAAAGGCAATGAATAGTGCACATATTGGGAAGTGCTCTTAAAAAGAGTAACCCTTTGTGCTTTTTTTCAATTTGTTTTGATGAAAATTTGATTATCTCCACTTTTTGAAATTCATACATCTATTGAAATTGTATATATTTAACATTTTAAAAAAACTTCAAACTTCGAGTATATAACCGAGGCAAAACTTATTTTACAGTGGGAGTTCTGGATTCTCCCAAGGTAAGTGTCGGATGGCCGGTCGATGAGAACATCCAACGGTTCTCTCGCACTTGTCTCAGAAGAAGCCGGAGTTCTCGCTTTTTCTGAGGCAAGTGCCTAAAAGCTGTCCGATGAGAACATTCAACAGCCCTCTCGCACTTGCCTAAAGAAGCGAGAACTTCCACTGTAAAATAAGTTTGAATCTGATACTTATAATTTTATAAATAAAAAATAGTTTTAAACCAACTTCACCCATTTGGCATCCTTACACTCGAGGGAAAAAACGAAATTGCTGTGCAGTTATCCTCCCTGCATGAAAAGTGTTTCAAGTTTATAGAAAGCATTAAAACTTATAGAAGAATCATTTAAGCAAGCAACAGCCATTAAAGTGATTAACATTTCAAAAAACTGTGTCTCAGGTGGGGATTTTCTTCCTTCTTCATCGATTGTTATCTAATGGGCGCAAAAGTTGGTCCAAGTAGTATGTTAAGAAGTTCCAAATAGGAAGTGCAAAACGTATGAAGTTGCAGACTTGCAGAAGGCATAAAAGATCACAGCAGTATATGTTCACCAGTTCAGGGCAGGAACTCGCTGCAATCATTATTTTGAGAGAACCTATCCAGGGATTGTCTTTTCAAATTCATGGCCACTTTTGAAAAAAATTAAACAGAGCAAGGCTCTCAAGTCTGAATTTTTTGCATGAAACCCTTTTCATGAAGACTTCACAGGATGATCAGAATTTCTTAAATGATAAAACTAGATATGGGGAGTGCACATGGATCATTAAGAACATGAAAGAGATCCCATTAATAGAACGACTGAGCTTAGGCAGCCAATACAGACTAGAAAAATTGCTGAAATTATGATGAATTTGTAGGATCAATTTGTTACTTGCAGAGAAAATAATGCCTTAACAACTGCACAGTAAGCTGGAAGAGAAGTGGCCCCTTAACTCCTATGACTCCAAAAGAAGTGTCAACTATAGAAAGCAAATCATATTCATATGTCCTTACCTATATCGAGTTATACTGACTTAAAGATACTCTTGAGCGGCCTTCAATTTGCTATGTGCTTGTAGATATGAAGATTTAAGGATTTTGGATAATATCGAATTTAGAGAAAAAGAAGCTCAGAACTTTGATAACCCCTGTTACATGTGATAAATTGATACATGATAGGAAGGAGACACATGAAGAAATTTACAAGTTTATGATGGCAAATGAAATTGAATTCAATGTTTTCCCTTCACCTTGTGATAAGGAAACTGTGAAAAATTTCAGAATGTTAGGCTTCTATATATATATATATCACTAGTTAGGCAGGCCAAATTTGTGTATTATGTTTTTTTGTTGGATCCCTTTTAGCATCCAATTTGGCAAATTTGGGGTGAGCTTTGGGAGCAAAGCATGAGACACTGTTAGGTTTTTGTTATCACATAAAAGGGCCTCTCAAATCAAATCAGGATGTTATAAAAGAACTACAAGGACTCATCCTTGCAAAAGGTACATTCAAATTGTATAATATTTCCCTAGGGTCCATTTGGAGGAATTGGCTTTACTGTTTTAATAAGAAGTTTTGATTTACAAACACCACTAGTTGTATTAGAGGATGCATGTGAGACAACCACTTAAGGAGATCTTCAATAGAACATGGCATATTGAGGATGGGTAAAGAAAAATGATTGATCATTTCAACTAAGTTTTGGAGTATACACTCTCTTATGGTTTGAAGATATTTTCTTAGTTGGTGATTTCGAGGGTTTACCTTTGAAAGTGAGACTTGCTAAGTTTGAGTTTTCAAATGCACATTTCCCTTATTATGGGGTGAGATAATCTAACATCTGTCTTAGCACTGCAGGTGTGCCAAATCCTACTGGGATCTAATTTGGGCATCCCGGAATCACATTCTATGTAGACACTTTTTTGGAAGCTTATTGTATTATGGGATAGTGATATTGTTGCCCTGCATCATATCCAAGGAGTTTGGCATTGTATTAGATTACTTTGTTTATACTCCATTTGGATGATAAGATATAATGTAGTCTTCAAAACTCAATTTTCTTTACATTCTTTTTGTGGGTTGTTGTATGTTGAACTTAAGGCCCGATTTTCAACCAATTGTGATCTTTGGAATTAAAATATTTTAAGATCATATTTTGTTGTCCTTTAGATAAATGTGAGTTCATTCTGATTAAAGACCTTAAGCAAAATTGGATAACGATAGAGTTTTATATCATCTAAGATGGTTGAGAAATTATCAAGAAAAGACCTTTGACAAACAGTTTGTGAACCCTTTAGGAAGGCCTTAGATCTTGAGAGCAATCGATTATAGTGGAAACATGGACTCATGTTTCCAATATGAGGTGGTTTGGTCCTTTTAATGTGGTACAGGTTATTACAGATGCGTCATCAATTTGTCAAGCTGCCATGTTAATGATTCAATATAGGTACAAGCAAATAATTTGTACCCCTAGCCATGTAAATGCCCTCTAAGATATTTGTGAAATTCCTTTGAACATCCATAGTATTTTAACTACAAGAGAGGCACAAATGTTCACCGGTAACCGCCATGCCTCTTTAGGTAGTTAGAAGATGCATGCTAAGGAGTTCTTGAAGCCAAATACTACAAGGTATACAACCTTCTTCATTCTTCTTGAGTGTATGATCGAGGTGCAAAAGGCCTTAGAATGTACTACAATTAGAGGTGATTGGTCTAAATGGGATGAGTTAAAAATGGTACAAAGAAAGAAAGTAAAATTATTGGTATAATGGCTGCAAATACATTATTTCATTCGTATCTCCAATATTTGAGATGATAAGGTATACACATACAAATTTCCCTAGTTTTGAAGGTAATGATAGCATGATTGGAAAAATAAAATCCATCATTGATTAGAGAGACCATCTTCAGAGTTTTTAAATAAATCCAAAAGTTGTTATAGAAGAGGTGGAAAAAGATGAACACTCCTCTTCATATGTTTATTTATTACTTAATCCCAAGTTCTAAACGGTTACTCAAGCATAGTTGCACCAATAAATAATCCTAAGGTGAAAAAAGGATTTCACAAAGCCATGAAAATGATATACAGCCCTAACGAGGCAAGTAAAATTCAACAATAATTTGTAGATTTGGCAGACATAAGTGGCCTCACCTGCAGATTCTCAACAATGGAGAGAAGGAGAAATAAGGTATAGGTTAATCCCATTGGATGATGTTAATATACATATGTGGTTGAGAGGAATTGATCCACTTATAATTTTATCCAGATTTTTTAAGAGGAACAAGCTCACCTCTAAGAGACCCAAATACATAACGATCTTCACCTTCGAAATAAGAAGGCTCCAGATTTTTTACTAGGTATTACACCAATGACTTAACTATGATACCATGTGTCAAATCAATATTGGCATGCTCTAATATCAACTACATTAACATTAGCAATAGAACATTATATAAGCATTGATCTATATCCATTGCAGAAATAACAACAAACATTTGAACATAGACATGTAATAGTAATCAATGCTAACTGCATTCACATAAACAAATAAACACACATTATTTCGAGACAAAATCCTTGTCCTGATTATTCTATGTCAACGTCAATTTGCCCAAAGAATAATACAATAATCTTTTTACATTTTGCATTTGCAATTGCACAATACATTATGTATGTTTATGCATCAAGGAAGTTTAACATCTTCAACGGCCTTGTGTCAGCTATAGTGGAATGGTAGTCTACATAAAACAGAGATCGATAGTGTAGATTTAGTCACAAATCTCCAGATCCTTGTCAGGTTTCTATGGTTGGTAATATGAACCAAGACTCCATTGGTCGATATCGAATTCCATGACATGCATACCAACCAAGGTTGCCTTGCTTTAAACTAACTAAGGATGACTAAGTGATTACCATACCTTAACAATCTCCCACTTGGCAATCGCATTCAAGTTTTCCTTCATCTATCAAATTCTTTAATAGGCATTCAACAGCGAATCTCACAAAATCCCATGGTACCTCTATACCACTCGAACTTCACCACTCACATGCTTTGTAAGTGAGTTAATGGCCATTTGTTCAATTCTGCACTTAACTAATAACATTTTTATAAAGTCCAGCATTTCCCAATGAAATGACTATTTGTGCATTTTGACATAATGTGCTAAGTTGGAAATTTCGCTAGTGTCACTACACTCTGACTATCACAATATATTGTCATGGGCTTTCCCGTTTATGATTTAATGTCGTTTCATAGTTGTTGAAGTCACAACCTCCTTACATGTTGATGTCACCTCCGTATACTCAACTTCCATGCTCAACAATGTATAGTTGCTTACCTTTGTCTACACCAATTTACAATGCTACCACAAATTAAATGCATAACCCATGATTGACCTTATAATGTCGACAATGTCTACCCAATCTAGATTACATATCCCATGAATACTAAAGATTCTCTTCACAACTACCCAATATCTTTGACTTGAATTAGTGATAAATATGTTGACGACTCTCACTACTTGTGCAATGTCTAACCTTTTACAAACCAACAGGTACATTAAGCTTTCTATTGCACTCTACTTTAAAAACTTTTTTATTTTTTTCTACTCGTCATCGAAGTCTGATTTATCAATATTGTTAGTGTCATGCCAAGTTCCATTGGTATCTACAACAAAGTATAATTAACCATTTTGGACGTTCTTAGAATATTCTCAATCAACTTCTACTAATTTAAAAAGATCTTTTGATTCTTTCTATCTTGTTGAAACCCAAATCCCAAAATGTAATGCATAGCACTGAGGTCTTTCATCTCAAACTAAGATGACAATTAAGGCCTTGTCGACCTAATCATTCTTACGTTGTCATTGATTAACAAGATGTTGTCATCAAACAAGACATTAATTACCACATACCCATAGAACATCGTAAAGTAGATTCAAGGATCTATATATCTCCTCTTAGAGCAAGTGATTAACAAGATGTTGTCATCAAACAAGACATTAATTACCACATATCCATAGAACATCGTAAAGTAGATTCAAGGATCTATATATCTCCTCTTAAAGCCTTTCTCTAGTATGAATCCATCAAATTCTTGATGTCATAGCATTAGCGACTGCTTCAAGCCATATAATGACTTCAAAAGGAAATAGACAAGCTTCTCCTTTTTCACATCATTGAGTTCCTAAGGTTTTCCCATGTACACTTCCTCGATCAAGTCTTCATTCAAAAATGTTGACTTGACATCGAACTACTCAACCATGAGGTCAAAAGTTGCTACAAATGCAAACAATAGTGTGATAAATGCCATGTTTGCAACATGGGAAAATATTTCCTCATGATCAATGTTCTTGTCCTGAGAATATCCTTTTGCAATTGCTCAAACAATATACTTCTCCATAAGTCCACAAGTAAAGATTAGATAAGATAATTTTATTAATTTCCAACAAATGACCAAGGAATAGGTAAATGGGACTAGAGAGTACAATCCATAGCAAATAAATTATGGGAGTGTCTAGAACACTCCTAGATCATAAAAAGTTACAAAAAAGGGATAAATACCATTGACAATAAAATAAAGAGTAAGAGTAGCATGATCTAGGTAAAGTAGAAAAGGAAACCCTAATAGGAGTGAGGCCCTAACTCAACATATGGCATCATAACCTGAAAAAAAAATAGAAGTAGAGGTAGAAGAGGGAGAAAAGGTATCACTATCTCTATCTACATATTGAAGGGACCAATGCAAACACTAAAAACATCCTCCAAAGGGTACCTAAGGCTTAGGGGACTTGGCTACACAATAATGGGAGAAGCTTTGTGATGTAGAGGGACTACACATTCCTGCAAGTCAGACACACAACGGAAATTCTCTGATGGCTATAACATCAAACAACTCAAGCATTCAAATAGAATGGTAACCACAGTCATAAATTTAACTAAACAAGTTGAAATACACAACACAAATAAAGAAAGAGATATCTCCACAATCTCTGATTTATTTTATTAATTAAGGCCAAACTCTCAGGCCCATTACAATATTTTTAAGAAACGGTTTCTATCTCTTCTACAGGATCAACACCATTACAACCACTCTTCACGTCACTAGAATTTGCTAAGAAAAGCTTTCATCTAGTGCCTCTATCCACCCCCACAACCACAAACTGGAGCTTTCCCTCAAAGGCCAAAAATGTCTTTCTTAATTGTGGGCAAGTAATTTTATACACACCAATTGGAGGTTGAGCAGCTCCAACCATTCAATTGCCAGGATCTAGATTAATCAATGAATCGATTCCTCTCCTCAACATACATTTAATCTTTTTCTCGAGTAAATAATGTGCCCCTTCATTTCCTTAGTTGACCTTTCAACTGAGTAAATCCATCACGTTTTATTTTATTCATGACAATCATTTTCTAATTTATCCCATTCTTTTTCCCGCACTAACTTGGGGTTCTTCAACTAAGAATGGTTCCATCAATCTGTAGCAGGAGGTTCAAATGCCACAACTTACTTATGCATCCACAATGATGCCTAACTTGAACTCCACGCACTTGCACAAAGCCTACTGCAACAAGTATTAATGTTGGTAATAACTTGGTATCTCTTCTATGGCCATGTACTTCTTTTGCATCAACTTTATGATAAGTTATCTCTTTGCCATAGCATTGTTGAAGCAAATTCTATAACAATAGTTGTAGCAGCTCCTATAACACAACATCTATGAAATATGATGTAATGAATACATAACTACTGAAAGCAACTAAGATGTTCAGGATATTTGGAAGCACTAGGGATGCTCCTACATCACATTGGAGAGAAATGAATTGCCTCTCCTAACATCGAAGGTTGAGGGGGAAAACCTTCTAATAAAGCTCTAGTAGCTTGACCAAACCCAAAGGGTAGTACTTTATATGGCATGGGTTCAGCTATGGGGCCGAGAGGTAAGGTGCTTATCGATCAGGTGGGCTAAAATGCAAGCACTACAACTTGGCACCCCAAAGCAAACAATGTGGATCTAGAACAACATTTCAAAGTTTCAAGAAATGGGAAGAAAATTCAAAACAATTTTGTGCATATTGAGCATATAGATGTGTGGGTAGGAACTCTCAATTTTTCAATATTGAATGGCTTTTGCTTTATTGTTTTATTAAGTATTTTGCTTTCTCTTGTAGTTTCTAAGTAGCCATCTATACCTAATTGAAGGGAAAAAAACACTATGAAAATGACATTCCAGACATTCCAAACTTAAATCTTCAAAAACATCTAGGAAAAACTCTAATCTTCAATAAACATTGAGGAAACATTTCCCAAAACTTCTAAGGTTTCCCTTGAGTTTCGATATGGTTTTTATATCAGTAATGTTATTGACACGGGAATGAATCCCAAACATAGTTGAAAATTGAAAAGTCTTTACACCAAATTTAAATTTTAAAAAAACATATAGGATAAACTCAAATCTTCAAGAAACATCTACGAAACATTTTCCAAAACTTCCCCCTCAAAAAAAGGCTTCCTTGAGTTTTAATAGGGTTTTATATCAATAAAATTATTAATACATGAATGAATCTGAAATGGAGTTGAAAATTGACAGGCCTTTAAATATTTTATACAAAGATATATACTTTGTATTGTTCATTGCATTGAGAGTAATGAGGTGCTTACAACTCTGATGTTGTAAAGTTTGTCACATGGCATAACGTAACGTTACCATGTCAACTCGTAACTTATAAAAAATAGAAAATAATTTTAAAAAAATCATGTCTACTCATAAAATAAAAAAATTAAAACCAGCACAGATCCATTTTGAACCCAGATCTATTAAGCACCAAGCGGGATCGAATTACTTGAGGTGTAATATTTTTAATCTTAAAAGTCTTTACACAAAAAAAATTCACCTCGAGAAATTGGATCCCTCTCGGTTGCTTAATACATCTGGGTTTAAAATAGATCTATACTGATAAATACTGCAAAAATAAATTATAGTCCTTTACAAGACGTGATCATATGTCTTTGTACACAACGTAGGCCATCAATCTTCAACACTAGCTCCAAGTCTGAACTTTCCCTTACATAGTTCCAATGTCTATTGGGACTATTGGGACTGACTCTTACTTTCTTGTGATTTTTGTTATAATTGGACTCCTGACGGGATTCCTAGGTAATTTCTCACCCCATCGTGTCAGCAAATCTGGAGTTTGAATACTTAATATGATTGGGTTCTGATTTCTGGGTTATTGAATAGCAGTTACATTTAAGATTGCCCTTCATTCGTTTTCAATGGCTGTGTACTACCACGCCTATTTTATTTGGTATCAGATATTGTTATATGCTTTCTAATAAAGTTGTGTCAACCACAAACGAGTGTTTTCCAGATCTAGTTCTGTTCTACACTGTATCTTGACAAATAAATTGACAGGTAACAATTTTTCACATCCTAGTAAGAATATTAGTTTTTCCACAAATGTTGAATTGAGATGATTTTGAGACAACCCCATTTGTGAAAGATTCCATTTTATAGTCCATGAAAAATGGTCTTAATGTTCTAGGGCGCAAATTATGAAAATTTTGTATGACTTGCAAATGATAACTAGGCACAACCTAAGTTACCGGAAACGTCTAGGAAGGGGAGGGGAAACATCGTTCCCCGTTACAGAAACTAAAACGGAGGGGATACGGCTTGGAAACGACACTGAAACAAAACTGAAACGTTTCCAAGCCGTATCCAAAAATCAGAGATGTTTCCAGGCCATTTCCAGCCGTTTCCTAAAACGTTTCCAGAGTTTCCAGTCATTTCCTGAAACGTTTCCAGAGTTTCTGGCCGTTTCCTAGTTTTCTGAAACGTTTCTGATGCTACATACCAAGCTTTTGACTAGAAATAGTGATTTTTTGACATGAAAATAAACAAATAAATAACCCCAAAGGAAAACTAAAAAACCCTAACCCTAAATTGAACCTCAAAACTTAAATATAAAGCCTTAAAGCTTATAAATCAAAAGCAAAACCTTAATCCTAAATTGGTTAATGATAATCTGACATTTTATGTCTCATGGACTTTGTTTCATTGTAATTTTCCAAAATTGATAGAGGCTTACCGTTGGTTCAAAAAATCATTGATCTGTGGACATTTCATTGTATCAAATGTCTTGTCTACTATAGTGTTAATTTCACAGCCTAGTGTAGAAGTACAATGACTATTTTTTTCAATATTTTTGCCAATTCCTCACAAACTTCGCTTCAAATAAACCCCAATGACTTGCATATGTGATAAAACAACTTGCATATCAAAATTGATACAATGGAAGCTTTAGCCATACAAAATAGTGTACTACATTTATGAAGGGTTACATAAACCAACACATATTTCCAATAATCTTCCAACAAGCTTCAGTTTTCTTCTTTTCCTTTTTGAATTAGTATGAACCCTTGACCTATGGCCTTATTTACTCCATTGCTAGTACACTCATATCTCTATCCTTATGTCGTAGAGAGAATTATGATTGTGCGTCATTTAGCCAGTTCTCCATATGATATGCATGTGATATTTTAATCTTATTTCAAGCATTTTTATTAGTATAAACCATAAAACGTAAACAACATATCCAAGGGAAATCATTGGTGTCTAGAGATAGTATTATGGCATAGAGTTCAATAATGCATGTCATCACCGTCACACCTAAGTTGCACTAAAACATGAGCTCACTTATTTATACTTGAGTGCTTAATTAATCCCCTTAAAACATGGTTGATTATGTCAAATTTGAATATCCAAGTCGGTTCCAAATCATAGACAATCCTGTGAATTTAGGCCCTTTATGAGCCAGTCGGCTAGTCACTTTTTGAAACAGTCAGTTGGTCAATCGACTCTCACTTGCCTAGTTGATTGTCTCGTCGGTGAGTGGAACAACCCAAATACAACATATTTGAGTCTCTGGCTTACATCAAAAATTGTGTTTAATCACAAATTTCAACACTTTTCTAGAGGTGCAATTAGCGTAATATTTGTTAGATGGTAACATTTGGATACATCCATC
>LPNX010128050.1:183213-273507 GCA_001517045.1 Pseudotsuga menziesii
GCACAACTAGTTAGTGCTTTTAATTTAGGGCTATGAAGTTATAACATATTGTTTTCGTGTTGCAACTTTCAGAAAGGCCACTGCAGAGCCACACCTTTTTCAAGTTGCAAGTTTAAATTTTTTAGAACATAGAATTTTGAATTGTTTTCGACTCTAATTTCTTCCTCATCTGACTTACTTCTTTGCAGGTCAATGCAGAAGCAGATGCCTTTTTTTGTTTAGTGGAGTTGCTTAGTAATTTTTTGGATCATTTTTGTCAGAAATTGGACAATTCCGCTATAGGCATTCGTTCTACAATGGCACAAATGACAGATCTTTTAAAAAAGCACGATGAAGAATTGTGGCGCCACCTTGATGCTACGACCAAGGTACTTGGTTAAAGAACCAAAAGGTCCGGTAAACCAATTCTAATTAATATTGAGAAATTTATAGTTCAGTCCAGGGCCAAATCTCTTGCTGAGAACTTTAGGCATTTCCTGTGAAGATCTGTTCAATGTTCCATCACCATGAATATTGAAAGTTGAACATTCAAATATATACTAGAAAAAAGTGTTCCAGTGGGTTGAAAACAATAATTGTATCATAACAGACAGTTTTTTTAGGATGATGTCAAAGATAGCCCCAGCTAAAGAGTCATATGGGGGTACATTTAGTTCAGGATCTAGGAATGTCAATCAAATTATGAACTATGGAAATGTTTCTGTAGGATGTGTGTGAATGTAAATTCACAAAAGAAGCACAAAACTCCAAGAGTCCAAACAAAAGAGGTTAGGGAAGAGGTAATCCTTTGGAGGCATGAATCATAAAACTTGAAACACAAGAAAACTCAGGGAGGTTGGAATAACTTTCCAAGTTTCCAGCATAATTTTGTTTATTCTCTTCTGAAATTTCCCTTTTCTTCTGCATATAATGTCTATGGGATATGCTCCCAAAATCATTGGGAATGGTTAGTGATCCTTGAGAGTAATGTTTGCATCTAATGCATGGATCCACATTACAATGGATACTGGAACTTATTCCTAGGTCCTTGGGGAATGAAAATATGTATCCATATCAATGTTTTAAATAAAGAAACAGAGGGATCTCAGTTCTCATGTTGGCTTAGCCTAACTGCTTCCTTTCAAGTTGATCATGATATATGGGAACTAGTAGTTTGAAACAATTAAATTACACCATAGAGAATACAACTGACCAGAGCCATAGTAATTCAGTCTTTCTAAATCTAGTGCTGCACCTGCACTAGATCAACACCCATGCCCTATCTGCAGCTGCATCTTCTCTTTGGATTTATGGATTCTTAAAGGGATCCAAAAACAGAGACAGATCTAAGACAAACCCACGAGCTTATAACCTATGAGTGGCTATCGTATATGCCTAGGAACTATAAAAGAAATAGAAAATAACATTTAAAGTTACCTCTAAACTCTAAAAAGACCTTAGGATATGCTTTTGGAAGGCTATGATATTGGATTCAGTGATTCAGTATATTAATTTATACTGGTAATTTTAAGTTTTATCATGTCAATGTATAGATTATTCCACTCAATTGATGTTATGTATGTCTATAGCTGCTTTAACACACTAATTCAAGAATCCCCTAAGCCCAAAATTTTGAGAATTTGCCGCTCTCCCACTTGCTTATGCACCGAAACTTTTGCTACCTTTTATCCAGTGGCACATGTCAACACATTCCATTCTAGATTGTAATATACCTTTCTCAGAACAAGCCACACTGGGCAGAATATAGAGGAGAATAAGACTAGTCTTGACTAGACTCACACTAGACTTGGCCTAATTTTTTTCAAACTCGGTACAAAGAGTAATTAACAAACATAAGACCATTAACAACAGCCTAAACAAGCTCCCTACTTCGACATCTTACACATTACTGGGCTAATTCATGCTTGGGAAAACCCCTTGGCTAAACCGAAGGATCTGAGGCAAAAAAACCAGGACTTATGTGGAACCCAAGGGCTTCTGGTGCAGGATGGAAGCGGATGGCTTGTGTTTAAGCCCCAACCCCAGACTTAATAACATGTTTGACTCAATTTAATAAAGTTCGGGAGCATATAGAGGTCATGGCAACTTCAGGACTACACATTTAGGCGATTTCCAACTCAGAATTCAGAATACCTAAGGGTCATGAATCTCTAAATTAAGACCCCATCATTACCTTAGCTAGCTAATAGCAGCAACTGATAGAACTCAAATTCGTTGAGCAGAAGACAGTTATCTAACATAATCCTGAAAACTAGTCAAAATTCATGTAAAACTAGAGAGGATGTAGAAACTCATGAAATTTAGATCTCTGCATTAATTAAGTTCAGAAATGATATCAGAGGTTCAATAAGATAGAAATTACATCAATGACATTCCAAGCGGCCTTCCAGAATAGTCTCAATACTTGACATCATTCAGTACAACCATCAACCATTGAAAAGAATAATAAATTCTGAGATTCAAGCTGACTGGATCCAGAATTCTTTTTCAAACTTTCGAATCAGGCCTGCAACAACATCAAGACCTGCAAATACCTCACTGAGATAGGTTGGATGCCTTCTCCTCAAACTCTAATTGAAGATTCAGCTAGCTTACTAACAGCAGGGGCGCGTCTCCCAGATGGTGAAAAGGGGCACATCTCCCAAGTCTCTTGAAAGCTTAGAGCTCTTAAATCCAAAAGCACAAATGACCAAAAGATGTGAAATGGAGTGCTCGGCCTCTTTTTATAAACTTCTAATTGATTTTCCCTTCCTTCCAGACTTCTCTTATGAAAATAATAATTAATAATTTTGAGAGAATATCTTTGGTGAGTTGGATGCTTCCTTGGCAAGTCTATCTTGCATTGGACCCACTTGCATCCATGAATTCGCCCTCACTCGCTAAAATTAGCCTCTGTAGCTTTCTTAAAGCCTTTTCCTTGTTTTCCTGCCTTTCTGCTTTGGTCTGCTTTTCCCTACTTTTGGAAACTCTGCTTTTCCCTGATTTTCCTGCTGCTTTATTGCTTTCCCTGATTTTTCTTTGCTTTTCCTGTCTTTCTGCCAACTTCCTGCTTTTCACTAATTTTCTTGCTCTGTACTGTTTTATTCCAGTTTCCTTTTTGTTTGCGAGACAACTCCAAAGGCCCACCTAATCTCCCATGCACCCTCATGGGCCCATAAGCATTTACAACTCGTCCAAAAATTAATTTAATAATTAAATACTCTAACTATAGGCTACAATATTCTCCAATGCATTAATTAACTAGATAATTCATAGGCCAAAATTAATCCCCCAACTAACTTATTTGATTTTCTGCCTAAACCCATAGGGATTGGAAGGGTTAGAAGCATGACCATGGAGCCTCTAAAGTTGAGACATTACATAGATACAAACTTTACAGACTGCTACATAACATTCTGCCATCACTAATATGGCTATGGGGACAATAACGGTTTCAATGTCTGATTTATGTGGATGCCACTGTAAATTTTCCTTTAATATTCAACTAGAGCTAAATGGTGCATGCAAAATATCAACTGATAACCACACATGAATATCTTTTACAGTATGCAGCGGAATATAAAACTGAGAAATAAATCACAACATCACATCACAATATTGACACTATTATTTTGGGTATGGAAACCCCCGGAAAAACCCAAGATGGGAAAACCGGTGCAGCAGTCATATATAGATTTTATTATGAGAAAATATGGAACTTTTACAATCACTGCAAATTCACCCAAACCTGGCGAATGCAGTACCCGACAGAATCACTGGGCAAATCCCAGCTAAACCTCAACACCCTCCTATGTGAGTGTACGGCCCAGCTGTACGAAGCTCGATGATCCTATTGCTCACTCCTCCGTCTTCTCAGCTAAATCCTCTGTCTAACTTTCTCTCCCTGTCTGTATCCTGTCTCTGTCGGAATACAAGTGTGTGTGTGTTCTCTCCACCAATTGATCTCTCTTTTATAACTTTAGGTAAAGCGAAAACCCAAATTTCACTTTCACTTTAACTAGTGGTAAAGCAAAAACCCTAATTTCACTTTCACTTTAACTAGTGGTTCACTAAAGTTAATTTAGATCACTTTAATTTATTTTCCAAAGTAAACTTAGGAAAAGTAAATTAAATACAACTGGTTTCCTAATTTAAGTCTTCTGCATGCAAAAACACATGCATGCAGGAAGACCTTCCTTGTTGCTACTAGTTTAACACTCCCTCTCAACGAGAAAGGGATTCAATAGCAACCCCAACTTATCCCTGAACTTCACAAAACTCTATCTGCAAAGTGCCTTGGTGAAAATGTCCGCCACCTGCTGATCTGTCTATATGTACTCCAACCGAATGGTTCCCCTCTGAACACAATCTCTCAAGAAGTGGTATCTGATGTCTATGTGTTTGCTCCGGTCATGGAACACTAGATTCTCAGATAGCCTGATGCCACTCTGATTGTCACAGTGAACTATTGTAGCCTCTAGCTCACACTCAACCCTGTAAGTAACTTCCTCAGCCACATACCCTCACAAGCAGCCATACTGGCCGCCATGTACTCAGCCTCTGCCGAGCTCAATACCACTGACTTCTGCTTCCTGTTGAACCAAGAGACAACCCCTGATCCAGGAGGAAAAGGTACAGGAGGAAAAGCATAACCACTGCAAGGGTTTTGTTTTGGGGAAGAACATCAGGAAGCATTTCCCACAGAGTGAGCACAAGTCTAAGGAGCCTTTGGACTTGGTGCATTCGGATGTATGCGGACCTATGAGTGTCCATTCGTTCAGTGGTTACAATTACAGCGTAACTTTCATTGATGACTATTCCAGGAAAATCTGGATCTATTTTCTGAAGGCCAAGTCAGAGGTCTTTGAGAGGTTTCGAGAGTTCAAGATTCTTGTGGAGAACCAAACAGGAAAGAAGATTCAAGTGTCAAGGACAGACAATGGGGGTGAGTACACTTCCAATGAGTTCATGGAGTATTGTTTGGCTAAGGGGATCAAGAAGGAGCACACTGTGCCCCATACCCCACAACAGAATGGAGTTGCAGAGCGGAAGAACAGGACTATGGTTGGAGCAACCAAGGCCATGCTATTTAATCAGGGATTACCACTATTCCTCTGGGCCGAGGCATACAAGACTGCAGTATACATTCAGAACAGGTGTCCCCACACAGCCTTGGGGAGGAAGACATCGGAGGAGGTCTTCACAGGCACTAGGTCAGATGTGAGTCACATTCGCATATTTGGCAGTGTCTGCTATTGTCATGTTCATGATGACAATAGGAAGAAGCTGGACCCTTCTGGAGAGAAGGGTTTACTTGTTGGTTACAGCGAGATTTCGAAGGCATATAGAGTTTACATTTCTTCTCGCAGGAGGATCATTGTGAGTAGGGATGTCTAGTTCGATGAGGACAGGGCCTTGCGGAGATCTTTGGACTTACCAGCAGAGTAGCAACCAACACAAGAGTCGGGAGTCAAGTTGGAGGAGCCAAATGTACAGGTACAGGTACAGACATAGAGCACAGGTTCTAGTGGTCAAAGGGAGTTAGGTGGACAGGATCCTTCAGTCATTGACTTGAAGGATGAGTTGCAGCAGGAGACGAATATCCAGCAGCCGCAACAGGTTGACACTAGGCCAAGGCCTAAGTGGTTTAGATCCACAGTGCCGGATTCCAGGCAGGTAGATCCTCCACAGACATCTTTTAGACGGAGTGTACCACCAGAGAGGCTTAGTTATATGGCACTGATGACAGAGTTGATTAACTCTGAACCTTCCATCTTCGGGGAGGCTGCACAACATGATGTGTGGCAAGAAGTTATGGTTGAGGAGTATGACTCCATTATGAAAAACCAGGTATGGGAGGTTGTGCCGAGGCCACAAGGGAAAAAGGTGGTGGGATCCAGATGGATCTACGAGGTGAAGCATGCAACAGACGGAAGCATGGAGAAGTACAAGGTGTGCTTCGTGGTAAAGGGGTTTTCACAGAAGGAGGGCATTGACTACGAGGAGACCTTCGCCCCTATTGCCAGGTATTCTTCCATTCAGACCATTATCTCACTAGCAGCTGAAATGGGTTGGCGTGTCCATCAGATGGATGTCAAGACTGCCTTCATCAACGGAGTAATAGAGGAGGAGGTGTATATTGAGCAGCCAGAGGGGTTTGAGGTGGAGAACAGGGAGATGCATGTATGCATACTGCATCGAGCTCTTTACGGGCTCAAGCAGGCACTTCGAGCATGGTACTTGAGGATTGACAGCTATCTATGGGAGATGGGATTTCAACGGAGTGAGGCTGACCACAACCTGTACTTCTTGACAAGTGAGGTGCCTCTCATACTGGTCTTATATGTGGATGATCTATTTTTAACAGGAGATGAGAGGCTGATTGGAGACTGTAAGTCCAACCTTGCAGTAAAATTTGAGATGAAAGACCTTGGGCTGATGCATTACTTTTTGGGCTTGGAGGTTTGGCAGAGAGATGGATGCTTCTTCATCGGACAGGGGAAGTATGCAGTAGAGATCCTGAAGAGATTCAGGATGGAGGACCGCAAGCCTATGGCCATACCTCTAGTTTACAACTGGAGGAATATTGATGCATTAGGGTCAGACAGATTTGATCCTACCTTGTATTGTCAGCTTATCGGATCGCTTATGTATCTGGTCAACACTCGACCAGACATCAACTTTGCAGTCAACTCTTTGAGTTAGTTCACGGTGAACCCTCGGAGAGTGCATTGGACGACTGCAAAGCACATACTTCGCTACATCAGAGGTACAATGGAGTATGGATTGGTTTATGAGCGCAAGGGGAGTGTACAGTTAGCAGATTTCACAGATGCTGATTGGGCAGTATGTGTAGAGGACCGGAAGAGTACTTCAGGTTGTTGTTTCAGCATTTTGTCTCAAATGCTTCAGTGCTCCATGGTGTAAGTGTGCCATCCTCCTATGCCACAACTCACCCTGACTGCTGCTGCTGCTGCCGACTAGAGCCTTTGCAGACTCAAAGTGTAATCTGTACACTTTCTCGCTCCTTCTGCCAATCACCTGATCCAAGCTCCTATCTGACCCCTTGGGCCTGATATACACTCTATGGTCACGGAACTTCACCCGATATCCCTTGTCCTCCAGAGTGGAGACTGATATAAGGTTCTTGGTCAGTCCTGGAACATATAACACATCAGCAAAACTGAGGGGTTTTCCAGACTCAAATGAAACAGTGCCAACTACCTGCGCCTGATACCGCGCATCATCACCCAATGCAACGTGAATCCCTGTTCCACCCTCCTACAAGTCTTTGAAGAATCTCTTCTGTCCAGTCATGTGACTAGATGCTCCACTGTCAATGTACCATATCCTGCTCCATGTGGTGCTTGCCATGCAAGCTATCAAACAAAACTCCTCATCGAAGTTCCTGCTGAACTCATCCATCTCTGCAGATCCAGCCATCTGAGTGTTACTCTTCTTCTTCCTGTCTGGGCACTGGGAGGCAAAGTGTCCCTGCTTGTGGCAAATAAAACACTTGACCTTTGATACGTCAAGGTTCTTCTTACCATCCTTCTTCCTCTTTGCCTTCCCCTTGCTCTTCCCTGTAAGGGCTAGAGCCTCCTCATCCACAATCTATGGGGCACTACTGGATGAGCCTAATCCTTGACCCATGCGAGTCTCCTCCTGTACAAAGTCATCCCATAATCTCTGCCAATCAGGGAGCTTCTCCCTAGCCACAACACCTTTGACAAAGGTGTCCCATGGCTTAGAGAAGCCATTGAGGGCTATCCGAACTAGCTCCTCATCATCAATCTTAGAGCCAACAGCTCCAAGCTCATCCCTTATTAGTGTGAGCCTCGTGAGATAAGGCACCACTCCTTCTCCCTTGGTCATCTTGGTGTTGCGCATCCTCTCTTGCAACACCATTCTTTGGTTCTCGTTCTTGCTCTAGCACAGACTTTCCAAAGCCTTCCACATCTCCAATGCGGACTTCTTACCAGAAAGGTGAGGGACTATATGGTCCTCCACTCCATCCATGATAATCAGCATGGCTCTGGAATCAATCTTCTTCCAGGCTATCAAATCTGTCGGATTTGTGAGTGCAACTTTTGTGGAGTCAATGTGCTCCTCAGCATCACTGACATCCAGGATCCTTGTGATTCTCTCTTTCCATGTAGGAAAGTTCTAAGCACCCTGGAGTCTATCCTCAACTCTCAACTGCATGGCCATAATGAAGTGTACCTGTCAAACCCTAGATCTAGAAGTCTAGGTTTGTGTCTTCCTATAGATCTACCCCTGATCTATCACTGCTGCTGCAAATCTCTCAGCTTTAGCTCACCAAAGCTTTGATACCATGTAAATTTTCCTTTAATATTCAACTAGGGCTAAATAGTGCATGCAAAATATCAACTGATAACCACACATGAATATCTTTTACAGTATGCAGCGGAATATAAAACTGAGAAATAAATCACAACATCACATCACAATATTGACACTATTATTTGGGGTATGGAAACCCCCGGAAAAACCCAAGATGGGAATACCGGTGCAGCAGTCAGATATAGATTTTATTATGAGAAAATATGGAACTTTTACAATCACTGCAAATTCACTCAAAGCTGGCGAATGCAGTACCCGGCAAAATCACTGGGCAAATCCCAGCTAAACCTCAACACCCTCCTATGTGAGTGTACGGCCCAGCTGTACAAAGCTCCATGATCCTACTGCTCGCTCCTCTGTCTTCTCAGCTAAATCCTCTACCTGACTTTCTCTCCCTGTCTATATCCTGTCTCTATGTGTGTGCTCTCTCCACCAATTGATCTCTCTTTTATAACTTTTGGTAAAGCGACAACCCTAATTTCACTTTCACTTTAACTAGTGGTAAAGCAAAAACCTTAATTTCACTTTCACTTTAACTAATGGTTCACTAAAGTTAATTTAGATCACTTTAATTTATTTTCCAAAGTAAACTTAGGAAAAGTAAATTAAATACAATTGGTTTCCTAATTTAAGTCTTCTGCATGCAGGAAGACCTTCCTTGTTGCTACTAGTTTAACAGCCACTATATGTCATAGACACATTGAGGCTACAACTTGAATTCCTCGGCTTGCAATTGTCAGTTCAACGATCCAAGCCAGTTATGTGCATGTCAAGATGCTTCTCTTCTTTAAACTGTCTATGCATTGTCAAACCAGTGTAATTTCTGCTTTTACTCCATTACCACCTCTGTTACAATCTTGCCTCTGTTTGGGAATACCTCCTTTTCAGTCTACTTGAGTTCTACTTTCTCCAGAACATTATTTTGTCTAACAGAAGAAGTGAATCTTTGATATCTGGAACTTTTTGGTGCATCAGTCTCTGCTACTATGATATGCACTACCTTCACTGCAATCATGTCAGCCTCAATTTAATTATGCCTTGGCAATTGACCTGATTCAATCTAAACTAGTCTAGCTTCAACTTCACCTGAGCTTTTACCATGGAAAGCCAAGGATTAATACTTATTTATAAATAGGCATTTTGCCAACAATTCTTTGCTTCATTTGTGAGATCAATGGCCTGTCAAGTGGTCCCCCTTCCTTCTGCAGTCTGCCCAAACCAAATGGGATGAGTTTAAAAGGAATGACCCCATTTGCAAGTCTCAGGAGACTTTAGTGGAATAGCCTAATAGGTACCACCAGACCTGATTTATAAGCCAAAGGGAGTCCATTATTTGTGTTGCAGCCTCTCGTGTCATGTTCCTTCAAGCACTTCGAAAAACTGTAATTGGGCATTTCTTCCACATTAGGACTTCAGAAACATCTCACATAAAATGATAAAACTGTATGGCAAAATGGGGAGTGCTGTAAGCAATATAAGCAATTAGTTGATATTCTTTCCTACCATCTCCCTGGATCAACTTCACTTTAGCATATTCCTTTTCCACATAAAATGTTATAGCTCATGGTTAACTACAGAGAGGTTTAGGGTTCAATTTTCAGAGGCTAGCATGTTAGGTTTTTGCTTTTAAATGACAGATTTTAGGTTCAAGTATCTGTGTTGGTTTCATATTTTCTCTACTGTGGAAGCCTAGCTTTCTTTCTCTGCGATGGCAGTTTTACTTTTTGTGCAATCATTTATATTGACTCAAAAAAATGTCATGGACAGACGATAATGAACTTATCTTGTTCTTGCCTGAAAATTGCAGGTAAACCCTCAGTTTTATGCTTTCCGGTGGATAACTACACTCTTCACACAAGAGTTCAGTTTCCCTGATTGTTTAAGGATTTGGGACTCGCTTTTAAGTAATCCTGATGGGCCTTTGGTATGTTGTTACCCACAAGCTGAAAGTTATAGCTTTCATTAGCATTCAATAAATCTCCACAGAAAAGAAAGAGAATAATTACTAAAAAGAAACATCAAATTTTGGAGAAGCTAGTACCCCTATGCCCTTGTGTACTATTTGAGATTGTAGCAGTAGAAATTGTCTCTGTTTTAACTTTTATCTTCCAAGTAAATCATTGCAAGTCCCATGTACAAATTTTATGCTTTCTGATAACTGGATATGACTCTCTATTGCTCTGTTGTTGCAGGAGATCCTGCTTCGCATATGTTGTGCTATGCTGATCAGTATTAGAAGTCAGTTATTAGCCGGTGATTTTACATCAAACCTGAAGCTGCTTCAACATTATCCATCTGTTGACATCAACCACCTCTTGCATATGGCCGATGATTTAAAGAAAAGAGCTTAGACTATTACTTCTTGCCATTATATCTGTATTTGTATTTGGTTGTGTGAAATCTCAAAATAAATATACCAATGGCATTCTCAAAAGTTTTAAATTGTGGGAATAAAAAATCAAAAAATCAAAAAAATATAGCTATACACCGCCAAAACCACTGAAAAGAGTGTAGACCTATAATTGTGTTCTGAAAACCAAATGGCATTTGTTAGATCAGATATTTCTGATTGCGACCTGATAAATATGTCTCAATCACAAATAGATAAAGCTGTTACATATAATAAAGTTTGTATGAGCCTCCCATTCTCTATGCTGTAAACTGTATGCTTGACTTCATTCTGAATTATGCCATCATTTACTTAAAAAAGTGGGGAAACGTAAGAGCTAAAAAACTTGTCTGCATGGATGATTTGAACTTTAAGAGTTAAGGCTATTTATAGGTCACGTTTACCCTATGTATGAGACCTCTCTATCAATAACAGGGCATCAAGCTGAACTTGGAAGTCTACCACGAGGAAAAATCTTGGATAAAATTTAATCGACCTGGGAGGCAAGCTAGAGCAATAAATATCCACTAGCATGCATTGATCATATTTATAAAAACAAGAAGCTCGGCAACTCAAGCAGGAGCCACATCATAGCTGAAGGTGGTAGTTCACCATTTCTCTTTTTTGAGTTAGCCAACATCTTTTAAGAGGCTCCTTTGGATGGAGGAGTCCTGTCTTGCTTCTACAACCTACAGTGGCCACTCACCTTTAGATGTGGCTAATAAATACCATATTATTTCATAGTAGTATGTAAATATTATCTTTTCTGTATACTATTGCAAATACTTGTTTGTGTATGTAGTTCCATTTCAATGATAACATAAAGAGTGCAACTCAATTTTAGTTTTATTTAATGTTTTAATTTCCTCCAGAGTTTTCTTGAACATCCTTATGTACTGTAGTCACAAAAAAATTTACTAATCAAATGGTAAAAAATGGTTTTCACAAAACCTCAAGAAAGTTCTCATGCATGCTGTTATTTTTTATTTTTTCTAATCTCCAACGCTTACCATATTGACATAGAATTTCAAGTTCGTGTTCAAAATGTCTCCACTTTATTTTTTCTAATCTCCAAGGCTTACCATATTGACATAGAATTTCAAGTTAGTGTTCAAAATGTCTCCACTTTAGTCATTGTAGTTCAATCTTTTCGTGTTTTTCTGTTCCCTCTTTTTCATTCAACAGGCTGGCGTGATAAGAATAAACAAACGGTTTCGAGGGAATAAGTAATCTCTGCAATCCCTTCCATGGTAAGTAATACGGCATGCCCTGAACCAAAAAATAAGAGCCACTATCTTATTGCACAAGAAAGATATTATCAATTGTTTTAGAGATTTTATTCTTCAGTGAGACACGAGGTCGTCACGATAAGATGACAAATTTAAAATTTAAATGATACAAATTTGCCCCCAGATTACTCATAATATCAAGAGAGATTTGTGCAAACACAAGGTGGTCACAACAGATGACAAATCTAAAACTTATGTGCTACAAGTTTGTTCTGAAATTATTTATAATCTCAAGAGAGATTAGTGCAAACACAAGGTGGTCACAACAGATGGAAAATTTAAAATTTATGTGCTACAAGTTTGTTCCGAAATAATTTATAATTTCAAGAGAGATTTGTGCAATAGATTGAGTATAAAGGGAATATTTTATCCTCTTGGAATACTTGTGTGGTCATCTCTAACCAAAAAAAGTCATAAAATTTTATTCACATTCCAACATTATCACTACAACAATCTATAAGTAGAATGGGTAAGTCGCAAAATAACAATGACTGTTGCATATGACTTTTACATTTAAATGTGCAACTAAGATTTTGCACGTTGTAATTAAGAGTGTTGGGTATATGGGTACTAGAACTTGTATAATTGGCAAAGCTCCTTTACTAATAATTTGTAAGAGCTAATTTCATGATTTTTATGATATTTTTGGGAAATTTTCACGTTGAAAACCAAACAGTAAGGCCCATAAAGGCTTCTTTACAATAAGTGAATGAACTTGGACTATTTAATGGTTTGCCATGATGAAAATCATAATAAATTTGTGCTTTACATTCTTCTTCAAGCCATGAAATCTACAGGCACATACTTGTGACAAGCCAAATCCACCAAAAATATATATATAGTGTTTATGACAATATTGAGCCTTGTGAAACAAACAAAGTTATATTAGATATAACGCACATCCTTGTGACAAGCCAATTCCAGTAAAAATATATAGGGGTTATGACAATATTGAGCCTAATGAAACAAAGAAAGTTATATGGGATGTAATGGTACAATCAAATGAATCTAGAGATTCAAGGAAGTTTATTAATTGTTTTAATGTTTTTTAATTGTTTAAAATAAAGAGACAAAGGAGCTTTGAATGAATAGTTATTAAGGCATTTTATTTGTTAAGGCTTTGCAAATGGGGTAGCAAATTTTGTGGACTTGACTATGGTGAAAACTCCAAGGTTAAGCATGCTTGAGATGGGTGACCTCCCAAGAAGCCCTAGTTACTTCAACTTCTTCATTCTTGTGAGCATCGTGTCATCCAATGGTGCTAAGTGAACTATTCAATATAATGAAAAAATTGGTCATTCTGATTAAAGTTCATGGGACATGGATCATGCATTAATGACTTATCTACATAGATAATCCAAAAAATGATCTCATATGTTGGGCTTGGGAAACTCCCAATTGCTTAAAATAAGAGTGAAGAGAGCTCTAAATAAATAGTTCATAGGGCACAATACTTGCTAAGGTTTTGCAAACGGAGTAGTTGTTAGAGATAATGTTTATCACTTAATGATGTGTTGGATATGAGAGAGATTCTCTCCCTAGTTTGGTGTGTGGTTGAGATATTCACTCAACCTCTTCCAACTATCTTTAGAATAAGTTAGATCTAATAAACTCTATATATTAGAGGCATCATGTATTGTAAATGTATCATTGTATTGTAATAGATTTAAGTTGTGTGTTATACAATGTCTGCTCTCTCCAATTTTATTTGGTATCAGAGTTGAACTAAGCATGACTCCCTCATGGGAGTGCTCAAGATTATGAGAGAGAGGAGCATTGGAATGCTCAGGATTCATTTGTGAATTTGTGATTTTTTTAAATTTGTGAATAATTATCTTCGGCTGCAAGAAAAAGTCCTCTCCCTGGGTATAAATTGCTTGGTTGTGAAAGCCGTGAAAGCTGTGTGAGCATCTGCTCTGTAACACCCCGGTTTTGACCTCGTTGCATTAAATGTACATGATGTATATATTGTAACGAATCATGGTGTGGAGCTAAAGGCAAAAGCCCCACCATCGATTTGGTTGTGTTACGTATCAACGAACGGAATCGTTGTCGATGGTATATCGTGAGATACGACACATATTAATTTTGGCATCATGTAAACAAGCTTTTTAATTAAATAAACCCCAACCAGCTATGTCACTGCAACCATATTGAAAAGGGCATGATATTCCTAAGGATAGGGAGGGGAAATTGTTAAACCTTAAGCCCATAGGGGAAAAGCCATGTGTCACCACCCTTTTGATTTGCTCACCTTCCCTTGTCTCATCCAACTACCTCATTAAAAGTTCTACTGTTACTTGGGGCAGTTATTGTTGGGGAGTGGAGTGTGGCAGGACTGTCATTCCTTGCCCACACGCACACTCCACCAGCGGGTTGACCCTCACACTGGCAGGAAAAACCACGACACCCATTATTCCATTCTCCCCACGACTGCAGCAGCACTCTACCCCTCGCGATTGTTCCTCACGCAGAGAGTTGGGGGTGCCGATTTGGCCATTGACGTTCTGGGCTGGGGGTGTGTAATTTCCCTACCGATTGTGACCTGTGGGTATGTTCTTTCTCAGGCACGGGCTAAGAGTTTGTTTACTTTCCCATTTTTGGACTGTGTAAGTTTCTCGTGGCTTCATTGTTGAGAACGGACTATTGTTTCCCCCGCGTTTTGTTGGTTGTGTTTGCTGTTACGATTTGGGTTGCTGTAGGTTGTTATGGAGTCGTTTTGGCTACGACAGGGCCAAGAACGACTCAGGAGTTGCTTTCCCCTGTCCAAGCTGTGAATAGCTTGTTTGGCTGCGTGTATGCAATGGTTGGTCTTTGGACTGTGTTGGAGTGGAGATGAGGGCTTGGTTTGCTGGATAAACCTGGTGTGTTTGGGAGCCACACAGACAAAGTTAGAGGGCTAGCTTTCTTCTCCACAACCCCTGAATAGCACTGGGAGGGAGGTCAGGGCCTGAGGGACTATGTAGCAAAGAAGGGACTGATTTCCTTGTGTTGGGTGTCTGTGGGTGTTCTAGAAGCCAGGCTAGTTCTACTGTTCTAGTGTAGGTGTCCTTAGCTCTTCTATGAGCTCACCAGCTTAGCATTCAACCTTTCCTAGTTCCTTGATGGCCTGATAAACCCAACTGTGTTGGCTTGGCTGTGTTTTGTGAACCCTTGGCTATGTGTAAGCCCGCTTGTTCCTCATTCCTTGGGGAATCATGCCCAGCTCAGGGGTGGCAGCGTTGCTAAGAGATTAAGGAGCATGCTGGCCTATGGTTGGGTGGAACGTTGCAGCAACGTAGCTGATTGCGGAACAAATTCTCTATAAGATAAGTATTCTTGTCTATTTTACTTCTGCAATCATATTTGATGTTTAATGAATGACAATGAACATGTTAAATGCCTGAATGAATGTATGTTTGCTTCCGCTGTGTATGTGAATGATTATGCAACTTAGCATGTTTTATGTTCAAGCATTTCGGTTTTATGTATGTTCATGTTCATGGGGCGGTTGCCCGGATGTTTAATGACACCATAGCGTCCTCTTCGCCGGTCGGAGGGTCAGGGACGTTTCAGAGTGGTATCAGAGCCGACGTTACAGCATGGGCCTGAATGGGCCATGAAAGATCAGCTAGCAGAGGCAGGTTGCCTTCTGCCCAACAGAGATCAAAAATTTATGACAGAAAACTTCCACAAAATTTTTCTAAGTGCCAGAACTGTCCACTCATCGGAAAACTTAGTGGGAAGCTCTTCCGATGTAGCGGAGAGCTAGGGGGAAGCCCACCCGACAGAGGACAGTCGAAAGAAAATTTGCGGAAAATTTTCTAAGTGTTCGTTGGCCGTCGGCGGAGAATAGTGGATGTGGGAGCTGCAGTTTCGGCGAAGATCAGCCAAAGACCACCGAAATGCCAGCTCAATTCAGTTGAAAGAACATCCGATATCGACTATTGGCGATCGGCGAAGATCAGTTGATTGGATCGTCGATGATTAGACGATGGAGTCGTTGAAATGTCACCGTCATCGGAGAAAATTAGTTGTTAAGAGGAGCCGACGCGGCGGTGAACGTCGATGAAAGTTAGTGGATGAGATCGTCGATATGTCGACGGAAAATAGAAGATTGGACCGCCAATACATCGACGAAGAATAGTTGACGAAACCGCCAAAATGTCGGCGACAGTTAGTCAAGGAAGTAGCCGACATGGCGGCGGAAGAAAGGAAAAGGAAGTGGATGTAAGTGTCGATACGTCGGCTCAATTTAAGTTAAAGATCGTCGAAAATTAGATGTTGAAAGTGCCGATACGTCGACGAAAGATAAAGGAAGTTTCGGCAAAAATTAGTGGACGATAGCGCCGACACGGAAGAGAAAGAAATTTTTTCCGAAAATTCGCTTAAGTGTTGGAAGTGTCGGGAGAAATTAGTTGTTTGGACCGCCGATGCCGTCGGCGAAATTTAGTTGATGGCGCAGCTGATGCAGCGGCAGACAAAGAAGGAAGTTTTGCCGAACTGTCGGCGAAAATTAGATGACGAAGTCGTCGATGCGTCGGAAGACGTCGACGAAAGTTAGTTGTTTGGATCGTCGATATGTCGAAGAAGGTTAGTGGATTGGGTCGCCGACACCGTGGAAGAAGTTAGTGGTTTGGTCTGCCGATGGGCATCGAAAAATTTTAGTTGTTTGGGTCGCCGACGCAGTGGAAGCGTTTAGTTTTGTGCCACCGACACTGTGCTTTGTGGTTCCGACTACCGACAGGTTTTATGGTCCGCGGAACCCACAGTTGGTTTGGTTGCCTCCGTTGCGGCTACCTAAAGAACTATCCACCCGATGCATAGTGCTTCTGGCCGCCGATACAGTGTTATGGGAGATAGTCTCCTCGCCGATGCCGTAGTGGATGACAGTTCCGATTACCGACACACAACAGTCCTTGACATCGCCGATGGTAGTCCGACAGTGTAGACAACAAGAGATCCGATACATCGGAAACTTTTAGTTGCAGGGACCGCCGATGAGCGCCGAAGAAATTTGTTGATTGGGTCGTCGAAATGTCGAAATTTTAGATGGGATGAGACCCGATTTGACAAGGGAAGTTTTGAGTTTTTCAAGTGGGAATTCTCAGCGAGTTTCAACTAGTTTTCAGTGACCTTTTTCAGCAGATTGTCAGTGGATTACAGGGCTGAAAAAGAAGAAGATTTTGTGTTTGGGCAAAATTGTATTTTATGATTTTTCCAAGAGAAGAAGGTAAGTAGTTCTGATTTCTATCAATATTATGCATCTAACAGTTGTGTTACTAACACGTTTGCAAAATCATAGACACCTTCAAGGGCAGTATCCAGGTGGTGCAGTTTGGTAAATAAGTGGTGATTCAGTTATAAGAACCCATGACGAATATGATGCTCAGGATTCTTACGAGCGTGCGAGAGATGCCATGGGAGAAAATGTCCATAATGGAAATGATGACATAGAGTCTAATGGAAGGAGATTCCAAGAGACACTGTCAGATGTTGCAGCCACCATGAGAAGCTTGATTAAAGCCCTAGAAGAGTAGCATCAGTTGAATGTTGCTATGCTGCAGAGTTTGACAGACTTGCAAAGAAAGATAGACTCTGGATGAGGTACAGCAAGACCGGAAGGCAGTAAGAGTAGTACTAGGAAAAGGAGAAGGACTTCTAGTGGGTCATCTGACTCTAAAGAATCTAGCGGAGATACAAGCTCATCTTCTCGTAAAAGGAAAAGAAGGAGACACCATAGGGATCGCTCTCGGGATGAATTTAAGAAGGCTAAACCTCCTACCTTTGATGGTGAAGTAAAGACTGGACAAGAGGCTGAAGCTTGGCTTCTTGGGATAAAGAAGTACTTTCAAGTTCAGGATTATTCGGGAAACATGAAGGCAAGAGTTGCCATATTCAATCTGAATGGAAGAGCATCCATTTGGTGGGAACACTTCAAGCAAGTAAAGAGGATCAGTGAAAGGAGACTTAAGTGGAAACAGTTCAAGAAGTATTTCAAGCAGAAATACCTCTCTGACAAGTACTATGATGACAAGATTAAGGAGTTCCATGAGCTGAGATTGGGATAGCAGACCATGGAAGAGTATGCAAATAAGTTTTTGAAGCTGTTGAGGTATGTCCGATACATCAAAGATGAAAAAGTGAAGGTCCAGCGGTTTCTGAGTGGATTGCCTCAATCTTACAAAGATAGAATTGAGTTTTACGAACCTAGAACTCTTGAAGAAGCAATAAGGAAGGCTAAGTATTGCTATGAGCAAAGCAAAGGTTAACCTGATTACCATAAGGCATGGAAGGACAAGAAGAATGAAAAGTTTGACCAAAGAAAGAAAGATTTCAAACCTTCTAGCTTCAGGAATCGGCAAAAGCAGCCATCCCAAGCTGCGAGTAAGCCAATTAGAGAGATAGGAGAAAAGCCTAAGGATCCACAACAGAATAGAGGATAACTTCAATGTTGGAGATGTAAAGGACCCCACATGCGCAGAGATTGTCCACTCGGGAATGAGAATGCAAGGCCAGCTTACAACATTCAAGGGGCAGAAACAGTGGGTCAAGTAGCAAGGGCAGTCCCTAGGATTTATGTAGCACTGGAGGATCGCTAGGCAGATCACCAATCAACTGTTGTTGAAGTTGCAGGTAAAATTGTTGAGCAATCTGTTTCTATTTTGATTGACCCCGGTTCTACTCACAGTTACATTACCCCTAGAGTAGTGGAGATTTGTGCTTTTAAGAAAGCAAAGCACAGAAAATCTTGGTTAGTTCAGCTAGCCACTGGAACTAAGAGAAAGGTTAGTGAAGTGGTAGAGAAATGTCCATTGGTCATGAATGGATTGGTCACTTGTGTAGATATGAATGTTCTACCACTTGGTTCCTATGATGTTCTCATTGGAATGGATTCGTTAGAAGCTCACAGGGTGAAGCTTCACTGTTATAACAAGACTTTCGAATGCATGGATGAAGAAGGAAACCCAGTAGTTGTGAAGGGTATTCCAAAGGTGATTTCAGTACGGCAGGTGTCAGCAATGCAGTTGAAGAAGTTCTGTAGGAAAGGTTGCCAGCTGTATGCAGCTCATATTTTGGAGCCAACAGGAGATGAAACTCCTAGGTTGGAGGACTATCAGGTGTTACAGGAATTCAAGGATGTGTTTCCTGATGAGATTCCAGGGCTTCCTCCAAAGAGGGACATTGATTTCACAATTGAACTTGTGCCAGGAGCAGCACCAGTGTCCAAGACACCCTACAGGATGAGTACACCGGAGATGCTAGAATTGAAGATGCAACTGCAGGAGTTGTTGGAAAAGAAGTATATTAGGCCGAGTGTGTCTCCTTGGGGAGCACCAGTTCTGTTTGTAAAGAAGAAAGATGGTACACTCAGGTTATGTATTGATTACAAATAGTTGAACAAGGTTACTGTGAAGAATAAATATCCTTTGCTCAGGATTGATGACCTTTTTGATCAAATGAGAGGAGCAAAGGTATTTTCCAAGATTGACTTGAGGTCTGGTTACCATCAGGTAAGAATCAAGGATGAAGACATTCATAAGACAGCCTTCAGAACAAGATATGGACATTATGAGTTTGTAGTGGTACCATTTGGTCTCACAAATGCACCAGCTACATTTATGTGCCTTATGAACAGTGTCTTCAGCAAGTATTTAGACAAGTTTGTTCTTGTTTTCCTTGATGACATTCTTGTTTATTCTAAGAATGAGGAAGAACATGAAGAGCATTTGAGATTGACATTGCGATTGCTCAAGGAGCATCAGCTGTATGCAAAGTTGAGCAAGTGTGACTTCTATAGAGATAGAATTTAGTATTTGGGTCACATTATCTCAGAGGAAGGTATATCTGTGGACCCTAAAAAGATTGAGGCGATTATGAATTGGCCTATTCCAAGAAATGTGACAGATGTAAGATCCTTTATGGGACTTGCAGGATACTACAGGAGATTCATTGAGGGATTCTCCAAAGTTGCACATGCCATCACTTCTTTGCAAAAGAAGGGGATAAGTTTGAATGGACATCAAGGTGTGAAGAAAGCTTCCAGCAGTTGCACAATTTTCTCACCAGTGCACCAATATTGAAAGTTGTAGATCCAGAGAAAGATTGTGTGGTATGTACCGATGCATGCGGACAAGGGCTTGGAGGAGTCCTTATGCAGGACAACCACGTGATATGTTATGAGTCGAGAAAGCTGAAGGAGAATGAGAAAAACTATGCCACTCATGATCTAGAGCTTGCAGCCATAGTGCATGCTCTCAAGATGTGGAGGCATTACTTGATGGGTAGAAGATTTGAACCGCGGACGGACCATTGTGGTCTGAAGTATCTATTTGATCAACCTACTCTGAATGCTAGGCAAGCAAGATGTCTGGAGTTTTTATGTGAGTTCGATTTTGAAATCAAGCACATAAAGGGAAAAGAGAATAAGGTAGCTAGTGCACTCAGCAGGAAGGTGCAGGAAATTCACATGGCATCTCTTAGTATTTGCCAATCAGATTTGAGGCAGCAGATTGTTAATCATGCTGCTGGAGACGAATTGTATGAGCTAGTAAAAGACAAATTGCAGCAGCAAAGTCTTGAGAAGAGTTATGAGGAATATAAGTTGGAAGAAGATGGATTTCTTACTTATAAAGGCAGAATTTATATTCCAAATGTAGCAGATTTGAGGAGAGTTGTTATGGATGAGATCCATCAAACTCCGTATTCTGGTCGCCCAGGATACCAGAAGACAATTGCTACCACCAGGAAACAATACTTTTGGCCAGGAATGAAAAAGGACATGGCTAAATACATTTCGAGGTGCATGAAATGTCAACAGGTAAAGGTTGAACACCAACATCCAGCAGGCTTGTTGCATCCTTTGCCAGTTCCAGAATGGAAATGGGAAGTTATTTCCATGGATTTTATTACAGGATTGCCGATGACTTGGAGACAACATGATTCCATCATGGTTGTGGTGAACAAGTTGACTAAGGCAGCACATTTTATACCGGTTAAGTCTACACATAAAACTGATGACATTGCAAAGATCTTCATGAAGGAGATTTTCAAATTGCATGGATTGCCTAAGGCAATAGTCTCTGACCGAGATGTCAAGTTCACTTCCAATTTTTGGAAGGGGTTGTTTGCAGATTTGGGTACAAAGCTAAACTTCAACACTGCATACCATCCTCAGACAGATGGGAAGACAGAGAGAGTTAATCAGGTGTGCTTGAAGATATGCTTCGCATGTACGTGATGGACAAACCAACCAAGTGGGAAGATTGCTTACACTTGGTAGAGTTTGCTTATAACAATGGACAGCAGGCATCCTTGGGGATGAGTCTATATGAAGCTTTGTATGGGAGAAGGTGTAGGACACCTGTGACTTAGGATAATCCAATGAACAGGGTTGTGCTTGGACCAGAATTGCTCAAGGAAATGGAGCAAGAGGTTGGAAAGATCAGGCAGAATTTGAAAGCAGCACAGGACAAACAGAAAAGCTATGCAGATAAGCATAGGGTGAACAAGGAGTTCAGTGTTGGGGATCATGTTTACCTCAGAGTAAGGGCAAGGAAGAGTTCCTTGAAGCTTGGAAGTTATGCCAAGCTGTTGCCAAGATATTGTGGGCCATTTGAAGTGCTTGAAAGAATACGACCAGTTGCATATAGACTTGCATTGTCTGCTAGCACTAGAGCTCATAATGTTTTTCATGTTTCTTTGCTTAAGAAATATGTACATGATCCTAACCATGTGATAAATTGGGATGTGATTCAAGTGGAACCCGAGGGAGAGTTCCGAACCGAGCCAATGCGCATCCTCGACGGGAAGATCACAATGCTCCGAAACCGAGCCATAGGGCAGGTAAAGGTGCAATGGGAGCACTACGGACCTGAAGAGGCTACGTGGGAGCTGGAGGATGCCATGCGATTGGCACATCCATTTTTGTTCCATTCTGCGGAACATTGAGGCGATACCAGTGTAGCATTTTGTTCAATTTTGTAAAGCACTGAGGACAGTGCTATTGAAGGGGGAGGGGAATGTAACACCCCGGTTTTGACCCCATTGCACTAAATGTACATGATGTATATATTGTAACGAATCATGGTGTGCAGCTAAAGGCAAAAGCCCCACCATCGATTTGGTTGTGTTACGTATCGGCGAACGAAATCGTTGTCGATGGTATATCGTGAGATATGGCACATATTAATTTTGGCATCATGTAAACATGTTTTTTAATTAAATAAACTCCAACCAACTATGTCACTGCAACCATATTGAAAAGGGCATGATATTCCTAAGGATAGAGAGGGGAAATTGTTAAACCTTGAGCCCATAGGGGAAAAGCCATGTGTCACCACCCTTTTGATTTGCTCACCTTCCCTTGTCTCATCCAACTACCTCATTAAAAGTTCTGCTGTTAGTTGGGGCAGTTATTGCTGGGGAGTGGAGTGTGGCAGGACTGACTGTCAGTCCTTGCCCACACGCACACTCCACCAGCGGGTTGACCCTCACGCTGGCAGGAAAAACCACGACACCCATTATTCCATTCTCCCCACGACTGTAGGGGCACTCTCCCACTCGCGATTGTTCCTCACGCAGAGAGCTGGGGGTGCCGATTTGGCCATTGACGTTATGGGCTGGGGGTGTGTAATTTCCCTACCGATTGTGGCCTGTGGGTATGTTCTTTCTCAGGCACAAGCTGAGATTTTGTTTACTTTCTCATTTTCGGACTATGTAAGTTTCCCGTGGCTTCATTGTTGAGAACGGACTATTGTTTCCCCCACGTTTTGTTGGTTGTGTTTGCTGTTACGATTTGGGCTGCTGTAGGTTGTTATGGAGTCGTTTTGGCGACGATAGGGTCAAGAACGAATTAAGAGTTGCTTTCCCCTGTCCAAGCTGTGAATAGCTTGTTTGGCTGCGTGTATGCAGTGGTTGGTCTTCGGACTGTGTTGGAGTGGAGATGAGGGCTTGGTTTGCTGGATAAACCTGGTGTGTTTGGGAGCCACAAAGACAGAGTTAGAGGGTTGGCTTTCTTCTCCACAACCCCTGAATAGCACTGGAAGGGAGGTCAAGGCCTGAGGGACTGTGTAGCAGAGAAGGGACTGATTTCCTTGTGTTGGGTGTGTGTGGGTATTCTAGAAGCCAGGCTAGTTCTGGTGTAGGTGTCCTTAGCTCTTCTATGAGCTCACCAGCTTAGCAGTTAGCCTTTCCCAGTTCCTTGATGGCCTGATAAACCCAACTGTGTTGGCTTGGTTGTGTTTTGTGAACCCTTGGCTATGTGTAAGCCCGCTTGTTCCTCATTCCTTGGGGAATCATGCCCAGCTCGGGGGTGGCAGCGTTGCTGAGAGATTAAGGAGCACGCTGGCCTATGGTTGGGTGGAACGTCGCAGTGACGTAGCTGGTTGCGGAACAAATTCTCTATAAGATAAGTATTCTTGTCTATTTTACTTCTGCAATCATATTTGATGTTTAATGAATGATGATGAACATGTTGAATGCCTGAATGAATGTATGTTTGCTTCCGCTGTGTATGTGAATGATTATGCAACTTAGCATGTTTTATGTTCAAGCATTTCGGTTTTATGTATGTTCATGTTCATGGGGCGGTTGCCCAAATGTTTAATGACACCGTAGCGTCCTCTTCGCCGGTCGGAGGGTCGGGGACGTTTCATGCTCACCTCCAGTGTGCTTCCTGTGCATGTGTGTTTGTTGTGTTGCCACCGTAAAACGATTACAATATTGCTTCCTGAGGAGATCGTTGAAGAGAGCAGTCAGATTATTGTTTCCACGGCATCGAGTCGCTGATATTGTGAATCGCTAGAGCATGCAAGGTCCAACGAAGGGAGGAAGCCACCGAGTAATAGAGGAAGGAGCCATTTTGTAAAGTGAGCCGTCAAAGGAGCACGCACTACCAGAAAAGGAGCAGTTGTTGTGTATGGAAAAACTGTGAAGCTACTAAGCTACCCAGAATGTGAAGAGGAGAAGGCTTTGTTGTGGATTTCATGGAGCCGTTGTTTAGTTGTTTGTGAAGACAGTCACCTAACATGCAGAAAAAAAATCGTTGTTTGTGTTGTAGATTGCTAATTGGAAGGGAGTCGTCGTCCTCTGTTGTTAGTGATCCATTGTCAAAAGGAGTCACCTGCAAGAGAAATTATCGTTTTGAATATAGTAAAGTCTCTACACATATTTGTTTTAGCTGTGGGGCGATATTGATGTTGTGGATCTGCTAAGCCGCCAACTGCCTGAACTGTTGAACCACCAATTGCCTGGTCAATTGAGCTATCGATCTGAAATCCTATGTGAAGAATTGTCAAGGAGAAGCAGAGCTCGAGCTGCTAGTGATTGGAGAAGTGTTGCCACATATTTCGAGCCGCTACAAAGAACAAGGAAGAATCGCTACCTGAGATCTCCACCCTCCACTGGAAGGAGCCACCGTTGAGAAACTTGGAGATCCGTGAGATGATCTAAAAGCATGAATATTTTTCCGTTGTTGTGTAAAGTGTGCCTGGTTGGTGGAAGAAAGTCATCGGTCTGCAATTGTAATGATTTGTTGCATCAGATCTTGGTTCTGAAATGAGCATGGAGGAGGAATATCACATGCAAATCAGTGAGGATGAATGAGCCTGTGATTATTTCACTATGTCATTTTTTTTAATTTGGTTGGATGATTGTTTGGTCTAAATTGTGTGGAGTTTTCATAATTGTGTGGAGTTTTCATAATTGTATGAAATGGTTATATTTGTCTTAGTAATCAATGAAATGATGAGATTCTTCATGTAATTTCATTGGGCATTTAGTAAAAACATTTGGAATGCTTGTTGTACCTATAAGGGGCGCATGATCGATTGTACATGACGACATCCCAAAGTGTTTCGTTCCAAGTTGTAAAGCTTAGCCATTAGCAAGTTGATTTCTCAGACCTGTTCCATATGTCCAAGCATACATGTTGTGGTGCGGAATCGCACAGTGTTATCCCTCTTAGATAGGATGTGGCATCAAGTTGTGGAATGAACCACTTGGGTAGCTACAAGGGTGGTAGGTGTACTCGTATGTTAGCTTGATGTGATTAAAATGAAAGTTGAGATGGAAGATACTCAAAGTATGAAGGACCAAGTTTTATTTAATCTATTGATGAACCACATAGGTGAAAAGCATTTCTACAGAACTAACGGTTATAGTGACTGAGGACCCATGTATTCCGGTAGATGAATTGTTTTTTATATGGACATAAATAATTTGTTTTATGCAGAGAAAGGTACCAAAAAAGTTCGTATATAAAGCTCAAAGTGATGAAAGCTCAGCAAGTGCATATGAAGACCAAGACTACTCTACATGAAGATTATACATAAACTATAAGGGGGGTTGTTAGATAGTTTATCTCTTGATGATGTGTTGGATATGAGAGAGATTCTTTGCCTAGTTTGGTGTGTGGTTGAGATATTCACTCAACCTCTTCCAGCTATCTTTAGAATAAGTTAGATCTGATAAACTCCATATTATATTAGAGGTAGCATGTATTGTAAATGTATTATCGTATTGTAATAGATTTAAGTTGTGTGTTATACAATGTCTGCTCTCCCCAATTTTATTTTGGTATGACATTGTATAACACGCAACTTAAATCTATTACAATACGATAATACATTTACAATACATGATGCCTCTAATATATAGAGTTTATCAGATTTAACTTATTCTACAGATAGCTGGAAGAGGTTGAGTGAATATCTCAACCACACACCAAACTGGGCAGAGAATCTCTCTCATATCCAACACATCATCAAGAGATAAACATTATCTCTAACACACCCCCTTAATGTTTATCTCTAATCTTCATGTAGAGTAGTCTTGGTCTTCATATGCACTTGCTGAGCTTTCATCACTTTGAGATTTATCCATGAACTTTTCTCTGCATAAAACAGATTATTGATGTCCATATAAAAACAATTCATCTACCAGAATACATGGGTCCTTAGCCACTGTAACCGCTAGTTCTGTAGAAATGATTTTCACCTACATGGTTCATCAATAGATTAAATAAAATTTGGTCCTTCATACTCTGAGTGCCTTCCATCTCAACTTTCCCTTTTATCACATCAAGGTTGCATACAAGTACACCTACCACCCTCGTAGCTACCCAAATGGTTCATTCCACAACTTGATGCCACATCCTCCCTAAGAAGGATAACACTATGCGATTTCACACCACAACATGTATGCTTGAACATATGGAACATGTCTTACAACAACCTGGGAAATCAATTTGCCAATGGCTAAGTTTTACAACTTGGACAGAAACACTTTGGGATGTCGGGTACAACCAATCATGCACCCCTTACAATAAATCAGGTACAACAAGCATTCCATATGCTTTTACTAAATGCCCAATGAAATTACATAAGAATCTCATCATTTCATTGATTTCCAAGACAAATATAACCCTTTCATACTATTATGAAAACTCCACACAATTTAGACCCAGCAAGCATCTGACCAAATTAAAAAAAAATGACACAGGAAAATAACCTCAGGCTCATTCATCCTCACCAATTTGCATGTTATATTCCACCTCCATGTTCATCTCAGAACCAAGTTCTAATGCAACAAATCATTACAATTGCGGATCGATGGCTTTCTTCCACCAACCAGGCACACTTTACACAACAACGGAAACAATATTCACGCCTCTAGATGATCTCACGGATCTCCAAGTTTCTCTACGGTGGCTCCTTCCAGTGGTGGGTGGAGATCTCAGGTAGCGATTCTTCCTTGTTCTCCGCAGCAGCTCAGAATATGTGGCAGCACTTCTCCAATCACTGGAAGCACAAGGTCTGCTTCTCCTTGACAATTCTTCACACAGGATTCCGGATCGACACCTCAATTGACCAGCCAATTGGTGGTTCAACGGTTCAGATAGTTGGCGGCTTAGCAGATCCACAACATCAATAGTAGCAAGCCTAAGTAGGCTTGGCTTTAGGGAATATTCCACAATTGAACATGTTTGAGCCAAAGCAATATTGGGACAGGTGAACTCCCGAAAAGTCCTGGTTACAAACTGCTAGCCCCAAAAGTGAAGATTGTTGCCAATCTATTCATTTAGCTAGTTTCAATCTCACATCTTCAGTTCTATAAGCATCACCCAATACAATGAATGTGTTAAGTGAACTATTCAATATATTGAGAGATTTGGTCATTTTAACTAAGAGTCCTCATGCATGGTCAATGAACATTAATTACTAAGCATGGTCAATGAACATTAATGACTCGTTGGATTGTGGAAACTATTACTTTTACAAAGTACAAACTAATGAATAAATGGCTAGTTTATGTAAACAGATAAAACAATAGATACCTGTGCGAGGAAGCAGACAAGAGAAGATGACTCGCCGATCTTTCTCTTATCTCGTTTCACAACCATGGAAATGGCGCAGTTGGTTCCACTCTAAAGGATTCTTGTAGTTTGTATTCTGCCCTGGTTGAAACAGAAGTTAGACTAAAACCTTTTCGTATTTGTTATTGATCCGATAGTGTTCCCACTAAGAATCTTTTAAAAAACTGGGTGGAAAGAAACTCAAAGAAACCAGTGACAAAGTCTTTCTCGTTTTTCTCAAAAAAACTGAGATGGCTTCTAGAATCTTGCAAAAGGGATTTTAGGTTTTGAAATTATGTTCCGAAGATTTTGAGAAACGTAGTTCTCAGAATTGGAAAGACAGACGAAATAATGGAATAAGCTAGCTATGGAGCAAACCTCCCTCCATCGGACGGAGGAGGAGCAAAGTCAAAGTCAACTTTGACTTTGCTCCTCCTCTGTCGGATGGAGGGAGGTTTGCTCCATAGCTAGCCCACGGCCGAAATAATTACATCATATCAATCTGAGTTTTGTGAGTTACCTTTTGAGGACCACAATCCCCCAGAAACGTGGATTTCCTAAAACCAAAAGCTGTGAAATCGTAGGATTAGGCAGCATTGATGGCTATTACTTCTGCAAACGCTCAGGCTATCTCAAGAAACAAATCCCAGAGTTCATCCCGTTAAGAGAATGAGAGACCGACAGATTTAGTAGTAAAATCTGAAAAGAAACAAATAAGAGAAGAAACCCGTTGGTATCCAAAAATCATTCTGCGCTGTTTATTTAAGGCAACATGTCATGACTTTCATTGGTTTTCACTAAATGGTCTCAGCTTCGTATATTTTCATATGCAACAACAAACGTTGTATTATACTAAAGGTAGCCGCTTCCAATGAATCTCAAGAACACTCAAGTGACTAAAAGGATCCACCTAGGTTTGAAGAACCAATGAATAAAGAAGGATTCAAGATTGAATGTTTGACATTTAAAGCACTAGGAAAATCTATTTCACTTTTACAAATAAAAATATTTTAAGCATAAACAACAATTTCTATTTGCACAATAGACCTGGCATAAAATTGTCATAAATATTTTTAATAGTACAAATGTAATATTATTTTTAACATATTTTTTCATTATTTTTAATATATTTTCACACACGACACATCCAAATGTGTGAGTAGTGTTGAATCTTAATGATTTTTTTTATGTTTTAATAGTATTTTTGCTATTAAACTATTATAAATCCATTTTAAATTAAGATTTACCAAGTAATAAAAGGGATCCACTTTTTTAAGGTGTAAATTTGTTTTATATTAAATTTTTTATATGTTTAAAAAAATTTACACTTCAAGGAGAATTTTGATCCCTTTGGTGTAGTGCAAAAATATGGTGGTGTTTGGTACTCACATTGTGTTCTGGGTTTTTATCAAAAAGGAGAAAAGCCCATATTATTCAAAAGAATGTAAATAATAATTAGGAATATAATTGATACATGTTTATCATTGATAAGAGTTAGGAAGATTATGAAATATGATTCCTAAGAGACATGACTATATTGAAGGGCACAACTTGTAACATACATAAAGTATGTATAAAAATATTACTACTGGTGGTAATCATAATAACATTAGAGGTAAAATCCTTTGTAATAGCATTTCACCTAGTGATTCATCGATGTGTCTATATATCATCATGAGGGTTATTGTAGATCATCATTCATTCATTATTTAATATATTATTATAAATTGTACATTTGTGTGTTTATCTCGTAATAGCCCATTGTGTTTCATACATTAGTATCAAAGCCATTGGTTTTCTAAGTCGTGGGAACTAATTTGTCACTCACCTAGTCATTCACCAACAACCATAAAGTCACCTTCCTTTGTGTAAATTTCTCTATGTTTTTACACCCTCATCCTCTTCATCCTTCCACGTTGTTCAAATCACCTTATATCAATGGCCAAACATTCTACGAGTTACCATTTCTTGTGAACCTATGCATCCTCAACCTCCAACCATTGTCATTCTAGCCATCACCAAATTCAAGCCCAACTACCTCCAACATATTGCTTATTACTTATAGTCACAATTTGAGCCTATCTTGCGGTTATCTTTCTCAAACACATCGTCATCACAACCACCACCATCGTCTTAAATTAGCATACCAATATACAACCACTAAGTTTCATGGGAGTTAACCACTCAATCACTCAGAGTCAATGGGAACTCAATTTCAGTGGGAATTTAAGTTATCCTAAGCCATAAATGTCAAACTGAGTGTTGGAAACTAAAATGGTTATGCATTTACATCTATTTTCCCAATATGATAAATAAGTTGAAGAAGTCAAAGGGAAATTAGAGTGAAGTGTTAGCTTTCGGTGTTATTCCAAAAGTGTTTACACCATGCTTGCGGGTTCTTCATATGATGTGGGGTTCGTGGTGTAAGGATGTCCCTTGGTTGATCAATGATGGACATATACTTGTGAGGTGGCTTGCTAACTGATTTCCAGACCACATCTTGTTGCTTATGTGGCTTTCTTCCTTGGAGCATTGGAGATTTATGGAGCTTGGTGGCATTTTTCTTGATGGGAACATGGAGGTTGTTTGCATGCTTGGGAGGAATAGTTGCTTTGGAATTAGAGCATTGGGCATATTGGAGGAGGGCATTGAGTTTAAGATGGCATGTGCACACTTGGATGATTACATGGATGATTTTACTAACTTGAAAAGTGTTGGCCGGATTTTCTGAATAAGGCCAACTACGGAGAACTAACCCACACAAGGCGCTTGATGCAGCCCTCAGTGTTTTTGGTATGGCTAATTTTCGTAGGTTATGGTCTTGCTACCATATAAGTTTCACTCTCTTAAGGAGAGCCTTACTACTTAAACTTATAAAAAAATGTCCTAAACTAATTAATAAATTAAAAGTTAAACTAAATTCTAATGAAACTACTAAGTTAAAACTATCTATTTATCTACAGGCTATGCTAATCTATTTAAAATGAAATTTCTATTTAACAGCTACTAAATCAAAGCTTGTTGTCTATATCTAATTTATGTTCTGCTCTCTTAAGGAGTGTCTATGTTTAGGTTTTCAAAAGCTATTATTAAACACTACTTAATAGATGAAAGATAACTAATTGTAATATAAAATCTATTTAACAACTCCTAAATGACAAACAGAGAAACTAAACTATAAATTAAAAATTAATCTAATCTAATGGATCTTAGCTTGGCCAAAAGCAAACTATTAACTATGTTAATGTTCTATTAACAATCAATATCATGAGTAACTTTCAGTTAGGTAATAATATTTATGACTAAAGAACAATAAATAAAAAATATTTTATTATCCTGAAACATAAAAGGTCAAAGAATAGTTAACTTCCAACATTTAAATATTTGAAATTGAGAATAATTAACTATTTAATTGAATATGTGTAGAAATACATATGAATCAATAAATAAGTTAATAAACATAGTATAACACAGTCAAGTTTAATTAATAGCATTAATTAACATAACACATACAATATTAATATCAAATATAAAAATGAGTTTGTGCTTCGAGTAATTCATTCATAATTCTCAAAATTATATCAAAGTATAATTATAAGTGATAAGGAGAAGAAAATTATAAGGATAATGTATATATATGTATTCATAAAAACTGAATTCAAAATGATACTAGTCTTTCGAACAAGTGCTTGACAGTACCATAGGAATGCAATTCCAAAATAAACTTGTAGCACATTTATGTCTTTACTCCAATGTAAAAGTCTTCTCATTCATACTCGAATCCCCTATCCAAGTCATTCTCATGATTTATATAAAAAAACTAATCAACTGCCCTCAGAATTCTATGCATTCACTTTCTAAAAATAATCATTTGGTTTCTAACAACTGTCACATAATAAAAATAAATGATTATCATAATCGTTTTGTTGATAAAAAATCCCTCAAAGGAAGGAACATGGCTCTAGATCATCGTAAGGTTGAGAAACTATTTTACCATCTGGTAGAAAAATTCTTGCGCATCCAACAACATCAACAACAAAATGCATTCATAATTGACACCTGCAATAACCTATCAACCATATATATATATATATATATATATATATATATATATATATATATAAATGCATTCAATAATGAAATAACAACAAACAGAATTTAAGCATTCCCACAGAATCTTCGATTTTGTGGGTATGCTAATCAAATCACTTATTACTTGTCAAAATAAAAAGCATGTTTGACTCTAACAAGACAAATTTTAAGTCGTAATTTGTAATTTTGCAACTCGTCGTGCTTCAGATTACCTGGCTTGGAGTTTTATGGTTTTAACCTTTTGTTGGTCCCCTTGTTTAAGCAATCGTTCATTAGCTACAACTAGGGATCTTTTAACAACTTTATACTTATCCTTTTTTAACTTTACTTACTGCCATCTGTTCACCCATACCAACAATTCTCCTTTGAGAGTTTTGATTTATTCTTGCTTACCTAATGCGTTGGCACGCGATTCCTTCACTTCAGCTTCTAACTAAGACACTCTGTTTTTAAGAAGTTGTTTGAGACTTTGCTTAAAAAAATTCCGACTCCTAGTAAGCGAATAGTTACCTATACACAATGGATTTAGCTAAGATCTACATAAATATAATCCATCAGTATATCTTTTAGGAGAAGTAGCTATAGGGTTATTCATATCCACATTCTGTTCATCACCATCAACATCATGAGAAATCTCATGAATAGGACATATATTATCTTCATCACTTAGAATTTCAACCATTGGGGACTCTCTCTGTTGTTGAATCGTAGCAGGAGCTATGATTGTGGTCATGCTCCAAGTAAATCAACGAGCACAAACATAGACTGGCTCTCTTATCTTTGGTTTAAGTCTGTCAAATAGGGTTGAGTCTACGTTCTAGCATTCGACTGACTTTTTGTGTTTTTGTATTTGTATTTTACCAATTCGATCAAGCTGTGAATTAACATAAATTCCAGTCACATGAATGATATTATCATCTATTAGATTATTCCCTAAATCGTTCAATAAGGTAGGCTTATTATCAACCGCTTCATTAGGGTTTGGATTATGATTAAACGTAGGAATTTCACTAATAGACTGTTTCCTTCTCTTCGACTGAGACTTAGAGGTAGAAGGAGGCCAAAATTCACTATGACCAAAGCCATTTTCAACTCGGAACTGGTCCCAACTCTTATCAATTAAAGGCAATTGATACTGAATCAATATTTTTAATAAACCGTGATGAAAAACACTTTGATCCTAGCTTCCTATGCTATTCTGAACAACATGCGACATTTTTTCTAAGCTACTGAACAGAAAGCATGGTAAATTCAACTTAAACCCTTTGAATTCCATCAAAAGCCTTAAATAATAATACTGTAAAAAGGAGAATCGACTGTCACAGATTATATACTTGATGATCAACTAAAGCAACAACCACCACTAGGGCTTGAGGTATTTTGCAGGGAACCCAAATTTATCATCAAAATCTGCAGGCAAGGGGAGTAAAAATTGTTTCCATTTGGCCTTATTTATCTCCCCCTATTTAAACCACTTCTCTCTCGTATGTGGCAACTTCGTTGCTTTCACTATGAAATCCTCAGAGATAACCAAATGTAAATTTCCCAACTTTTCCAACGTTCACCTTAATATATAAGTAAAATTGGCAAGTTACCTCTACGTTATGCCCAACAAAGCTTTTGAAGAATTCTCCCCGTCTGATTTTGTCAATTAACAACGCAACCTCTGGTTCAATGTCGAGAAATTCGCTATTGGTTGGCTCAAACCTACAAAGAGGAGCCATCGGCACTATACTAAGGTGATAGATAAAGTGAAGGTTATCATCAATGGAGAACACGAACCAGGTAAACTCATCTTCCTGTAAAAACCCTAAACTTGGTAACTCGTGCATTCAAAACAATACCCAATTCATTCTATGATATGATAAATGAGGCAAATGGTGCAAAGAATGAAATCATAATGATGTGCAGAGAATGAAATCATGACTTTGTACATGTATTATAAATAAAAATGGCTTTCGAAATCTCATTGATAGAGTGACTTGACACGATCATGATTTCATTGTACTGTGATCAACAGGTGTCCAATGATGCAATGATTCATGTTTCAAATCCAAACTAGGATAGATACCACATGTTGTGTTCATAGTTTCAATTTGCATGGATTCCATAATAGTTAGGTTATAATTCGAATGGAAGTTTGCCACGTTCGTTGAGGCATAGTTTTTTAGGGTTTTAATGTTAGACATAGTTTTAGATTTTAATGTTTTGATATATAATGAATTGATCATTAATCCAAACAATATATAAAAAATGAAATTAATCATTAAAACTTTTCCTAGAATTACAAATTAAACTATTGAAACCTTGATGAAATTCATAAGGAGATCATGTTAAAAGATAAAAAAATTGTAGAAGCCAATTGATCTAGACGTAAGATAAGATTAGCAGGCCGTAGATCAACTGAAACTGAATCATCAGTTAAACAATAAATATAATCAAGAGTTAATATGTGCGAATGAAAAATTAATTATATATAAATTGGATTTAATAACTTCTAAATGAATGATGAAATCAAAATGCTTGCAATGATCTCTGCTTCGATCAAGTGAAGTTTTTCAAATTGAGAGTACCTTCAGAATCATAGATTCCGAAGGAACACTTAATAATATCTTAAAGAATTTATTAACAGGAAAGTTGATATCATTTTTTATTAACAAAAACAGAATAAAAAAATGAGAAGGTTTTTGACGACCAACAAGGATTTGGGTTGAAGGTGTAATAACCTCAAAAATTCATAAAATTTTAAAATTTTTCATGTAACACAAAATGTTTGAGGATGTCACTGTCTATGAACCAATAACTGCTAGCGGTTACTCAAACAGTTGTAATTTAGAGTGAGAATTGTATTTCTTCAGTTCTATGTAATTTATTTGTTTAACTTGAAGTACTATGTTAGGGATGTTAAACTCAACAGTTTATGTTTTAGAAAGGGCAGGAAAGGAAACTACATCTACATCTGATGCTAAGTGTGTTATTACTTTCTTTTGTCAAGTAGGAAAGAATCTTAGATGAGATCGGGGCTTACTTAGCTTATAGCTAACGCAGTGAAGTGATGCTTCTTTTATAGTTTCTAAATAGGTAAGCAGTTTTGTTACCAGTAAAATTTCCAGATCGAGAAAAAAATACTCAACTAGCATAGGATAAAATGCTAGTTAAATTATTTGTTTGCAGCTTGACGCTGTAAAAGGTATTGTTGGTATTTCTAATGTTATCAAACTACATAAATGATTGTAATAACACTATTGTGAAAGAACAAGTTTAGTGCAGTCAAGTTTACTACCACAGTACTTGTTCTATTAATCTTCCTTCTTGTATTTTTAGTTATAGACTTATATTTTATTTTGAGATGGTGTAAATTAAGAACAGTTCTACTTCTACCAATAAAAGCATAGTGGCCTAATAAGTCTATAAACGAGAAGATATGTTAAACATTTTTACGACCAAGACTACATATCTATCATCAGTATTTGGTATATAGTATTGTTTATATTTGATTGAGTTCTTTCTAACATTAATCATTCTAGATTAAAGATTCTCCTTAATAAAGCATTTATACTTAATTTTCTTGTATATAAAACCTTGTTTTATATGAGTTTTCAATTACAATGCTTATATTGAAATTTCTAAATTTATTATTATACTAATCCAAGCTCTAGGATTCCCATAGTTAGGTATGTCCATGTAAATTGGTTCATCTTCCTTTGATTTGTATAATACCAAAACCAATAGTAGGCATTAATTAGAATGAGGAGATCTTATATATGCAAAGGTTATAGTTAAATTTTGTATAAAACCTTAGTGTGAATGAACACCTTCCAAATACAAAATCTATGGTTATAAAGTGAACAAATCAAAATGAGGTTATGATACTATGCAATGATATCTTAGAGTATTGACTTGGGAGCAAAATGATTGTGCAGGTTGGACGAATTTGAAACTATAGCATAAACCCATAACTTGCAAATAATTGGATGGACACGTGGTTGGTGTTCATCGATTAGGTTTTTGTTGACCTTGAGATGCCATATAATTGGTTTCAAACCCTAAAATCGTGTTTTGTTTTGGGTCTGGGTTGTGGAGTGGTTGAGCTGTGAGCTCGTGGCCGATAGGCTTGATGTCAAACCTCCATTCAAACGCACGCAGGCCTTTGTGAGTCTTAACGAGCTGGTGTAGAAGGGTGAGTAAGAATCTTATTGCCATCGTGAGGTGGTTTTGACTGTGTAAAGAGTATTGGGGTTTGGGTTATCTTTGCCTTTGTTTTTACCGTGTGAGTTTGAACTTTGTGAGTGTAAAGAGTACGAAAGGGGTTGTTCACTGCGTGAGTTGAGTTCTTGGTTTACTATTCGTTTCCTTAACGAGGGTTTGGTTCATTCCTCGTCATGGCCTGAGACTTCACTTCTGAACACTGCTACTGCATATCCTTGTCGGCAGGGCTCCATTGTAGCTTGTGGAACTCACGAGGAAGCTAGGGTTAGCTCGCAACTTCCAGACAGCTGCGTCATTCTCCAGGGTAAGTACTGAGATTGGTTTTACTGTTCTGCATAAGTATAATATTTTTTAATTTGTGGGATTATGTATTAACATTCGTTTCCTTATGATTTTGTGCAGGCTTCTCAATGGTGGCTCGAATTTTTGTTACACTCCATCAACTGAGCTCTCGTGAAGGCATTCAAACCGGTAAGCCTCGGTTTCACCTGAGGTACTCCTGCAAGGGTTGTATGGTGGACTATGATGGTTCTGCCATGTGTTGTAGTTGTTGGTTCGGCCGTGGCCATTAGATGCTCTGTTTGTTCTTTTCAAATCCTATTAAAAATCCCTAGTGGTTGTTTTGTAATGAGAGGGTATAGGATTTCACAGCCGTGACTTACATAATTTAGTTTTGAGCCTTCTCGGCCATAGTTGAATATATGGTGATAATTTTTAATGTTGGCTTTAAGCCGTGACTTTACTGTCATGCCATTGGGTCGTTTCATGAGGATTTGATTAGTGTTTGAAAAACCCTGAAGGCTGGTCTTGCGAAACTTCCTTTTTGGGAGGGTTTTTGTAGCCGAAAACAGATGGTTGTTTTCCTTTTTGTAAACTCTGTTTGTATAAGATACTTTTGCTCTGGCTTTTAAGCCTTGACAGAAAATGTAAAAGGTCGTAGGCCAAACTATGTTTGTTCAGTTTGTTTTTAATGTTAAAAGGATTTTCACAGCTTAAGGTTGAATTAGCAATATCTCTGTTTGGTTTAAATTTATGTCTATTTTGTTTATTTTAGCTATTTTTATTGTTATCTACTTTTTTATGGTTAGGGTTAAATAGGTCAGTACGAAATTTTGTTTCTTATTTAAAGGAATCTGATTTGAAGACCTTTGGCAAGGAAATACTTTGATAGCAACAAAAATTAATAATACTGCAATGAATTCTGGAAATAGAACTAAGAATGATATTATTGAATAAATGTATTTCTTTTCTGTAGTTTCTGGAATATACTGCTAGGTTTTAATAATATAAATTTTGAATTTATCCTGTTGTGAAAGAACAGATATTTTGTAAACCCTAATTCTTTTTAAAGGTTTATAGAGCTAGTATTTTTGTTTCAATAAACCCTAGTTTACATTTTTACATAAGTGAGCTAACTGGGTAAATATTTAACCTAGTTTTATTGTTTTGCTAAGTTGAACTTAGTCTAGATAATTTATTGTTCCTACATTATCTAATAGGATTACATACTAGGTTTATAATATGTCTTTGTTGGTTTTACTGTGTAAAATATTACACAAACCAGAGTGTAATACTTAGGCTTTTTCTTTTATCTTTATTTAGTTTATTTAAATACTTTAAGTAAATAACACAAATACAGTTAAAGATCTATAAATAATTTATACAAAATCCTGTAGAGAATAATCATCCTACATTCATATTATATTGCATCCACTATTTGAAAATAAATAAACCTACTGTACTAGAGTACTGCCTTGCAAAAGGTGTGGAAAAATACAGTTTAGGTAATTTTCCTATCTATCAATTAACTCGGTAATTTCTCTATCAATTTACCCCAATCTTGCTAGTTACTAATTTTCACTGCATATATAATTCTCCTATTTATCCCAAACAAAAATAAAACAAAAATATACTATATTCATGAAAAACTCTTAAACTTTCCAGATACAGTGAATAATTAAAATGACTGAACTAAGCAAAACTTGGAAGTATAGATGAGGTGACAACAGCTTAAGGAAGCTGTTCCTCCCAACCAACTCCTGGATAAGAGCTAGACTGCAATTCTCAGGACCCCTGAGCTTGTCTCCTAGTCCTCCTGGTAGAATTACTGGGTGAGAGATGCAGTCTAGAAATATTATGCAACTCCACTGAGTGTTCAGCAGTAACTTAGTTATGCTTACAGCAGTATGAAATCAGCTTAGAATAGCTGCACTAGTTCAGGTCTTCAGCACTTATCCCCTCAAACTTACTTCAGCTAGTCCCCTCCATCAAATTCACATGTGCACTTCATTCACTCAAAATGATCACAAATACAGAATGAGCTGCCTCAGTTGTCTTCTGTTAACACTCTATTTTCAACAGTCAATTTATGGGCCTGACAGAAGTTCGAGGAGGGTTCCATTCCTTTAAAACATTATGTGAACACCATTCAGGTTAGTAGAGGCTCATGGTCCACGTTTTAGAACCGTCAGAAAATGAAGAGAGCTCAATCTACTATGATAGACTCTTCCGGAAGTGAAGGCTCACGGCAACAGGGACGGTAGAGATAGGCGTCATAACCCGACGATCCAGGATCACAAGGAAGTGGAGTAACGATGAATCATGGTTTTGGCCCAAGATGTGGGAGGACTGTCAAAGTTTGGCTTTCACGGAGTCCATTAAAACAAGCAAATAAATGAAAGGCCGAAATCAAAGCAAAGCCCGATCAACGGCCCGAAAACAATTTCACTGAGCAAACATGCTCGATGGAAGGAGCTTTTCCAAATCATGAAAAGGTTAAAGGTCGGAAGCATTCGATGGCAGAGATGAGATCAAAAGCAGATCCACAGTCCCAGCTGATTTCACAAACCAAACTTGTGCTGATAAAGTCATGATTCCAAATCACGAAAAGTGGTACCAGCCCCGAATATCAACAGTCACGACAAAGAAGGGAAGAGATCTACGGTTGTGGTTTATTTCACAATACAAACTAACATGGTTGAAGACCAGGATTTCGCATTGCGAAAATAGTAGGACCCACTCGGATCGACGGTTGCATGAAGGGGTTGATCTCGATCAATGGATAAGAACGCTTCGCGATCCAAAGATGCCCGTTGTATCAAAGAAGGTGAAATCGGCGGCCAAGGTAAAGAAATGTGGATGGTGGATGTAAAAGGTCCGCCCCCCCCCCCAAATCAGAGGGCTAAGGAGACCTCCACGCTGTAGGTATCATATCCAATGTGGAAGTGACAGGGAAAGGGACATTCATACGTGTAAAATGCCTCCCAATAGATTGGTCGATTCCCGGACACCATTTGTAGCGTGCGTACAGGTGAAATCATCCCTATGGCAGAGTCGCATTGTGCAAAGACAGGCGACTTTTGTGTGATTTGACCTGCGTAAGTAAGGAAGGTAGCCGGCAAACCCGCCACTCACATGGGGCAAGGCCAGCACAAAGGAGAAAACCATTCCGTTTACTACATCAGAGAATGAGAAAGCATGGGAATGTCTACTTCATGAGACTTGCGGCATGGATCAGTTGTACGAGGTGGCATCCAAAAAATACTTCCCACAGCAGACGGTAAGGTGCCATGACCGATGAAATGACAGGACTAGATCCCCATCAAGTAAAGGATCACTCTGCTCGCACCCTCACACATGCTGATACCAAAAGAAAACACTCGATGACAGAGTGTGCAGGAATGTTGACCAGTCATTGCGAGGGTCAGTCTCGAAACCTTATATATACTGCTTTCAAAGCAATGGGAGTGAATTAATATATCTCGAGAACCCGAGTTTCTGCCTCTTCATGAATCTGCAAAGGCCCGAAGAGTTTGGCGATGAAGATCTGGTTTGAGAATCTTGTCCGTCTGGGGGTGCTGATGGTTGGTGAGAAAGTTTCCACACTCACCCACCACCTTGGTATTGCATGCCAAGGATGACACCAACCATCGGGGCCCAGACGTGAATAATTTTGAGAGATACACCCGCCTTCATACACCTTCACCCCCGATGACACGGTGCTGGGACACTTACTCCCTGTAAGTGTTTTTTCAGGAACCCTTGATACCATCACTGCCCCCAAAGCCTCTACAGAAGGAGACAATCTTAGATTGCTCCCTGTATAGGCGTTTGTTTGGATGGGAGTATTAGGGGTCTAGAGCCCACACAAACCTGTTTGTGAAGTCCACTTACCGAGGGTGATGGGGCTGGTGTAGACATGGGAGAGCCCACCTCGTTGAGGGTGAGGAGTACAAGAATGACAAGCCACCAAAAAGGCTTGTCTCGGCCAGAAGCAATGCTACCCTTCTTTCGAACCCCACGTCCAACAATGTTACCCGGAGAAGAAAGAGGTGGTGGATGAGGTTGAGCAGGGTAAAGTTACAAACTGCCTTGCCGGTGTGGGACCACGCAGAAAGCCGCATTTGAACACGGCAGAAACACACGCTTCATACAGAGAAGGAGGCGTCATACTCATAATCCAAAATAACGGCCAAGCATGTCAAACTGTCACTTAGGCCGAATGCGCCCACTAGCTCCATAATGTTTGTTTATATTTGTAAAACGTGGCAATAGTTCCACTATCTATACTGTTAATGCATGATTGTGACTGCAAATAGTTTTTAGGTTTGTTTCGGAGAATAATCTAAGCACTGAAGTATTATAAATGCACTCCCGATAGGGGGAAAAGAGTTAGATGGAGGGTCAAGAAATCTTCAAGGGTCGAGGCTTTCTGTTGTAAATAAGATCTGATGCATGTGTTATGAATAAAAATTGCAGAGTAAGAGTTGTTTCTTAGGACAAAGATTCATGTGTCATTGCTTCTTTCAATACGTATTTTTTTTACATGAAATGTGCATCCTTTCTTCATTCCAGTTTGTTGATTTTTTTCATGTCTATAACTAAGTGTATAACAGTTTGGAATTCATACATGCTATGCTCTGCTTGTTGTTTCAGACATTTATCAAGTTTTCTTCTAAAGTTGCACGAAATTCATCTTGCCGGTGCTCCGCGTGATGGGTTGTTCTCTCTCATCCACTAACCACCCGCTAAATATCTCCTGATTGTGAGATCGACAGTTATCTTGCCTCTGCTTGCAACCCCACGCCATTCTTTCATCATGCAAATGTTCCCTACTCAGGTTTTCGACTCCATTACCAATGGCCCCTCACCTTGATAATCCCACCTGCATCTCATGTCACTCTACTTTGTCCCATTTCAGGAGTCCGGCCTCCTGACCATCCTTGAGCAAATATCTTATGCGGAGTAAAATCTGAAGACAAGCGAGAGATCCCTCTATGACTGCGCAAGGCCGGAGCCGCAGTCTAAAGTGGTTCTGTTGTTACCCGGGAGCGGGCCTTCCTTCAACCTTGGGGCTCAATCCCGATGCTAACAAAGATCTATAAATAATTTATACAAAATCCTGTAGAGAATAATCATTTACATCCTACATTCATATTATATTGCATCCACTATTTGAAAATAAATAAGCCTACTGTACTAGAGTACTACCTTGCAAAAGGTGTGGAAAAATACAGTTTAGGTATTTTTTCCTATCTATCAATTAACTCAGTAATTTCTCTATCAATTTACCCTAATCTAGCTAGTTACTAATTTTCATTGCATATATAATTCTCCTATTTATCCCAAACAGAAATAAAACAAAAATATACTATATTCATGAAAAACTCTTAGACTTTCCAGATACAGTGAATAATTAAAATGACTGAACTAAGCAAAACTTGGAAGTATAGATGAGGTGACAACAACTTAAGGAAGTTGTTCCTCCCAACCAACTCCTGGAGAAAAGCCGGACTGCAATTCTCAGAACCCCCGAGCTTGTCTCCTGGTCCTCCTGGTAGAAGTACTGGGTGAGAGATGTAGTCTAGAAATCTTCTGCAACTCCACTGAGTGTTCAGCAGTAACTCAGTTATGCTTACAGCAGTATGAACTCAGCTTAGAATAGCTGAACTAGTTCAGGTCTTTAGCACTTGTCCCCTCAAACTTACTTCAGCTAGTCCCCTCCATCGAATTCACATGTGCACTTCATTCACTTAGAATGATCACAAATCCAGAATGAGCAACCTCATTTGTCTTCAATGGGAAGTTTTATTAGCATGCCTAGGTCTTTTGGGTCAATTTTTACTTAATGAGCCACCTGCTCCTATTCCACTTTCTTAGGGAATCATGACCACAAAAATAGGGTAGTTGCCACCTGCAACAACTAGAAGTAGTTTGAGGATGCTGCCACATGTCAATCTGCTCTCAACCTAGCCTCCTCCACCAAGTGACCAGTAAACACTCATTTAACAGCTTCTCTAAGCTGTTGTCTCATCTTTCATTTATTTATTAATAAAATATTCTGAAATACATTAAATTATCCTTGACCCCACTTGGTCATTAATTACAAACTTTAACATAAAATATAACATAATGTTCCTCAAAAACATGAAATTGTTTTGCAAATTGGGGCATGTGACAGAAGGAGTGATCATGTAGGTTGGGTGGACCTGGAGGAGCACATGGCTTATGAGCATTGGAGCTTTAGAGGATTGTGGAGGTGGAGCATTATCACTTCTTAATAAGTATTCATGCCTTGGAGCATTGCATGTTGCATATCTTCACTTTAGAACTTGACATGCATCACTTGTAAAGAGAGTGCTTCACAAGAGGTCATATCCTCTTATTGTAGTGATTAGGAGCATTATTATATTATTTGCCTCCTTCATCTCTCATTTAAATAGATGAAGGAGAGATTCATATCATCATCATCATTGTAACCACTCTTTGTACTCGCATTAGAGAGACGTCTTGTCAGGAGCAAGACATTGGAGTTCATGAGGAAACCTTGGGAGAAGATGAGAGGGATAGAGAGACACTAGAGACGATACTTGTTCATGTGGTTTCATTCATCATTCACTTGTATTAAAGATGTGAGGATTAGTAGAGTGTACTCTCTCTCTCTCTCCCTCCCTCTCATTTTTTATTCCTTATATTTCCACTCTTTGTCTTGGAGCATTAGGGTTCTAGGATGACGTCTCTTGATCTTAAAGTGAGTGACAGGTGGAATGGTGCTTCCAATTTCATACCTTAGAATCTTAGGCTACAAATGCTTATGAAGGAATTTGAAACTTGAGAGCACATTGAGAAAAATATAGTTTACCATGTGGATTTGACAAAGTTGGTTGACCATAACAAGAAGGAGGCCAAGGAAAAGTGAATCAACCTTGATTCAATGAATGATCCCTTCATCCCTCGTTTTGCATATACTACATCTGGTAAGCAGATGTTTGATGCTTTGGTTGGTTTATTTTCAAGTTTTTATGTTTCTCAATGTATGCTCTTGCGAAACAAGCTTTCAACTACCCACATGAGAAAGATAGATACAATGGTGAACTATTTAGCCAAAATGACAAAGTTGTGAGATCATTGGGTTACCATTGGAACGAAAATGGATGCCAAGGAGTTGATGTACATTAATTTCTTTTAATGTACTTGTTGCTTCTTAGAGACCTTTTATCCAAGGTGTTTTTTCCATGAAATGTTCCATGCCTTCATGAAGCTTTGGAATGACCTTGTGCAGGAAGACATTAGGTTCGAATAGAACAACAAAAGGAACTAGAAGTAGACAAAGAAGGGAAGCAAGAAAGCATATAAAAAGAGTGAGAAGGAAGGTTCAGATCTAAGAAAGAAGCAATTGAATAAGATGAAATGTTTTAGGTGTCACTAGTTAGGACAGTATCCCATCCAATATCTGAAGAAGAAGAAGGGGAAGGCAAAGAAGCAAATATAGGATGCAAGGATTGCAAATACTAAAGCAAGAGTGGATGAGTTAATGTTGCGACTTGATACCACCTTCCTGGTGGGCTCTTGTGTATCTTTTAACAATGTGCCATGCATTAGATAATATGTGGACAGTGGGGAAATGAGACATATGACTTATCACACAACATTATTCAATGGAATTCAAGAGCAATATGGAGGTATGAGAGTAAAGTTGGGTGATGATAATATTTATCCTATGAGACGTCTAGGTTCCGTTTCCTTTTGGATGCCATGAAGTGATGTTGAATCATGTTATATTTGTTCTTAATTTAAAGAAAAATATTCTTTTGATTTCTCATATGTGAAAGCTTCAGTATAGAGTTTCAGTTGAAGGATAATGTTGCTCCATAATTCATTATAGTCTAGTAAGTCCAAGGAATTTGGCTAGAGGTGTTATAGACGGTGACCCTTACAGGTTGCTTGTTAATCATGTGGCACTTGTACAATCCTATAGGATGTTGGATGAGTCTTCTAGCTTTGAGGAGGCACATGTAGACCATGCATGATGGGATGCCATGGAGAGAAGTTTAAAACCTAGGGATTTATCTTAGACTTGCAACTAAATGAAGTGTTATAGGGTACAAGGACTTGGTTGTTCGAGGGAAGTGACCATGACGATACTCTTGCTTCATGATTCTCTCATAAAGAGGGATTTGACCTTGACGAGGTTAATGTTTTAGTAGATGGAGGTTTTGAGGTGAATGGGAGAGATGCCTATGATTAGAAGTTGTTGATAGTTTTATCACATGATGTTTCCTTGAGGGATGATGGAGTTAGGTAAGTGGTTTATGATCTAAATTTATGTTCCTTTAGGTTCACAGGTGGTCGGTGTTCTTTAAGTTTTTAGGATGCTATGATAACATCTTGTTTTGTTGGATATAGTGAGACTTCCATGACTTACGGCACTGGTATTCTATCACAATAGAATATTGTTATTGGTATAGATATGAAGTTTGACAATGATGTGTGGTTTCCTAGTTCACGTGGTTCTTCTTCAAGAGGAGGTTCTTGATCTAAAGGCTAATGGAGAAGTCATAGATAAGTATGATTTAAGGGTGTACAAGGTGATATTCGGGGTGGATATGCCCTCATCTTTTACTCTAATAGATAGAAAGTTTATATGGATTACCCAGACATTACAATATGTACAAGAACATGCAGGAGTTAACATATCTTCAGTAAGGGAAAATATACCTTGTAGTAGATATGCTAACCACGGTGCATTATCTTCTTCCATATGTGAGCCTTCCAATTTCCTTGAGGAGATGAAGTGTGATGCCTTGATGGAGGAGTATGATGTTTGGGAGAAAATGGTTAGTTCTAAGGCTCAACGATTTCAAATTTGCAAATGGAAAATTTGGTTGAGTTGTAGAGGGATCCTGCCAATGTTCGTAAAAAATCCTTCCTTGTAAAGGGAGAGTGTTATTTTATGGGGTTACTATGAAAGTGTTTAGCCCATTCTCGAGGGTGTTTCATGTGATGTGAGTTGCATGGTTTATGGATGGCCCTTGGATTTTTTATGATGTACATACAAATGTGAGGTGGCTTGCTCATTGATTGCAAGAACTCATCTTGGTGCTTATGTGGCTTTCTTCCTTAGATTGTTGGAGACCTATGGAGCTTAGTGACTTACTTCATGATGGTCACACTGGAGGTTGGTTACTTTCTTGGGAGGACAGCTTTCTTTTTAAGAGAAGTGTTGGACATCTCAAAGGAGAGCATTAAGCCCTAAATGGCATGGGTGCACTCAAATGCTTGCATGGAGGATTGTATTTGAATCTACGGGTTGAGGGGGTAGTCAAGTAGGTGGGATAGACTGGGAGGAACACATGACTTAGGAGGATAATTAGAGCATTGGAGGTTTGTGGTGGTGGAATTTTGTACCTTCTTGAGGAGCATTCATGCCTTGGAGCCTCACTTGTTGGATGCATTTACTTTGGAGCTTGGCATGTTTCAATCATAGAGGGATCACTTCACATGTGCTGCTGTATTTTTATTTTGATGAATTAGGAGAACTATTATATTATCAACCCCACTTTTCTCTCAAATAAATAGAGGAATAAGAGTCGTATCATCATCATCATCATTATACTTACTATTTGTACTTGTCTTAGAAAAACGTCTTTTAGGGAGTGAACCACTAGGGTTCATGAGAAAAATCTAGGACAAGATGAGAGAGAGAGAGGACATTGGAGATGATACATGATCTTGTGGATTCATTCATCACTCACTTGTACTATAAATGTGAGGAATGGAAAACACTAGTCTCTCTCTCATATTATCTTCATTCTATTGCCGCTATTTGTCTCACATCACTATAGTTCTTAGAGAAGTTCAAGGATAATCCTAGGGTTAACATTTCCCCCTAAGGAGAAAAGGAAGCTAGGGTTTGTGATAAACTCTATAGGGTGAAAGGAGAATTGCTCTTATATATCTTATGAGGGAAATAGACAATGGTTTTGGAAACCCTAGTGTAATTAGTGTTTTCACACTAGTTGGTGCAAAATGGCACATGCTAAGACTCAGGAGAATATTAGTAACATATCAAAAATGGAAATGAAAAGTACTAAAATAAACCCTAGTAAATAACAGTAATTACAAATCTATACATAAAACGAATGCCAGTAAAACAAAAACTAAGCTAATATTTTTTCATTTTTTCACATACAAAAGGAGTAGGGAAGAATTTTTTCAATTTTTATTTCATAAAAAGAATGCATACAAATGGTGCTAGATTACCTCAATGAGTCTGAGCAAGGGAACCTTGCAGATGGTTGAAGCAACAAGCTCTTAGTATCCAATCCGATTCGGGGTTCTCCACCCAATGGTCACAAATGGTATCTGAAACTTCAAAATGGGTGAAAATAGAGGTCAAATGGGGGCTTCAAGATTTTTGGTGGAATACCAGCAAGGTGACAATAAGGTAATAAGTGAGAATGGATGCATAAAAATGGAGCCTTCACTATTCTTTTATAGGAATATTTTCCCTAGGTTTCCCGCCCATGGTATTAGGCAACCCTTTGTATTCACTCATGGTTTTGAATGGATTTTAGGGTTTTCCCTCCTTTTCCCCTTTTTTGAATATTTTTTCTCTCTTTTTATTTTCTTTTCACTTTTTCTTTTGGTGTGGGGGGGTTCCATAACTTAGGGAATTTATTTCTTTTTGGAGAAAATTAAGCCATATTTCCATATTTTGGAGAGGGAAATAATACTTTTGATTCAATAATAGGTTTTTTACCTTGGATTTTGTAGATTAGTGAAGGTTTTTATGGCGAAAAATAATGTAAGTGTTAATGAATCCTAGGGGATGAGCATGGTTCAAGGTGTTAACACTTGGTGTGACTTATTATGCTTAGATAAAGAGAGAATGAGATTCCTTGCATGTTCCTGGGATGAAAGTGTTGGACTTAAGGAGGATCTTTAAAGAAGGAACTATTTTTAGTTAAGAGCTATTCCTAGCTAGGAGGAGTTTATGGCTAGGGTTTCCATGGTTTCCCTGACCAGGGTTTGAGGAAATTTAAACTGTACCAACTTGTGATAAGTGTTAAGCATGATTGTCATTGATGTCAAAGGAGTTCATTAATGACAAAGGAGTAACAAAGAACACGATGACATGGAAAACTCAGTGAATGGCTAAAGATGGACAAAGACTTGATGACATGGTATTGATCCCCTTGTATGTGGAGTCCTAGATATTGAACCCCTTGGTGTTGTATTTGATTATCATGTTGATTCGTTTTGATAATGAAGACCATTGAAGCCTTTATAATTACATGGATACAATATTCCCTAGCATATGGAAATATAGAACCCGCTCATGAACCTTGGAGGGAGCATTTGATGACCTTGATAATGTAGAAGTCCACTTACTTGATGATGAAGTACTCATGCCCACAAGCTTGATGAAGTCCTTTGTGAAGGAATCCTACATGCTTGATGAAGTCCTTTGTGAAGGAATCCTACATGCTTGATGAAGTCCTTTGTGAAGGAATCCTACATGCTTGATGATGTCTATAATGGAGGTTGAAGCTCTTAACTTTATTGAGAAGTTTAAACACTTGCACTTTATGACATGGATATTTCGATGGGATTCTTGAAGGAAGTTCTCTAAGAATTCGTCCTAGATTTGATAGATAATTCTTAATAAAAAAGATATATTTATATAGCAGGTCAGCCCAGTCATTTTGGGTTGAAAAACAAAATTATTAAATTGTAAGGTTGACTATATTTAATTTTTTTATCCACAAAATTTTGTATAAAAAGGGAACTCGCCTCATTTCATTCAAAAATAATTTGGAGGTGATGATCATCTCTGATTTTTTTATGAGTATGAGGTAACCATGATCAAGTTAATGTTTTTGAAAGATATTTTTGTTATATGCTTTGAATTTAGGTATTGACTCTAGCTCTGAAATGTAGGTGAGACTTGGGCAGCCGCAACACTTGTGGAACATCTAAGTTTGGGATACAAGAGACACTAAAAAATATCTGTCTTCTAGAGCATCAAAATTTTACAGTGACAGCAGTAGGAACCATGATAGCAGCAACAAGCATACACAATCACACTGAAATGAAATTGACTTGAATCCTAAAGAATGCTACACATTTCAGTGGACACCAATCTTGCTCTAATATCTGTGTAGAAAGTGAATTATGATGAGGTTGTGTGTGAAGTTAATATATCTATGATTTCGCGGTGAACAGTAGCAGAAATTTTGGGTTTCCTCAGAAGAATTCTATCTTAGTCATATCCTTCAAATTGATAGTGACACATGCATGACATAGACAAACTTTGACAATCTTTAATCTGGTCACTGGCAATGCCAGTGTTATGACAACCTGATATGTGGACAAGTAATATCTTGATGTCTTAGCGTGAGTATACCCTTTGATGAGTAGAAATTTGTATCTGGAATGAGCATAGACAAATCCTCAATGAGTAGATGTATGTGGGTAGACCTCTATATCAGATTGACAGTGAACAGAGATTGAGTTGACTTTGACAACAAATAGACTTGACTGTTTATTTTTAAGTGTATTTTTTGACAAGCATCCAAAAGAATCTATAGGTACAGACTAGAAATAACAAGTCAATGACATATGATTTAACAAATCAGATTGACATTATAGAGTTAATGGCAGTGATCAATATGTGATTGCAAGCTAGCCTTGCATAACTGAGGTTTGGATTCCTCAACCTTTCTTAGTTGGAGCTAAGAAAACCAAGTTGGGTCTTGGATTAGGAGTTGATTCTCTTTAGTCAGTTGGTGTTGCTGTAATGATGAAGATTGAAGTCTTCCATTGTAATTCATATGAAAATATAAACAAAATATTACCATACTTACCTGGTGAAGTGTGTCTTGTTATGATCTATGTTGTTTACATGCTTATGTAGTTATATAACAATTATTGATTAGTTGATGGATGATTATGTACTAGGTAGTTTTATGTTGATGATGAACTATGTCTAAGTTTTGATAAGTGAAAATTGCTAAAAGTACGAGCATGCCGATTCACCCCCCTCTTAGTGTGGCATTGTGTCCAACAATTGGTATCACAACAGGCCTTCACCACACCCCTTACTAGCTTGAAGGAGATCCATGGATACACAATGGATGCAGAAGCAAAGTCCCCCAGGATTGATGTTCCAATATTTGACGTGATAGATTATTCGGTTGGAGAAGCAAGATGAAATCCTACTTGAAGAATTTTGGTGTTTGGGAGATTGTGACCAATCCACCCATTCCGTACAATAAGAAAACCAAGTCAGCTGCACAGAAAGAAGCCAAGAAGGACAACACCACTGCTTTAAAATTTCTCATGGATGGACTCTCAAGCTCATTCAAAGAGAATGTAGGGGAACACACTTCAACCAAATACCTATGGTTTAAGTTTGAAAGTGAATACCAAAGAGGAAGACAAGACGTCAAAAAATCAATGCAGGAAATAGAAGTCAATCCCACTGAAGATGTGAAGCAAGAATAAAAGGAAGCATAGGAATCATACACTAGCGAAGGTAAGGATATTTCTGATTATAGTAGAATTGATTGTGATGACATTGAAAATGATCTTGAAGATGTTAAGAAATGTTTCCTATCAGAAATTTTAATGGACATTGATCTCAAATACAATTTGAGACTTAAAAGGAAGATCTTGGGGTCCTTCAAAAATTACCAAAAGAAGACTATGTATCTGCTCAAGAAACTCAATCACAAGAGGACAAGTTTACAAGTTGAGTTGGAAGACAAAAAAGATGAACCAAAAGATTAAACAAAAAACTGATCAATCAAGCAAAAGAACAAGAAGAGCCTAATGAAGATTCAGAAAAATATTGAAGAAACAATTATGTCATCCTAGAAGAGATCTTGGACTGTCAAATATCCCTTTTTGACAAGATTGGCTTGGGTTACAACAAGAAAGCAGAAAACTATGAAGATAACTCAAAGAATCCTAAGAAGATTGAAGCAAGCTCATCATATCTCAAAAGTGAAATCCAATATGCCTCTCATGTATCTACAAAAGACATCAGAAAATATAGAGGACATCAAGGAGTTAGTCCTAATCCTCAAAGCAAGTTCATAAAATAAACATCCTCGAGGTGGAATGAGGCATCCAAGTATGAAAACAATTTCAATGGGTATTTCTACTCATGTAATAATTTTGGTCATAAGGAATTGGATTGCAAATCTCATGAAAGAAGTGTTGGGCCTCACAACAATAGAGTTAGATGTTGGTCATATTGCTACAAATTTCCACACCATGAGATGTTACAATTGCTATGGTTTTGGTCACAAAGCCCAAAAATGTGGAAGTACAATAAGACAACTTATGATGAGTCCCTCATACACATTATCAAGGAGAACCTATGAACCATGGAAGAAAAATAATGCTGGGAGATTTCAAGCCCAAAAGACATGTGCTCAAATTCAAGGACGCTCTCAGGTATGGGTGCAAAAGAATGTCTTGTTGAATGTGAATGAATTTTATTAATGCACATAAGATGGCTGCAATGTGGAAAGCCAAACTTGAGGTCTTTATAAAACCTTAGTACACCTTGAGTTCATGGAGTTGGAGGATGGACTCAAAGGTAAATGATTGGTTTCTCCAAGCAGTGAAACAAGTCCAAGGATCGTAGCTACAATTGGCATGTTGATAGGGGGAGCAGTATGGTTAGAAAAAGAAAAGCAAATAAAGTGAAGCAACATGGTTACATTTGGATTGTCATTGATGCATGCTTACCTTTTGTGAATTTATTATATGATTGTTAATGCATTTCTTATAGAATCCATAAAAGTGTAACAATGACTCTCTCTAGTCCTGGATACGATTGGAAAGAATGTCTTTAAGAAACACTTGTTGTGGTATCTGATTGTATGACTTATATTGCTAATATATTGGGTTATAATCCAATTGGTTATCAGTATTTTTATCATTGTATGATAAGAAACATATGACAAGAACTCGACATAAGCAGACCTTTGATGATATCATTGATAGGGGGATCATCCAATGAACTGCATAAGTCTTATGAAGAACAATAACCTCAGTTCTGAGCAGTATGGTGACTGAAGGAGAAAGAACCCTAAACCAAAATTACATCATTTCTACAAAAAATGGAGTTTAGTGAAGGCTACAGTATTGGCAAGTCATCTTCGACAGTATTTAAGTGATTGATACAAGTATCATTAAAGAGTCTTGAAGAAGTTGTGGTTATAGTCATAAAAAATTGAGTGAGAAAGGTTTTGAGAGCCATGATCTATCTTGGGTAGCCTAGTACATAGATGAATTCATCAATCTCATACTCAGTCATAGAAGGTTGTTGAAGTGATCCTTGTACATCGTCATAGTATTTATCCTTGTCAAAATAACTTTGGAAGAAGTGATCTCAAGCCTCCTCAAACTTAGATATCTGCAAGTTTCCAAAGGCAAGCTTAAAGATCAATCTCAGACTCTTATCTTAGTGAAGACAGTCGACTCATCAAGATTCAATCAAGGCACATGTTGGCAGACATAAGTTGGCACAGTGATTGCAATATGAGATGTGACATGGGGTTACAACATGAAGTTGATATGAGTTGAAGACTTAGAGGTCTGAAGATATTTAATATAGATGAAGTTTTATATGTTATGAGATCTATGTGTGTATCTTGGATCTTTCCATAGAAATGTCAGACTACAAGGCCTTACTGTCTCAAGAAAAAGATAGTGAAGAAGTGGTAGTGATCACGCCCTTGCATATGTGAAGCACCTAATGGAAAAATATCTTGTATGAAGAGACCTCTTAATTATTGACATATGATTGGTATGAGAAACACATGATTTTATATTTGATCTTGTTAAGGCATCCAAAGACATTTTAAGAAGAATATCTTAGGAGTAAATCAATGCATTGAATCCAATTCACTGTCAAGGTAGCTTCATAAAAGTATCTCTTCAAGTTTAGACATCTAAAAATTAAGATTTGTTCATGAGGCATCAGGTATCATGGTTTAAGCCTTGGACTGATCTAGATGCTAGCTACAACAACATAAATCATTTATCATAAGTAGCCATAGATATCTATCCATCAGTATATATGGTATGATTGCTAGAAAAAAAAATCATGTAGTTATTACAGTTTGTATAAATAGTTTAAACTCTGAGTTGTAAGACCAAGTTGCAAAGACATTCATTAGCATGTTTTGAATAAAGAAGATTAAGTTTTGAGATACATCATACATTGGAGGGTATCCACAGTATGTGTTGTCAAGTTGTTTAAAAGTGAAGCAGCTACAACCAAAAGTGTAGAAGCGTGACCCAAATATTTTTGAAGGTATGATCTTTATTACGACATCCGAAGGCATATCACTAGAGACAGTTGAAGGGTTAGGTAAAGAAGATAAGGAAGGTGCTTAGACAAGCAAGGAATTGATTACATTTTTTTTTTCTGAGTTGAATCCTCTTTATATAGGTTCAGACTCTAACCTCGGGTATTTCAGTATAGAAGCAACACTTATGAAAGGAATAAGCCACAAACGCCATTTCTGTAACAAGGTTATGACAACAACATTTGGATTGGATTTAATGATCTTGGCATTCTTCAAGTTTTTGATTGTATGCTATATCAGAATTCTCAAAGAGCACATTTTGATATGCCTTGAAAACACTTTGTGACCTTACCTGATTAAAAGGTGACAAAGGAAATTTTCCATTCATACTTTTAACACATCCCGTTGTAGAAGATGCACAATTGAAAAATAAGATGAAGAGGTTTATGTAAAGCACATGGCCTTGATTGTTTTAATAGCAGTACAACATATTAAGCAAAATGTAGAAAAATAATTCACATTGAAAATTTGCAAGTTTAAAGTTCAGATAATCATTTGCAACAATAACCCTTCAAATTGCAACATAAAAATCTATGACAAAATTTAGTGATCAAAAGATCAGAAGGAGCAGGTCTTATCATTATCGGGGAGAGAGGAAACGATTAGCCTTGTGTCATAAAAAATTGAAAAAATGAAGATAAAAGAAGAAGCATGATCTCAGGAGGAGCTCAAAAAAAGGGGGAGAGGGAGAAATTTGAAGGAGAAATTTAAAGAGATGTTTCCATCAATGATAAAGGGGGAATTTGTTGAGCATTATTGTCATTGATGTCAAAGGAGTTCATTAATGACAAAGGAGTAATAAAGAACACGATGACATGACAAAATCAATGAATGACTTAAGATGGACAAAGACTTGATGACATGGTATTGACCCCCTTGTATGTGGAGTTATGGATATTGAACCCCTTGATGTTGTATTTTGACTATCATGATGATGTATTTTGATGATGAAGACCATTGAATCCTTTATACTTACATGGAGATGATGGTTCCATTACATATGGAAATATGGAACCCACTCATGAACCTTGGAGGTAGCATTTGATGACCTTGATAATGAAGAAGTCCTCTTACTTGATGATGAAGTACTCATGCCCACAAGCTTAATGAAGTCCTTTGTGAAGGAATCCTACATGCTTGATGATGTCTATAATGGAGGTTGAAGCTCTTATCTTTATTGAGTAGTTTAAACACTTGCACTTGATGACATGGATATTTCGATGGGATTCTTGAAGGAAGTTATCCAAAAAGTTGGCCCAACTTTGATAGATAATTTTTAATTAAATAGAGATATTTATATAGCAGGCCAGGCCAGTCATTTTGGGTTGAAAAAAAATTATTAAATTGTAAGGTCATCCATATTTAATTTTTTTATCCACAAAATTATGTATAAATAGGAAGCTTGCCTCATTTCATTCAAAAATAATTTGGAGGCAACGATCAACTATAATTTTTGGATGGGTCTGAGGAAACCACAGTCAAGTTAATGTTTTTGGAAGATATTTTTGTTATATGCTTTGAATTTAGGTATTTAATCTAGCTCTGAAATGCGGGTGAGACTGAGGTAGTCGCATCACTTGTGGAAGATCTAAGTTTGGGCTACAAGAGACACTAAAAAATATTTGTCTTCTAGAGTATTTGAATTTTACAGTGACGGTAGCACAAACAGTGATAGTAGCAACAAGCATACACAATCACGCTGAAATGAAATTGACTTGAAGCCTGAAGAATGCTACACATTTCGATGGACACCAATCTTGCTCTGATCTCTTTGTAGAAGGTGAATTATGATGAGGTTGTGTGAATTTAATATATCTATGATTTCGAGGTGAACAATAGTAAAAAATTTGGGCTTCCTCAGAAGAGTTCTATATTAGGCATATCCTTTAAATTGATAGTGACACATGCATGATAGTGGCAACCTTTGACAGTCTTTAATAGGGTGACTGAAAATATCAATGATATGATAGCCTGATAAGTGGACAAGTAATATCTTAATTTATTAGAATGAGTATACCCTTTGATGAGCATACCTTTTTATTTGGCATGAGAACAAACATATCCTCAATGAGTAGATGTATGTGGGTATACCTCTAGATCAGATTGACAATGAACGAAGATGAGTGTACTTTGAAAACAAATATACTTGACCGTTGATTTTTAAGTGTATGTTTTGACAAACATCCAAGGAAAATACAGCTACAGACTAGAAATAAAAAGTCAGTGACAGGTGATTTGACAAATCAAATTGACATGACAGAGTTAATGACAATGATCAATATGTGATTGCAAGCTAACTTTGCATATCTGAGGTTTGGATACCTCAACCTTTCTTAGTTGGAGCTAAGAAAACCAAGATGGGTCTTGGATTAGGAGTTGGTGCTCTTTAGTCAGTTGATGTTGATGTAATCATGAAGATTGAAGTGTTCCATTGTACTTCATATGAAAATATAAACAAAAGTTTACCATACTTGTCTGGTGATGTGTCTCTTGTTATGATCTACGTTGATGACATGCTTATGTAGTTATATGACAATTGTTGATTAGTTGATGGATTATTATGCAGTAGAGTGTGTTATGTTGGTGATGAACTATGTCTAAGTTTTGATAACTGAAAATTGCTAGAAGTACGATCACACTGATTCACCACCCCCCCCCAACACCTCTCAATGTGGTATTGTGTCCAACAATAAGTTGTGACCATGTATTTGTACTTCATCTCTTATGTATTTATAAAGTGTTTCAAATATCCAATCATTATGTACTTGCATATCTTATTTTCAACTTGTGTTGTCTTTTCTAATGGATAATTTCCAACACTTTTTGTTCATTTTGATTTGACATAACATAGGGTTGAAATTATAAAGTGTGTTGACACAAACCCAACCAACAAAAACCAGTCGACAGGGGTTCCGACTCTGTCGACAAAAAAACCACCGCGATCTCCCTGAGCACTGGCCCAGATAGGTTTTACCTTGTCCAGCAACACCCGCAGAGCGGATGAGGTCTCACCCAAGATGTTCGAGGGAGAGCTGACGGAACCAAGTTTTCGTAGAATAGGGAGGGACAATGTGGCATCAATTTAAAAATGCAACGCAACATTAATAGATATGATCATTCACTTAAGCATCAACGTAATTATTCATCATTGTTCTTCATCAAATCACATCATTCCATTATAAATGCAGTAAACATACTGATGCGTAAACAGATCCAGTAAAATAACATCATCTAAAGCAGGAAAACATCGCATCATAGATCCATGTTTCATATTCACTTAACATTCATCATAAAGTCATAGAAAATAATAAAATAGTAAACAGAAAGACACAGTAATTCAAATCAACTTCTACCTTGTCATATTACTTCTGCTAAAAAATCATAGTTCGGAGATCAACAGATCTCAGTCAGATACTCAAAGATATTCTTCACCAAGCTCATATTATTTTCCTCTCAAAAAGATAGATTAAGATATCTAATACTTGTGATTCCACATCTATTTATAGGCTTTCGCCTTTACATTCAAGGTCCACTTAGAAAAATTCTAAATAATTCTTAACTGATTCTACAAAATGATGACCAATATCCACAAAATATGGTCCAAAACAACAAAAGATGACACAAAATATAAAAGATATTCTAATCACTGCCTTACGCGCCATTTTCCACTTGCATAGTGTTTTTGAGCTTGCGCATCATTCGTGATGTTTCCCGACTAATGTATCCAAAACCCCTTGCAAACAGGCCCCCAACACAATCTTGGGGCTCACCCTCAAACCACACTAACTAGACATGGTGTACTCATTGATCTTGATCTTGAAATATTCATACTGCTGAGTAATTTATTTCACCTATCCTATGATCCGTTCAGTGATCTCCAGGCTTTCTATTAAGTCATGGGTGACTGGGTGCTCGACCATCTTCTCCGTAATCTCCTTTTTACCATCCTGTGTCGCTTGGAGCGCATAAACTGCTTTCACCGATAGTTGCGCTCTAATATCTTGGAACTCATCTAAATGTGTGTTGCATTGCTACTTCATTTCTCTTTCCTTCCCTACCTACTGCTGCAGCTCCTTTAGCTCTACTGCCTTGGTGCTTTGCATCATAAATGGCATCGCTTTCAGTGGTGTCTTCAGGGTTGCCAGCTACCTGTCCACTTCTTGCAAGTGTGCATTCAGTTGCTCTAGCTGCTCATCCTGTACTACGCTACCCCAAAACTGTGTAGTTGGATCCATTACTTTCTTGGCGTCTTTCTCTAACTTGTTGATCTGTGTTTCCAGCTCTTCTATCTCACCCTTTCGTGCTGCTATTTTCTCTGGTGACGTAGCTGGGTGCACCAGAGCCTCCAAAATACTGTTCTCACTCTGCAACTTGGAAATAATGGCCTCGATTTGCTTTGCTTTGGCCACCGCATCTAGCTCCGCGGTACTCTCCAAGACATGCTAATAGGCATCTACAACTACCACTTCCAACTTGACGCGACTATAAAAAAGATGTGCCTTCTCGACAATGAGGCGATCTATTTCCTTCTTCAGCTCTGGCATCTCCTCGACAGTCTTGACGCGTAAATCCTCTTGGGATTTCTTCAAGGATTCAATCTCTTGCGCTTTTTCTTCTAATAGCTTCTCCTTTTCTTGTTGCAATTCCTCGACCTCCTTCTATGCTTTCTCCTCTTTCTCCTAAGACCGCAAGTATCAGTCACTGATTTCTTTCTGTCTGTCTGCCAACTCCTAGTTGGCAACTCATTGCAAGTGTACCAACGTCTGTGTGGACAACACCTTGATATTGAGTGATATATCCTGCAACTGGTGCAGGGAGGTATTCAAATCCTCTCATCCATCATCAATCGCAATCGAGGGAATTTGAACATTCCTGGCCTGCGTCGCAGTGTCGATTGACGCTAGTTCCTACACTGTCGCTCCTTCCTTTGGTGCTCTCTTCAAAAAAGAAATGTACAAAGAATACAATTTTGTGCTTACCTCGACGAATCCATATTGTGTTGATTTCTTCATTTCTTTTGCTGTTGCATCGGTTGCATCGTTAACAGCCTTGACGAGTCGGTTCAATTGCGCCTCCATTGCTGACATAGTGCTACTGCTTGCAACCTGGTCCATGCACATCTTTGTTCTTAGTTTGTTGAATATGCATTGTGCTTCTAGGTCAGTAGGTGTCTATGTCAATGATTCTTCATCATATTGTTGGTCATCTTTGCGCATGGGATCATCAGGTGCATCCATCGGGGATCCCATCGAAACTTCTTCTACACTGACTGATTCTCTCCATTCCGCAGGCCAATCATTAATGATTTCCTCCAGCTCTACATCAGACACCTTGTACCGCATTGGAAACCATTTCTTGTCAGTGTCCCATCATGCTTTAATGTGAATAGCATGTGGTCCAATTGCGAACTGCACAATCCTTTGATATTTTGCCATGGATTCCTCTGATAGTCTTGGAATTTTTACTGCTACCACCTACAACGCTTCCGAGTAGATCCAAAATTGGATCAAACAATCCGTTAATCTTTCAGGTTCTTTCACCCACCACAAGTTTTGATATCGTGCACCCTTGCATAGCTCTAGCAGTTTGACATCCATGCCCTAGTATTCATTTGGCTCCATCCAAGCCACTAACGCGATCAAGATGAGAAGCCAATTATATGTGAATGGTATTTCACTTGCCTGTGCCGCCACTACATCCTCTGCCAACTGGTTCATGAGAAAGAGTGACCACTTCATCTGTATGTCTTATGCACATAGCTCAGCACATGCGACCACCCCCGAATTGCATTGGATGGGGTGGTTCTTCCTTACCACTTCACTGGCCAAAATCCTTGCTCCAGTACATACTACGCGGTTAGTGATACTATCAATGTGGTATTCCCTCCCATAGTGCTCCAAAGCATAAAGCTTCTTCAATGTTGCCACCAACTTCTTATCATTGTCTTTTCCATGGAAATATTGTGAGGGGTCTAGCCCATCCTTGGGTAGCATTATTCTTTCTGAAATTAGCCCCACTGTGGCTTCAACTAGCTCATCTAACCACAAAAACCCACCATGGAAGCATGCCAAAAGCTGTTTCATGCATGCATTTACTTCAGTTGACCACCCAAAGTGTGACATGTTGATCAACCTGAGTAATCTAGCTCTATCCAACCCATGTTCCCCATCCTTCGGGATGCACTCTATCGGCCCACCTCTGACAGTTACCATTGGCATATATGGCTCGCATGCAACGTCCTCTAGTGCGAGCAAGTCGTCGCCTTCATATTTCATCTGCATCAGCGCAGGCACAATATCAGAAGTGCATACCATCCCTTGTGGTATCGTCGACATCCTTATCTGGTATCTCTGATTCTTAGTGGGCTTCTTGGCCTTTGCACCAGGTCGACTAGGAGGTATATATCCACGGATGTCCTTGACAGACACCCCTACTCGAGCTGCAGACTCCATAAATCCCAAACTTGATGGCCCCGTCTGTGTAGTGTCTTCTCCTTGCGCCCTTACATATGTTCTGGTTTTCCTTTTCTGCGGCATTAGAGAGCTAGTATTCTGCCCCTTTCTCTTCCTCTTCAACATCGACAATGATCCGACTGGCATACTGGCTACTTCTTCCACGATTGTTACTGTTCTAATTGGTGAATCTCGCTCACTCAAAATCTCTACTATGTCTGGGTTACTCTACATGCCGCACCAATTCCCCTTCGAGACTCAATAGTCACTCACCTTCTCTAGACTTAGAAACTTACTCAATCCCCTCAACTTCACTTGGAAACTCGCTCTACAACTCTGTAATGCTGTTGCTCAACTCAAATCTGCACAATGGTGTCTTCCGACCACATCGAGCTCCATTTTATAACACCAAATCAAATCATACTCATCATTACTAAATCAATGCGATCATCATGAACAAATCATGCATTAGCTACCCGAATCCACCGTCGATTCTGCCAACCCAATGGTCGGATCCGTTATCATTACACGTCACTTCCGCAAGCGTCGTTGGTTAACTGCTTTTAACTGTCTTCATTTATTACTGATTTGACTTATGTACGTAGCCTTGCGGCTATCGCAACATGACCTCTTAACTACGCTACCGAATCCTACTCTTGCACATGCACCTCCTCTTAGTGTGCCTTCCATTCCTCTATCATCTTACCTATTTTTTTCATTGCGTAGTGCCTCAAGCATCGCGCGGTTTTGGGCCCATCCTATAGGGCTTCAGATTGCTACCATTTACTAGATTTGGCAGCATCGTTCCATCTAATTGCTGTAGTTGAACTACACCTCCTAAAGTAATTGAATCAACAAGATATGGACCTAACCAGTGCATTTGTAACTTACCTGGATGGTTCACGAACTTGCTGTTGTACAACAACACCAAATCTCCTTACTGAAATTGTTTATTCTTTATGTGGCGATCGTGCCAAGCCTTTTGTTAATCCTTCTCGACGCGTTAGTGGAATCCTACGATAAAGTTGTCCTCATTGAGCTACACCAATTGCTCCATACGTTCATCTATCGCTGCTTCATTGTCCATACCCGTTGCTGCTGCAATGCATAGACTCGGAACAATATACTCCATAGGCACGACAGTCTCTTGCCCATATACCGATTTGAACAGTGTTTGCCCTGTTAATCTCTTGCAAGTGGTGCGATGTGCCCATAAAAATGTTGGAATCTTCAGGTTCCAGTCATCATGATTTGCATTACATACCTTTGTAAGTGCATGCTCCAACATTTTGTTGAATTCCTCCACCGTCTCGTTCGCCTGCAAATGATATGGGTTAATTTTATTATGTTGTATATGTAGCTCTTTCGTTAGCGCGCTTACCAGGTGATTGATGAAGTGACTCCCTTGGTCGCTCATCAATACCCTTGGACATCCAAACCGCATCGCAATATTGTCAAATAAGAACCTTGTTGTTGTCACAACAGTGCAATCCATGATTGGTGTGGCCTCCGCCCATCTTGTTAAATAGTATGTCGCTATAATGATGTACCACGCAACAGTTCTCTTCCCAGGTGGGTTGATTGGTCCCACAAAATCCACGACCCATTTATCAAATGGCTACAATGTCACCTGAGCTACTAGCGACATCACATCTCTCTTTGATGGTTTTCCAGTTTGTTGATATACATCACAACTTTCGCATAATCTATCACATCATTATGTAGAGTGGGACACCAAAGCCCTGCATGAAGCAACTTTCTTGCAGTAGCTCGTCCTCCATAGTGCCCACCAGCAACTCCCGCATGTGCCTCTTCTAAAATCTTCCCTTATTCATGCGGTAGGACACATCACCGTAAAATCTCATATGGTCCTAGTTTATACAGTTGTCCAGCGATCAACTGGAAATCCAAGGCCTTCACCACCAACTGCTTCTTCTGACTTGTTGTGAAATCCTGCGGTGTGTTTCCCATCGCCAGAAACTGAATTATTTGATCATAATAATCATCTACCATGTTGACTCTAAGCAGCTGCGCATCTGGCAGTCCATCGTTAATATTTGTTGGCTCTTCTCCTGTCTCAATTATGTATAAATGATTAGGGCCCGCATTTAAGTGACCCAACTTTCCAATTATCTCAAAATCAAACTCCTAAAAGAGAAGTAGCCAGTGGCATATATTCCCCCCCAACACAGGCTTATTAACTAGGTACTTCAAAGAAGAATGGTCTATAAACATATTAAAATGACCTCCCAATAGGTAATGCCTAAACTTTTGTAGCACATATACCATCATCGGACCTTCTCTCTTTGTGGTTGTATAGTTCTTCTCTGCAGATGAAAACTTCCTACTAGCGAAAGAAATCGGGTGATTTAGATCTACTTCTCCTGGTTGTGCAAGCACCACTCACAGCACAACATATGATGTATCCATGTGAACATGGAAATCCTTGTCCCAATCCGGAAAAAATAGTATTGGTGCAGAATCCATCTTGGATTTTAGTGTGTCGAAACTCCCTTGACACTCTTAACTCCATACAAATGATGCATCTTTCTACAACAAGTTTTCCATTGGTGTTTTGATTGCAGTGTATCCACGTTTGAACTTGAGATAATACCCTGTGTGCCCCAATGTCACTCTGAGCATCTTCACATTTGTAGGCGGTGGAAAGCTCAATATCAACACAATCTTCATGGGGTCAACCAACAGTCCTTATTTGCAAATGATGTGACCCAACAACATTCCAAAAGGTGTGCAGACAAAACACTTCTTAGAATTCAGTGTGATCTGATGCTGTCGACATCTCTCCAGCATCAACTGCAGGTTTTCCAAATGGTCTTTGATCAATACATAAACTGTTCAGTCATCCATATAAACCTGCAAAAATTTATGAATGAAATCTTTGAATGCAATGACAACAACCCGGGAAAATATCTTAGGCGCGTTCTTTAATCCAAAAGGCATCACATTGTACTGGAAACAACCCCATTTAGTAACAAATGTTGTTTTTTGTCAATCCTCTTTTGCAATCCTTATCTGGTGATAGCCAGAAAATACGTCTTTAAATGAATGCATCTCCTTACCTCCCACTCCTTCCGGAACTTCATCAATGAATGGTATTGGAAACGGATCATGCATACACACATCATTCAATTTTCTTAGGTCGAGGTGGATCTGAACCTCACCTGTTTTCTTGTCTTAGACGGCCATCAGACTAATCCATTCTGATTCTTCAATTGGTTTAATTATTCCAGCATCCAACATCCAATCCAACTCAGCTCTTACCCTTTCCTTGTATTGCAGATTCAGATGATATGACCACTGCCTTACTGGTTTTGCATCGGGTTTCAACAGGATCTTCATCTCTCCTAAATATCCTAGTACTCCCTTCATCTCAAAGAACTTCATAGGAAACAGATCTTGGAATTCATACAATAAGTCTGTAATCTTTGCCATCGTTTCTTCATCCCAGTAGTCTCTGACACTTTCAAACTTCAGGTTATCTTATGTCCCAATGTTGACCTTCCTTATCTTCAGTGGTTTATTCATGGGATCCATCGGCACATCCGGTGCTGCGACATACCGACTTCCTTCTATTTTCGGATGTTGATATTCTGTAGATCATCATCATCTAGCTCGCATGACATATTATAACATTCCATCATCAATTGTATGTGACATTGTGCATGCAGATCTATTGGATATGCGACCGATACTACCTTCCGGACAACATCATGGATAAGTTGTAGTGTATTATGTACATCCAAATTGGAATCCAAAAAACTAAAGGTGTGATTAAAGAAAACTGTTAGCTCCACCCAAGTGGTGATCTCTTTGTGCAACTTAGCAAAAAACATACCAAGATCACGACATTTCATCCAATGTGTGGATAAAAGAATGGATCCACTCATCCTTTGGTCGCGATGCCCACAAAGTCTGACACTCAATCAAATGATCACCAGGACTATTTCGTCTATCGTACCTCCCAGCATGGTACACCTCGGCATCTCTGAAGTAGACTGTCATCAATCTTTGACATTGCAACCATCCAGTGATCGACTTCTTATGGGTCGCCACCAACGTGCCGTGGTAGCCTTCAACGCTTCCTCCAACGCCAGCAACCGCTGTGGATCTGACACCTTATTTAATAAGAAACATAGATAGCTTAGGCAGTCCTTCATAAATTGGCAATTCAATGGTCTCGGTCATGATGTGACACAATGAGTGTGTAATCAAGCTACACTTCCATAGCGACACTTCATGGAAGTGGTTCTGTCAGTTCTCTAAAGCATCATCAGAGTCACAGGACGCAGAGCTAGCACTGCACCAACCAAGTTCCCCATCAGCAGTCGGATGTATATAATATTGTGAAATATTATAAGCATAATACCATCCTATGACAACTTCATCTTTCACTGGCTCAATATATATTTCCCCTTCATTTGGATCCATTGGAGCGATGACTCTGATGTCTTGATTCTCAAATGTCATCATGCGCTTCTTAAAATTGATCACTGCCATACTCTCATTGGCCCATCCAATCCCTAGCAGCGGGGGCTAGGAGCCTCCACCATCAACAACATCAATTACGTCAAAATTGACATAAGTCTTCATAACTTCAACTTCCACAGCAAGGGCCGAAACTCTCCCAATTGACATTACTCTGGACTGGTTAGCTATTCACAGCTGTACAAGGGACCGACTCAGCATCGGGATCCCCATATTTTTCTATGTCTGTCTTGTAAAAATATTAACATTTGATCCGAGGTCCAGGATGACTGAATCTATCTGATAGTCCCTGATCTGAATGTTCATGCACATTTCCTTCCCCATATTTTTCTTATGCAAATAATTCACTGCGAAATCCTTTCGTCCCTTAGCCAGTCGATGTAATAGATTCTCAATCTTGGCAAGAGCATCAAGATCTATTTCCAATGACAAGAAACTCTCAAAAAAATGCTGCAAGGTACCATGCTGTTGCGATGGTCCAGCCTCCAAAGTGGAATCAAAAGCAGTAGGAATTTCATAAACAAGTAACTTACCGGAGTTTCGGCGCATCTCGTCCCGTGCTTCAAATATTGTGTCTTTCTCCGCATTGACATCAAACTAGAATTTCTTCTTTCCAGCTAATCGGACTTGTGGAATTAGACTATATTCTCTAGTTGTCGCACCTCTACAAGTGACGACAGTGATGTCAACATCCTACATTCTGGGATTCGTCGATATCGTCACAACCGTCGGTCCTTGATTCTGGTTCAATGGTGGATTCATAGGTTGATTCCCATTTTGAGTTGTATTCTGGTTATGACTTGGAATTTGGCTATGAACTGGAATTTGGTTATGATTCTAACTTTGTAAATGATTCTGTACATGATTCTGGGTCTACAACTGATGCTGATTCTGCAACTGATTATGTTTCTGTAACTGTGGAACATTTCTGGCTTGCTATCTCGCGATCAACTATGGACAATTCTCAACAGTGTGATCAATCGTGGTACAATATGTGCATGTACACTATAACTGTGGCCAATATCTATGATATGCCTGAGTATGCCACAATTGTAGCATTGGACAAGTCATGAACTCATCTGCCTCCTCGACAAAATCCTCCTCCTTGTCCTTGGAATCCTCCTTGTTGTTGGTACTACGGCGTAGCAAATTGCTGCTGCAGGGGATTCGGCTGCTGCTGCACATGCCGCGCTGACTAAACATACTGTGTTTGCTATGACACCATCTACATTTGATTATACTGTGGCTGTGGCGCAAACTGTTGTTGTGGTATAAACTGCATCTGTGGTGGTACGTACTGTGGTTGAGGTGGTGGTTGCACCACCCGCGGCTATGATGGCTGTACTTCTCTATGATCCTCTCCCTTCACATAATACGAGTCATACGTTCTCTCCTAGAGTAGGTCATATGCACGACAATATTTATCTTCATGCCTGACAGATCGACAAAATGAACAGTATAGGTTTATCGGCTTCGTCACCATCTTCTGCATGTATCCACATTCCTCACGTCATTGCCCATATACTTGACAAATGTGGCACCATGGTACACTGCCACAACTTAAAGGGTTCGGAACCCCTAACAATAGATAGTTTCGGAAATCTGGGAAAGTATCCTTGGTATGTCCATCTGCGCGACATCGAGTGCACCATATATCCTCACGTTGTTCCTTTCCCTTCTTAATGTCTTTTAACTGAAGTGTCAAGTATGCCAACTGCGTCTAAATTTGGTTAATACCAACTAAATTTTCTCCAATGGGTGAAGTTTCCAGCTTCATGGTGATCTCCAGAGCCTCACTCTGATATGCGTTGGAAACGCTGCAATAAACCATTCCTTATGTTGAATGTTTCTCATCTCAAAGTTGACTCTTGCCATGAGTGTCTTGAATCTTTGATCGAAATTCCAAATAGTCTCATTGGGATACTGCTTAATTTCCTTCAGTTTTGTAATGTACTGTGCTTCAGACTCTGGTTTTCTAAATTCTTCAATAAGTCATTTCCCGACTTCTGCCAATGTCTTCACCTGAGTCCACATAGGAACTTGCACAAATTTCTTGAACCAATCCAATAAGCGACCTCGAAGGGTTGTTTCCTACTGGCCCTTCTTAACTTCATAGTCTACGATCTGTCTAATAGTCCATACTTCCTCGCACAAGAACTATTATTGTTCTAGATCCTCAGTCCCATTCCCATGGAACAATGGTAACTTCACCTCATCGCCCTTCATTCTTGGCCTTCTTCCTATGGATGTTGATCTACTACTAGTATTAGAGTGCTGCTGGCACATCGGACAAGTCAGTTTTTTACTTGCGTTTCTTCCTGATTGTGACATAGTGTGCGGAGGCATGGGTACATTGCTACTGGGGGTTGATCTTGCATCTACCCTGGGCATAGTCTGGGTCTGGTCATCCTCGTCGTCACTGTGGGGTCGCTTCGTCCCATGTGGTCTTCCTTCGCGGTCTTGCGTTTTGATTATAGCAGGACCTTCTCCTGTCCTCTACCTCTTCTTGTGTCGAAACCTTGCTCCTCCAATTGTAAGAACACTTTATTCCTCAGCTTCCCTCCCAGTATCATCGTAACTTGCACCCATCTATCCCGTATCATTCCATTCGTCTCCCCCCTTTCTTTGTGGTATCCACAGCCCCCGCACACCAAAGTTATACTACTCGAGGTGCATCTTTAGTATGCATTTTCACTTCCAAGCATCTTAATTGACAATTGAAATGACAATAAGAACCTACCTCTTGGTCCGTTGAATAATTCCCTTTCTGCTTCGCTGTAGGACTTAGTAGTATCAACCGCAAACTCAGTGATATATCCTTCTAAGATGTTTTCCAATGAGACTTCAACAACTTGTAATGCTTTGTTGTTAGTTTCCTGCAACTCCTGGATCAATTCTCGGGTCCAGGACGTTGGCTCACCTCTTTGGAAATTGTTCTTACGATAGGTAAACCACACCAACCACTCGTACAAGATGGTCAGGAATTCAGAGAAAAAATACTTGTGTGGACCATCGTGTATGTATCTTTCTAACCACTTATCCATCGTCAGTCCAAGGTTCTGATTTTATATCTTAGCAAATTCTCATAGCTTCTGGTTGAACCAGTCTTGAATTTTTGGTCTTGTCTGATGCCACAACATGTCCTCCCTTCAGTCGCAATAAGGTTCCAACAACGAAACCATTTGTTGACACAAACCCAGCCAACAAAATCCAGTAGATAGGGGTTCCGACTCTATCGATAGACAAACCATCGTGATCTCCCTGAGCACCAACCCATACAGGTTTTACCCTGTCCAGCAACACCCATAGACCATATGAGGTCTCATCCGAGATGTTTGAGGGAGAGCTGACAAAACCCAGTTTCCACAGAATAGGGAGGGACAATGTGGCATCAATTTAACAGCTCAACGTAACATTGATAGATCTGATCACTCACTTAAGCATCAACAAAATTATTCATTATTGTTCTTCATCAGATCGCATCATTCCATTATAAATGCAATAAACATACTGATGCACAAACAGATCTAGTAAAATAACATCATCTAAAGCAGGAAAACATCGCATCATAGATCCATGTCACACATTCACTTAACATTCATCTTAGAGTCACAGAAAATAATAAAATAGTAAACAAAAAGACACAATAATTCAGATCAAATTCCGCCTTGTCATATTATTTCCGCTAAAAAATCATAATTCATAGATCAACAGATCTCAGTCAGATACTCAAAGATATTCTTCACCAAGGTCATATTCTTTTCCTCTCAAAAAGATAGATTAAGATAATTGATACTTGCGATTCAACATCTATTTATAGTCTTGCACCTTTACATTCAAGGTCCACTTAGACAAATTCTAACTAATTATTAACTGATTCTACAAAATGATGACCAATATCCACAAAATTTGGTCCAAAACAACAAAAGGTGACACAAAATATAAAATATATTCTAATCTCTGCTTTGCGCGTCGTTTTCCACTTGCGTGGTGTCTTTGAGCTTGTGAACATCTGTGATGCTGCGTGACTAATGTATCCAAAACCCCTTGCCAACAAAGTGATTTAACTTATATCCTGAAGATAAGTGAGCATAATTACTACTATAAATTTTGTTGTAATGAAGTTGTTTTAGATCTATTATATGGATGGAATAGTGAGTCGTGAGAGTTATAACATGTTGCCATTGAAGTAGACTTTTTGGTATCTTTTCTCTTGATTTTCGTAGTGATTTGGAGTAAAGTGAGGTGAAAGTGCGTGTTGTTGTTTTTTTCTATGATTATATATTTCAAGTAAAACCCTAGGATAAAATCTCTTAGAGATTATATAAGGGAAACCTCTATCAAAAGGTGAATTTTTTTAATTTGCAATAAAAGTCATATGGAATTTCTACATGAAGATGTACAAATATTTCACAAGCTTGAGAATGATATGAAAAAAAATCGTCAATGTCTACAATTTAAATGACATGTTCTATGAATTCTTCATTCAACAAATTTCATCCAAAGTACACCCGTTATTCCACTACATAATTAAAAAATGCCCATTTCTCCACCACACAATCTAAGCTCTTCCACTACTACACCACATATTGCCACCCTAATGCATAATTATGCATTTTATTTGTTGTTCAATCCATAACCTGCTTATATTATTCCACTATTTATTGTTCCCATGTAGCATTGTATTACCCCTCCACCTATGTGCAATATGTTTGAATCACCAATGTTTAATCAACACAATCACAATATTAAAAAATGAAATGTCAAAATTTTATGGGATAGACATGAGTAAAAGTATTGGATTGATAAACAAAACTTGTAGTGTTGAACATTGGAGGCCTCACTTATCATTGGTACATGTGGTGGAAACCCAATCGATCTATAATTTCTTAAAAAAGACGTATTTGGGAAAATTACCCAACTACAACAAAGGTGTGATGATAATGAATAAAAGAAAGAATGGGAAATTCTAGAAACATGAGTACCAAGGCTAACCCACTATAACTTTATCTCCATTTTATTGAAACTCCAACAAAAGATGGATTGCAGTCTTCAAAGTGTAATGTCCCTAAAATCCATAAATAAATAAAAATTTTGTGGGGCTAAAAATATAGCTAAGACTTTAAGGGACATCTTTTCTTAACTGCGGAATTATAACTTGATAAAGAACTATGCCTAATTTATGGTTTTGTTTTCCTTTTATGTGGTTCCTATATGACGATGATGTTTAAATATCGTTATTCTATATCCTGATGTACTTGTAGTTATGCACATGTTATCTAGTTTACTGATGATTCTGATATTAATTCGTTCATGTTTAATTTCATGTTACGTTATCTAGTTCTTATTTTGTTAAATGAAGAGGCTGACTTACCTCTGTATGTAAAGGGGAGGAGTGGCGGGATTTTTCCCTAACGACTCACTCGGAAAGGTAAGGAAACCCTACACTACTGGGATTTCTTAGTTCTTGCGAACTAATGCATGATGTGTCTATTCTTACTGCAGGTGACTCGCCGATAAACCTATGCTTATATAAACTTGTCGAAGAAAACTAAAGTACCTAGCACCTACAACTTACTAGTCCTAAATGCTAACGGCTTTGTCAATGTAATACTAGCATATACCCAAGACATAAGCTCAAAGTATAATGTAGAGGGCTTATATTATGGTGATACATCTGGAGTTCAAAACTCTAGAAAGGGGGGTTTTATTGAAACCTTAGTGGAAGGTTGGTTGGCGCTTTTAATGAGCCCACGTGAAGGGCAGCGTGGCTCCTCCACGATGGCCCAAGCCATAACCCTTCTGCTAGGTTTTTTCACAACTCATTTGCATGTTTCCCATTTTGGTGGTGATGGGGGGCATGCTCCAGCATTGGAGTTGCGCAGACTGTGTTGGGAATACAGTGCTGGCGCAGAAACCTCAACAAGTATGCAAGGGTTTCATTATGGTTTATTTCATCTACATTCTCGTTGTGTTTGATAACTTATTGCATACTTCTAATGGTTTCCTGGTTTCGTTTTGCAAGTTTGGGACAAGCGTGAGTGCTCTGCAATGTGGGAAAAGACTTGGTCGAATACACAAACTAAGGGTAATCCCATGTAGAAAGGGCCTTTACCCATTACTTGGTCATTTACAGTGTTGCAGGGTTTCTCTGTTGTGAAGATGTAACTGACCTCCCTATTAGGATTCGCCAGGGTTTGGGGAAAGAGATGATGTTAATGTTTTAGTTTTTAGCATGTAGGTTTGGCTTAGGGGTTCTCAGACCATTCAGGCCTTTTGTACCAAGACACGACTATGTAAATTTTATGACTCTGTAAATGGATGAATGTAATGGTATTTGTTTTAATTTATTCAACTATGTGTTTTTGCTACAAGCACTATGTTTTTAGTTCATAAGGTTTATGTAAATGTATCAGTGCCATTGCTCTGCGATGGCACAAGGATAATGTCGTTCTGGTATTTTAATTCGTGACCATGGTTTATACCAATGGGTTTTAATGTTTCCTTTAAATATGTTTATCTTTGTTTTAGTATTCGTTGGTTTTGATTTAGGCATTTTCTCCTTTGTCTATAAAGACAAGGGAAAGCCTAGCCTTGCTTTAAGCTTGCATTGGTTTTGTGGGTAAAATTCTTGTTTGCGGTTTATGAAATCATTGTAATATTTATTTAATTGCATTATGTTGGATTGTCGAGGGCAACCTTAGCTCTGTTTAAATGTTGATATAATACTTTGGTTGGGTTGATAATGCTATCGTTGTTTGGTTTTTACTTCTGTTATGGTTATTTTGAAGGCGACCACAATAGCGTGGCCTATGTGCTGTAAGTTTTATATTTTATTTCCTGTGTGTATAGACTTACGATGATTGGATTAATGGATTCGATAGCGGGTGTAATGTTTTATGTTTTCAATTGTATAACTTATTATCGCCCCTAGCTAGGGCTTCACACGATTCAATCTTGGGTTCGATCGTTGGATGGTGGTTTGATGTTTATTATTCGTTGATAGTCTTTAAGCACTGTTAATATTATTATCTATTAATGCTAATAAGTCGGAGCTTATGGGATTCGACCTTGGGTCGTGATAGTTGATTTATTGTTTTATTAGTAATATTTATTTAGTATTATACAGATTTTCTTATCCGGATCTTTAGAATATTCGAACTGGGGTTTAGATGTATGAGCTATGGTTTTATGTTGTTTTATTCATTTAATTTATTTGATTGTTTGTGTAGATAGTTTAGGTTGGATAATAGTAGTGGTCGCTGGTCAATCCTTAATAGGATTCGATGCTGGAAAATGTCTAATGTCTTAAATTCTTGACTGTGTATAAGTTTTGGATTTTAATAATGTAAACATTATTACTCCCGAGTCAATGATAGGATCTTGGCCTCTATAGGAGGAATTATGGTAATTCTGTTTGGTAATTTAATTGTTATTATTTATACGTAGATAGGCTATATGTATTTATATGTTTGTGTTTGCCGACAAATGTAATATGCCAATGCTACACTAGTTTATGTGTTTGAGTTTGTTTAAAGGGATTTGATCCCCGATTTATGTTTATGAATATGTTTAATGTTTGGTTTAGTGAATAAGATGAGTTTATTTAATATTAGGTTTATTTAGTTAATTTTGTTTAATATCTAATTTATTTTAATAAGGTCGTAGACCTTTGCAAATTCCCTGTAATTTATTCCTAGGAGTTTTATCTTTTTCTTACTATGTTTTTAAATGAGACCTTTGTTGTGATGTAGGGTTTATATTTAGTATGTTTGACAGAGGTCTGGTTATTAAATTCATTTAGAAAACTAAGTGTTAAATCTAAAATAAAACTTAACATCTAACATAAACTTCTGAAACTAGTTTATTACACTCTAAAAGGAAATTAACCCTAGAATCTATTTAAGAATTAAAGACTAAGATTCTAATAAATCTAATAAAACAAACTTGAAGCATGTATCCAAACTAGAGAGCAAAGTCATAAATCTTAATACAAAGAATAATGGCTATGATTATAACTGGTAAACATAATTAAAATAACTTGAAAGTGCAGAAGCCTCATACCTGCAACTATGCAACTTGTTAATGGCTAAAGAACCCTGCACACTTAAACACACACAATTAATAAACCCTATATAATTATGACCTTAGAACTAATAACTAGATAACTTTGGAACTACCACGTTCCTCCCAACCATGACTCGAACCATTCCTGGTTCTAATCTAGATCCCCTCGAGCTTGCTCCAACATGCAATTGATCTAAAACTCCTAAAGGTGAGGCTACTACTATTTGGAAAATTGGGCTTTGTATATGAATGCTTGTTTTTGGAAAATGCTCCCCAAAACTATTCAGGAATAATAATGATCAGATCCCTAAGCCTTCTCTTGGCTTGGGTCTTCATAGAAAACATTTTAGGAAAGGACAGCTGGTTTAAACTTGAGTTAAATCAAGAATTCATTACTTTCTTGAAAATAATATTTAATTGATTTATATGGAATTAATAGTTATTTTGTTTAGCTTAGGAACTTTTTACTAGTTCCTAATTGAACTTTAGAATAGACTATTTATTTAATCATTTTAGTTATCTTTATTTCCTTATGTATATATAATTTTATTTTATGAATAATATATATAAACTTTACATATTATTCTTAATATTTATTCATGCATCATACAACATAGTCTTATTTATTTGATACTTCAATTAGCTTACACTATTTCTTTTATCAAGGCTTCAGGTAGGGTTGGTCAACTAAGTTAGGTAGCTCTAGATCCTCCTTGCATGTTGGATTACCTCGTATATTGTGGTAGTTCTTCCAGTACTTGATGAGAAGTAGATTTGAAATTTCATTTAATAAACTCAAAAGTATGATAAGGGTCGATGCTATTCAAAGTCGTTCTCACTCAACACACTTAATTTCAGTAACCCTTGGCGCTATTTAGAGCCCAAGCTCAACAATATTGATCAGGAGTTACACTAAAGCAATTCCAGAGCCTCTCAACACTAATACTAGGATGTACTTATATAATACACCTAGGGATACAATGGCTAAAGATCCAATGCTCCAGATCTTATGCTCAACATCAATTTGGAATGCTCCAGGTATTATGCCCAACACTTCCAATCTTACAACTCATGTGCTCCACAACTTATGCTTAACAAAAAAGATCATATTTCATGTTCTCTATAGCTTATGCTCAACACAAAATCTCATAACTCATGTGTTCCAGAGCTTAAGCTCAACACAAAATCTCATCACTCATGTGCTTCAGGGCTTATACCCAACACATTATAGGTCTCAATCATGCATTCATTCTTATGTACATTTCATCACAATAAACATCTCAGTATATGTATTAAGGAAAATCACATAATAATACATCCAGTACATCGTACCACGACAATAGTCCTTGTCCATCAGGGTCCATGCCTAACATATACAATCATATACAATATAATAAAACATATGCATTGACTTATGCCCAATATATCTAACTAATTAACATAACTCATGTGCAGTGGGGCATATGCCCAATATATAAACATAAAGATCAAAGTAACTCATATGCAATGGGACTCATTCCCATTATAGTTAAGATCAAAATTCGAGATATTACACATAGTCACATAAACTGCTTCCTACATCTAATCATTCTATTACATTCTTGGATTTAAAAGATTAACAATGAGCAAAAAGTGGCCACCTATGTATGTATTCTCGATCACAATTTTAGTTAGTGAGTGAGTACAAGTGATGACCACCAACCAACTGGATCTTAGTTGAACATGGCTCTGAATCTGTTTAGGCTCACTTGTTTCTAACGACCTTCATTCCTCCCTATAAGGAACAAAGTGAGGACTGGAAAGTCTCATGGTGTCAAAACTAGACACAAACTACATGAGTAACCTGGAGCAAGGTTATTTTTTTGTCTTTGGAAGCCAATATCTACCATAGTGATATTTTTCTTTGTTCATCAACTACATTTCAACTTTGTTTAAATATTGTAACTTCAAAGGATATTATAAATGTATTTTACTGATGTAACCCAAGGGAGATGTTATTATCCCTCCGCCGGGATGTTACTATTGTAATTGGTCGTCATAGAGTCATGAGGTAAATCCTCCATTGTAAGTTGGGTCATTAGTACCCCAATGAATAATATAAAATATTGTTTTGACTCTTCCTAGGTGAAGTCGGCCCAGACAGTTTAGTGGGGATGACTTGTTAGGGTAAACACTAATGATATCTAGTCTAGCATATGGTATCAAAGCTAGCCTTAATAGAACAACTTTCACAAGGTGAAACTCTCTCTCCTCTCCCTCTGGAAGAAATTAGGGTTTCTATAAAGTTTTGAATTTGGAAGTGATCCAGCGGATTATTCCTTGTTAATGATCCAATATGGTACAATGGTTTCTAGAAGCCGCGCGTGAAGAAAATCGGACGGCGAAAACACAAAGAAGCCGCGCAGATCGGAGGTTGGAAGAGATCTCCTTCCGCAACATCGGAGGTCGGAAGAGCATCTTCTTCCAAAACGACGGGCAGCCAAAGTACTAGTCTGTCCGCGGGGATAATTGGACGCAAAAAATATAAGCATAAGCAGTCGGAAGCCTTTCCCTTTCCGCAACGTCGGAGCTCACAAGACTTCTCCCTTCCGTAACGGCGTCCACAACGTCGGGGCTTACAAGCTTTTCCCCTTCTGCAACGGCGAAAACTTAAAGGGCGGATCAGAAGTTGGAGCGATAAGCAGTCTGCAACGACGACCACAATCTTGATCGGAAGAACAACGCTTCCGACAGCCGCAACGGCGGAAGCCCAAAACTTAAAAGGTCAGCGAAATAACTCGACGGAATCAGAAAAATAGGTGGTGCACCATTCGCAACTGTGGAAACCAAAGTAACCTACCTTCCGACTTGAAAAACCAAATGACCACCGATTAAGACCATCGGAGTCATCGCTTATCACTCTTCCGCAACGGCGGGAAGCCGGGATAACAAAAACTTCCGCAATGCATTCGCGCGGGGACATTTCAAAATGGTTTTTGCAGTAGTACACAGTTTGATGTCGTGTTTCAGGGAAGGGAACAAATGCATTGGTTCCGTCTTGGCATATGAGTAATGCTCTGGTAGGTATCATCATGTCCAGCTTATTTGTAACGGTTTGGCGAATCTTTCTTGGCAGTTATGCCACAGTGGGGATAACGTTGAAAGGTAGATGAACAACCTGTTGGGGACCCAGAACGTCAAAACGCTTGAGGCACGATTTGGCCGAATGGCATATGGTAACAGCTGTGTGAAAGAAGGAAAATCCATTACTTATGAGGCTTAAATAGAGGAAGCTGGCGACCAGAAGGGGGACTCAGTTCGTTGAGAGCGCAGTGCAACAGTTTTCTCTGTGATGAGAAGCTTGGAGAGAGCATTATGCTGTTCCTTTTGAAGTCAACCATTCTCAGTTATACTTGGCTTCTTTTGACTGTTGAAGTCCAGTTTTGTAACTGTCAGAGAGGAGGTCTTGAAGACTTTACTGTTAATATCCAGTTGCTGTGATTGTCAAGAGTCAATTGTTTTCTTTGTTTAGCTGTCTGTTCTTTGTTTTTGAAGGCCAATTTGTATTAGTCCAGAGAAGACGTCTTGCAAACTTTTGTCCATACTGCTGAAATTGATTTGCAGAGTCCAGAACCATTTGTACCATTTGAAAGCCATTAATTGGATCGGTTCCCATTGGAGAGGGACCTGGAGACGTAGCCTAGTGGAGGGGGTGAACTCCGTTATCAACTTCTGTTTGTGACTCCGTTTCTGTGTTTTCTTCCTTGTATCTATCTATCATTGTTGTGGTTTTTCATTCCTGTTCTGAGCATTTAATTTCTGCTAATATTGTCCATTAATTAACCTGTTGAACACATTCTTTGACAACAAACTTTTAATGCACTAAAGTTGAGGTCCTATGGATCATATTTGGTATCAGAGCTGGTTGACTGTTGTGCAAGTTTGTGAATGCTTACCTGGTCCAGGTTAAAGGTTGGTGAAGGAGAATTAGTTGAAGGAGATCCGGAGATTGGCTCCAGGAGAACATTCTCAAGAACCATGTCTTCTCCATGAGGGGAAGAAGAAGGACATACCGAACGGGAAAAACTTGTCATTTCTGAAACTGAGTTTCTGGAGGATTTTATGAGCATGAAAGCCATGATGGAAATTCTACTCGATGAGCGAGCAGAAAGGAAGAAGAAAGAAGAAGGATCTTCATCCAGAGATGCAGAAGTGAAGTCGGAAGAAAAGGGTAAAGGAGTAGGAGGTGATGGTGATCCTCCTGACACTAAACAGACTTTTTCTTCTTCTCATACTATTCATTCAAATAGTGCAAGTCCTAATATGCCTTATTTCAAATTGGATGTAAAATTTGAATTACCTATTTATAATGGAGATGTAGATGCTGAAAATTAGACAATTGGATCAAGCAGCTTGAAGTATATTGCAGGGTGCAGGGCATTAATGATGACCCTTCCATTATCCAATTGGCCACTTTGAGAATGAGTGGAATGGCTCTTACTTGGTGGGAGAGCAAGATTCAACAAGATCTTCGAAAGAATGGTAAAATTATTTCAGTTTGGAATGAATTCATTGAAGTATTAAGGAAGCAATTTTATCCTTTAGGTCATATGCAACAATTAATAATGAGCTGGAAAACCTTTAGACAAGCTAAAGGACAAAGCATTCAGGAATATACTCATGAATTTAGAAAGAGGGCTATTGCATTGAATGTTGCATTGGATACGCAAGAAACTCTTCTTAAATATATTGGTGGCATGCATTCTTATTTGAAGCATACTTTGTTGATGTTTAACCCCAGTAATTTGGATGATGTATGTGTTCAAGCTACACATTTAGAAGATAGGGGTAAGCATGATGATGATTCATTTATGAAGAAGTCATCTAAATTTGACAACAAAGATAAAAGCAAAGATAAGGGAAAGGAAACAGCTACCATCACGAAAGAGGGTGAGAAACCCACATGCTCACATTGTCAGAAAGGGCATGATGTTTCAAAGTGTTGGAAACTTCATCCAGAATTAAAGCCAAAGTGGATGGGAAGAAATAAAAACAAAGCTAAGGATAATCAAGCAGCTACTGCAGCAATAATTCAAGACTTGGGATCTGATTCAGGTGATGAGACTAAGATCACAGCAATAGGGATCCGAGGTAAAGATGAAGGTATATCTCTTTCCATTGATGTAAGTTCAAGTTCTAATTCATGTGCAAGTACAAGTACAAATATACTATCTACTTCTATGCAAAGTGATAAAAGAAGAAGTGAACTGTTTCATGTTCATGTCATTGCAAATCATACAAAGATTGATACATTGTTTGATAGTGGTTCTCAAGTGAATTTGATATTTGAAGAAGTGGTTAAGAAACATAATCTAGTTACTAGTCCTCATGAAAAACCTTATCCTCTTGGTTGGGTTACTAATGATACACAGTTGCAAGTTACAAAGAAATGTATTTTGAAATATGCAATCACTGAAAAGTTTAGGGATGAGGTAGAATTGGATGTAGTGCCACTTGACATTTGTGGAATTGTACTTGGGAGTCCATATTTGTATGACTAGAAAGCAGTATTTTATAAAGAGCAGAATAAGTATCATCTTTTTTAAGATGGTGAGGAATACATTGTTCGTGCACATCGTATGAAAACAAATCTAGCATTAGTCACTACAAGTCAAATGAAAATAATAGTGAATGCTAGTAGGAAGTTTGCAGTAATGGCTGTTAAAGGTGAATCATTGGTGGAACATGGAATTAAATTAATTAAAGGTGTTCTTGGGTATGGTGCTTTGTTACAGGGACCTGAAAGATTATCACTTAATAGAGATGTACATCATGAAGTGCAGTTGCAGCAAAGCATGCCTCTTCCAAATCTTGGCATGAATCGGATGATTATGCAAAAGACTGTTCCTGATTATTTGCAGCACATGCAGTGCATTAAATCTCCTTTTGAGACCTGTTTTTGTTATCTGTTGAAGTCACATGTAGACTTTTCTTTCGGCACAAAAGATGTGAGAGGTGAACATCATGATGCAAAGAAAACAGTGCAACAAATAGTGCAAGAACAACAGGAGAAGAGTCAGGCAATTTGCACAGCCAGACATGAAAACCATCATCCTTGTGAAGTTGAAAAACAAATTTGGTTGCAGATCACCAAGGGAAGATTGAAAGGTAAAAAGCTCAATTTTGCTTATGATCATTTTGAGATCTTTAAGTCTTTCTGTTTGAGCTTATCTCCAGTTGCATATGCAAAGAATTTTAAATGGTATGAACCTCCTTTGGTCATGGACAAGGAGACTAATATGCAGATTCCAAGCAAGGCAGGATGTATCGAGATTGGAATGGTGAGGAAATGGTACCCTCACCTTCCCGCAGGATGATCTAGGATTTTGGTGGTCCAAAATCTCTCCAATGGGGAGGATTTTTTCGGCGGATTATTCCTTGTTAACGATCCAATATGGTACAATGGTTTCTAGAAGAAAATCGGACGACGAAAACACAAAGAAGCCTCACAGATCGGAGGTCGGAAGAGATCTCCTTCCGCAACATCGGAGGTCGGAAGAGCATATTCTTCCGAAACGGCGGGTGGCCAAACTACTAGTCTATCCACGGGGATAACCGGACGCAAAAAATATAAGCATCGACAGTCGGAAGCCTTTCCATTTCCGCAATGTCGGAGCTCACAAGACTTCTCCCTTCCTCAACGGTGTCCGCAACGTCAGGGCTTACAAGATTTTCCCCTTTCGCAACGGCAAAAACTTAAAGGGCAGATCAAAAGTCAGAGCAATAAGCAGTCCGCAACGACGGCCACAATCTTGATCAGAAGAACAACACTTTCAGCAGTCGCAACAGCGGAAGCCCAAAACTTAAAAGGTCGGCGAAATAACTTGACGGAATCGGAAAAAGAGGTGGTGCACCATCCGCAACTGCGAAAACAAAAGTAACCTACCTTCCGACTTGAAAAACCAAATGACCACCGATTGAGACCATCGGAGTCGTCGCTTATCACTCTTCCGCAACGGCGGGAAGCCGGGATAACAAAAACTTTCGCAATGCGTTCGCGCGGGGACATTTCAAAATGGTTTTTGCAGTAGTACACAGTTTGATGCCGTGTTTCAGGGAAGGGAACAGATGCATTGGTTCCATCTTGGCATATGAGTAACGCTCTGGCAGGTATCATCATGTCTAGCTTCTTTGTAACGGTTTGGCGAAGCTTTCTTGGCAGTTATGCCACAGTGGGGATAACGTTGAAAGGCAGATGAACAACCTGTTGGGGACTCGGAACGTCAAAACGCTTGAGGCGCGATTTGGACGAATGGAATATGGTAACAGTTGTGTGAAAGAAGGCAAATCCGTTACTTATGAGGCTTAAATAGAGGAAGCTGGTGACCAGAAGGGGGACTCAGTTCGTTGAGAGCGTAGTGCAACGATTTTCTCTGTGATGAGAAGCTTGGAGAGAGCATTATGTTGTTCCTTTTGAAGTCGACCATTCTCAGTTATACTTGGCTTTTTTGAATGTTGAAGTCCAGTTTTGTAACTTTCAGAGAGGAGGTCTTGAAGACTTTACTGTTAATATCCAGTTGCTGTGATTGTCAAGAGTCGACTGTTTTCTCTGTTTAGCTGGTTGTTCTTTGTTTTTGAAGGCCAATTTATATTAGTCCAGAGAAGAGGTCTTGCAGACTTTTGTCCATACTGCTGAAATTTATTTGCAGAGTCCAGAACCATTTGTACCATTTTAAAGCCATTAATTGGATCGGTTCCCATTGGAGAGGGACCCGGAGACGTAGCCCAGTGGAGGGGGTGAACTCCGTTATCAACTTATGTTTGTGACTCCATTTCTGTGTTTTCTTCCGTGTATCTGTCTATCATTGTTGTGGTTTTTCATTCCTATTCTGAGCATTTAATTTCTGCTAATACTGTCCATTAATTAACCTGTTGAACACATTCTTTGACAACAAACTTTTGATGCACTAAAGTTGAGGTCCTACGGATCAGGAAGATATGCTTGCATAGAAATTTATGCCTCCCTAGATCACATCTATGGAGCCTAGGATTGAAGTTTTTGGGTGGTTGAATCTTCACAAAATCCAAACCCTATTTTGGCCTTGAACCAAAAAACTACAGAAAACAAGAACTAGAAATTCTGCAGAAGCTGCAACCTCGCAAGCAAGTTTTGAAGGGTGAATATTTGGGATCTACAGAAATCAGTTGGACCAACCAACTCGCCTCAGTCGAGCGAAACTCTTGGTAAGGTCATCTTTTCATTTTGATAAAATTCATGTTTTAGTGACCTATAGGACAAGATGGCCCCAACCACTAAGCTTGAGGATAAACTGGAAGGCATAGAAAACTTCCTAGCTTGGAAGTATAGGATTGGCCTCATTCTGAAAGAGAATGGTATTGAGAAGTACATCAAGGATGAAGTTGCAGAAGATAAATAATATGAATCTAAGGAGTAGTATGAACAATACATAATAAAGGAAATGAGGATCATTGTTGATTATATCAAAGATCACTTGATCCCTCAAGTGTCATGTAAGAAGACACCAAAGAAAATGTTGTTGAGAATATAGTTGTCATTGATGTCAAAGGTGTTCATGAATGACAAAGGAATAACCAGTAGATATGGTAGCATGATGATTTTAGCAATGACAAAAGGAAATATACAGAGTGAGAAGTGAAGAGAGAATGCACAGTCTATGTGAGATTGAAATTGTCTGTGAAGAGCGCTGAAGGAAGGAATTGATCATTCCACTGATCAATTCAACCATAGATTTGAAAGTTTTGTATCTTAGATAGATCAACGGCGTGGAACATAGAGTTTTAAAGAGCGTGTATAGATCCACAACTGGAATCAATTTCTCTAGGTGAAAGAACACCAGAGATAATCCAAAACTAATCGTCCATACGACTGGAGATCGTGCGCTAGAGATTAGGCATGGCCGAAGATCAATGTCTAAGTAGCATTTCATTGATAAAAGAACGAGGAAGACAAAAATGGAGTTGGGCCGCGAAATCAGAAACTAATCGCCAAGAAGGAGATCGAGATCAACGGACGAGGTTGATCATGGAAACAGATCAATGGTTGTTAGCGATTTCACTGGAAGAACTAGTGTGTACAAATAAAATTTTGATGTGCACATAATTTCTCTAAAATCCACTTTATGATATTTGGAGTCCACCGTCGATCTATATCTGATGGTCCTCATGGATTTCGTTGATTTAACCAGTAATCTATTTAATGTTATGATGGGAGCGAAATTCCATTTATAATGAAAACTTGGAAGGTTGGGATTGAATCTGCAAGGAAATCTATGGTGGTGAATGATTTCTGCACAAAGAAAAGTGAGGATCCACAATCCACATTAGATAGTAGATCGATGGCTAGGAGTGAACCCGCAAAGAAATCAACAGTTCAGAAGAAAAGTAGAAGATGAGAAATCAAGGTCTAGAATAATATGGGTTTCCACAACCTGAAGTTCGAAAGGCAAAGAATCACGAAAAGACTTTGGAAAATGTCATAGTTCCGCAACCCAAAGTTCGCTAGCGGAAAGCAGAATGTGGAAGACAAGAAATCAAAGTATAAATTAATATGGGTTTCCGCAACCCGGTGTTTGTCGGTGGAATGCGAAAAGAAGAAAGAGGAAGGTGAAGAATCACGAGAAGACCTAGGGAAATGTCTCAGTTCCCCTACTCGATATCCAAAAGATCGACAATCCAGAAAACATCCGCATAAATATCGACGTCGCAGAAAGCGAAAATATCAAAATGACATGGTGAAAAGGTCACAAACCCACAATCCGCAATCTGAAAGATCAACGATTAGAATATCACTCGAATGATATCGACAGTGTGGAAAGATTGGTTCAGAAAGAGGAAATCATGGAATGATATTTAAAAAAGTCACATATCCAATATTTGATTTCCATTTGAGATCGACGGTCATGGAGAGCTTGAAGGAGATCAATGGTGCGGAACAGTTGAGGGAGAAAGCTAAGTGTGGAAAATACATTTTGAGAAATGTCATAGTTAGGAAATCCACATACCACATCCTATCTTATATCTACTGTTGGGAAGAATCTCGATATAAAATCAACGACTTAGGATGGTTGCAGAAATGGAGAACGCGGAAGGTCACGACTGGAAGATTCATGAAGAGGCACAATTAACAAAATGACGCAATGGTGAAGAGATGCATTCATAGGAATCTTGAAGGTATTTATTAAAAGAAAGATTGAAGAAAATAACTTGTCTCTGTGATTGTGAATGACAGAGTCCAAGTAGTGAATAACAGACTAATAAAAATCAGTTCAAGGTGGCAGGGCGGTGTTAGGGCAAGCTATAAGTCTGCAAAGGGTGTTGTTGCATTATTTTTTGTTGTAGCAGACATAAAACCAGGGTGTTGTAGCATCCTTATCTATTGTAATAGGCATAAACCCAGGGTGTTGGAGCATCCTTGTCTGTTGTAGCAAGAATAAACTCAAGGTGTTGTTGCATCTTTTCCGTGGCAAAAGATAAAGCAATTTTGTAGATTCATTTTTTTTAATGAGTTTGAATTGGTGGTTTTCTCTTTGAGGTTTCCCCGATAAAATTTTTGTCCTAACCTGTTTAATTCATTTTTTGCTTTTATTTTTAAAAGAAAAATAAAATATTGATTCACCCCCCCCCCTCTCAGTATTGTTGGATAATCCAACAATTGGTATCAGAGAGGGTTCCTTCACTACAGTTTAACCACTGGAAGGTAGATCCTATTTAAAAACCACTATGGATCAACAAGAAGGTTTAGCCATCAACATACCTCCATTATTCACATGCGAAAATTATGCATACTGGAGTGTGAGAATGAAGTGCCATTTGATGTCCCTTGGATGGAAGGTTTGGGAAGCAACTGAGAAAGAATATAAAATAGATGACCAGGTGGCTACAGACCCAGGGGAACTAGAAAAATATGAAGGTAATTCCAAAGCCCTAAATGCAATCCTGAGTGGGTTGATAAAATTTGTATTTACAAAAGTTATGCGATGCAAGACTACCAAGAAAGCAAGGGATAAGTTAAAAATTATGTATGAAGGAGCATCTAAAGTCAAAGAATCCAAGATTCAGACACATAAAGGGAAGTTTCAAAGTCTTAAATGAAATAAGAAGAAAATATTGGGGTATACCTTCTAAGGGTAGATGATGTTGTCAATGCTATTAGAGGTCTTGGAGGAAAATTAAAAGAGAGAGAAGTTGTGAGCAAGGTACTAAGAACGTTGCTAATGAAATATGACTCAAAAGTATCCACCGTAGAAGAAAGAGATGATCTTGACCATGTGATAGTAGATAAACTACATGGAATTCTCACTGCATATGAGATGAGAAGATGACTAAATGAATCCTCAAGAAAAGAAGCAGCATTTAAAGCCTCATCCAAAAATCAATAAGAGAACCTAGATGATGAGGAAGCTCTTTTTATTAAAAATATTGAGAAGGGTACTGACAAATATAAAGGAAAGCTATCCCTAAAATGTTTTAACTGTAGAAGAATTGGATATTTTGCTTCAAAATGTACTAACCCCAAACAAGATTATAGTGATGAGAGAGAAACCTCAAGATTCAAAAAGGGTAAAACATGAAACAAGAAGAAGTCCCATGAGAAAAAGAAAATTGTATACACCATGGAAGATATTGAAGATGGAGATACAAGTGAAGATGAAGAAACTAAAATTCTATTCATGGATCTAGATACTCAAGCTTCAAGTAGTGACTCAAATGTAGAAGGAGAATTAGACTTAAGAGTTGAACGTGTTAGCGCTCTTGAAGAACTTGAGAAATGCAGAAAAAAGAACAAATAGTCAAGTCATATCATTAGTGACTTGGAAGCTCAACTTCTAGATGCCAAAATGATTGAGGAGGACCTAAACCTGTAGCTCAAAAGAAGAATACAAGAATCTGAGAGACTTGAATAAGAGATCATACAATTCAAAAAAAGCTTGATAAAGGATCTAGCAAATCAAAGTTTGAGAATAGCTCAAGGATTCTATATGACATCCTAAATAGCCAAAAAACATCAAGTGATAGATATGGCTTGGGTTTTAACAAATAAAAGAAACCAGAATGTTTCTCTTTCCCTAATCATGGAGGAAACAAGAAAATCTATGATGAAGCACTAAATATTCCAGTTAAAAATGAAGAGAGCAAGAAAGCTTCCCTAAACTCTCGAGATAAGAACATAAATAGCATGGTTCCTAAGATAGCAAATAGATATCTGCAGATGTTTTTAGGTCACTGTTACTCTTACAATAACTTTGGTCATAAAGCCTTAAATTGCAGAGTTTTGGGTAGGTTCCTGAATACAAGAAGAAGTCATCAAGTAATAAACCGAAAGGAAATCATAACCTTTTTACACTTCTTCAAAAATATGACATAGAGTGTTACAAATGTAATAACCATATGGCAAGAGATTGAAAACTGACGACTCCTACAAATAAGACTGTTGAAATTCAATCTCAAGACATAAAACATAAGAAGTATTGGAGGGAAAATGAATAAAATGAAAGTTCCATGATTGCTCTATGTGCAACAGAAAACCAAAACCTATGGCACTTGGATAGTGGGTGTTCAAAACATATGACCGGTGACCCAAACAAATTCATAACAACAAAATATAATAAGGGTAAAGTCACTTTTGGAGACAATTTGTCTTCCAAGATAATTGGCAAAGGAACAATTGTTGTCAATAACAAGATCAAAGAAGAAAATGTATTACTATTGGAAAATATCAAGCCTAATATTGTCAGTGTAAGTCAAACATGTGATCAAGGGCACGTTTGTATTTTTGACTTGGAGAAATGTGATATCAGGAAAAAGGACTCAAGCGGAGTTGTTGGCACTGCTATAAGAAATTTGAACAATATATACATCCTATTTAATGAAAATCAATGTTACTTAAGTATGGTTGATGAAAGTTGGTTATGGCACAGGAGGACGTGACAATTAACTTTTGACAATCTTGTCAAAATAATTAAGAAGGAAGCTATAAGAGACTTGCCTAAAATTGTAAAACCCCTAAACTCAATTTGTAGACATTGTCAACATGGGAAGCAAACTAGAGCCAGTTTTAAAACAAAAGAACATATGACCTCACATCCTTTGGAAATAGTGCACATAGATCTCTGTGGACCAACAAGAAGTAAAATCCTGTAGGGGGGATATTATTTCATGTTGTTCATTGATGATTACACAAGGATGACTTGGGTGACATTTCTCAAAGAAAAATCAGAATCCTTTGAGAATTTCAAAATCTTAAAGGCAATGGTTGAAAATGAGACACATATGAAGATCACATGTCTTAGATTAGACAATGGGGGAGAGTTTAATTCAAATGAGTTCGATGGGTTTTGTGAGAAACATGGAATCATGAGACAATTTTCAGCTGCAAAAACTCCTCAGTAGAATGATGTGGTTGAAAGGAAAAATAGAACAATCCAAGAAGCTGCCAGAAGAATGCTTAATGAAGCAAAGTTGTCGGATGCATATTGGAAAGAAGTAGTATACACAACTGCCTATATAATTAATAGAGGACAACTCATAGTGACTAAGGACAAGACCCCTTATGAACTATGGTATGGAAGACTGACCTTAGTCAAATATTTCAAAGTATTTGGCAGTAAGTGTTACATTAAAAGGAACGACGATGATCTTGGCAAGTTTGACTCTAGGACTGATGAAGGAATATTTCTAGGGTGTTCGTCCTCCAAGAAGGCATATAGATGTTTCAATAAACACAATATTATAGAAAGTTTTGATGTAAGAATAAATGATATAAAACCAAGAAGTCATGATAGTGATGAAAATATGAATAATGAAAAATTACAAGAGGAAAAAAGTAATCATGATGAAGAAGAAGAAATAGAGAAGGAAGAAACACACGAAAGTGAGAAGACTCCCCAAGACCTGATACAAAAGTTCCATCTACAGGGATACAGAAGAATCATCCGGAGACACAGATATTAGGTGATAAAAATGTTGGAGATAGTACAAGGATACAATTAACATTTAGTGAACAAGCCCTACTCTCAATAGTGGAACCTAAGAATTTTACAGAATCCAACAAAAGTAATGAATGGGTCAAAGCCATGAATGAATAAATAGATCAGATTGAGAAAAAGGAGACCTGGGAACTTGTCCCAAGACCCAAAGATAAGAATGTTATAGGGACCAAATGGGTTTTCAAGAACAAATTAAATCAGGATGGTCAAGTGATAAGGAACAAGGAAAGATTAGTATGTAAAGGGTATGCTCAGGTAGTAGGGATTGATTTTGAAGAAACTTATGCCCCTATGGCAAGACTTGAAGCAATCAAAATGTTTCTAGCACTCTCATGCCATAAAAAATTTAAAGTATATCAAATGGATGTCAAGCATGGTATTTTTTAAGGATTCTAATATTATACTTGAGTATAGTATTCTAGGTGATTTTTTTGGATTGAAAAAACATGTTTATAGATAGGTAGGCGAATATTAAATATGAAACATAAAATTAACACTAAAATGTGTAAATTTTGGCGAATATTATGATAAAAAACATATTTTATGTAAATATATGCAATATTAAACACTAAAAATGACCAAATAGCAAATTTTTATTTTTTGAACCCCCCCCCAAAATAGCCATTTGGAAAAAATTCGCCCCTAAAAATTACTCTGCATTTTTTAATGGAAAGATAGAAGAAGAGGTTTATAAAAACCTGAAGGTTTCCTATTATCAGAAAAAGAGACTATTTTTGCAAGTTGAAAAAGCCACTCTATGGTCCCAAACAAGCTCCAAGGGAATGGTCTTCAAGGCTGGACAACTACTTAAAACAACTGTTAGAATAGTAGAGTCAAGCTAAACTAGTTAACCTATCTAAACAACCAACGACATATCATAAAAGATAAGAACATGAAAAGAAAAGGACAAGAGAACACCGATATACGTGGTTCACCCTAATGGGTTACATCCACGGGAAGGTAGTCTTCTATTATCTCCATAATGTCTTCTCCAATCTTACAAGAGAGCAAAGCACAAATACTACAAAGAATATAGATGATGTACAACAGTGTCACAATAGTACCACTACTACATCAAGAATACATGATATGTAGAGATTCACTTGACCCTATTATATACTGAGAGATGAGGAGGAATTACTCTCACATATTGCATGTAGGATAATATAATTCTCCAAAATAACATCTCTTAATACAATACCATGGAAAAATACTCTACACAAGTAAATAAAACACCATATAACTATGGGTTAAATGTATTACTCTTTTACATAAGATTGTAGACAACTTCCGACATAATACAAAGACATTATTACCTTCCAAGGAATATAATATATTCCAACACTCCCCCTTAATAATGGCTGGGAGAAAGGCCCACACTAACACTAAGGAAGGAAGGAGTCATTACTGCTCCCCCTTTATGACAACTTCCCGCATTCCAAGCAAGGAACGAAGATGCACAAACTTCCCTCGGTGAAGGATTTGGTGAAGATATTTGCTGCCTGCTACTGAGTAGGACAACACTGAAGAGAAATAATACCATCTGCCACAAGTTCACGAATGTAATGAGCGTCAAGGTCGACATGCTTTGTCTTGGAGTGATATACCAGATTATAAGCAAGTTGGATTGCACCCTGATTGTCACATTTGTGACACAGTGGAAAATGTTGGAGCCAAACCAAGCTCTATAAGAACATGTCATAACCAAATTACTTCTTTAGCTGCTTCTTTGGCTGCTCTATATTCTGCTTCACATGAAGATAAAGAAAGAGTCTTCACCTTCTTGCTCGACCAAGAAATCGGACCTGAACCAAGTTGAAATTCATAACCTACAGTGGACCGTCGATCAGAACCGTCACTTGCCAAATCAGAATCTGTGTAAGGAGAGAGTGAAATTGTAGTACTACTTGAATAAAAAACACCATAGTGTAATTTACCCTGTAAATATCTCAGAATCCTCTTGGCTACCTGCCAATGAAATTCATGAGGTTGTTGCATGAACCGAGAAACCAACTAATGGAAAAAGAGAGATCTGTTCAGCTGTGAGTTAAATATATCAAACTGCCTACAAGCTGGTGATAAAGAGTAGCATCAACAAGCATTGTGGTACACTCAACAGTTAACTTTACACCAGACTGAAATGGCATAGGAGAATATTTACAATCACTCGTATGGAAACGAGCCAATAGGTCTGTAGCATACTTTGGATGAGAGAGAAACATACCATTTTCCATATGTCAGATTTGAAGACCCAAGAAATAATGCAATAAACCAAGGTCAGTGATTTCAAACTCCTTTTGAATATCACTTTTTAGATTTTGAATTAATGTAAGCTGGTTGCTTGTGATGATTAGATCATCTACATATAAAACAACAATGAGAATATTAGTACCAAAGTTCTGAACGTACAGATTTGGATCAGATATACAATGCTTAAAACCATTCTTCAAAAAATATACATCAATTTTATCATACCAAGCCCTAGGTGCTTGTTTGAGACCACATAAAGACTTGTGTAATTTACATACTAAATTTGATGATTCAACATTAATAAAACCAGGAGGCTGTTGCATATAAATTTCTTCATTAAGATCACCATTTAAAAAAGCACTTTTAACATCCATTTGGTGTATTTTCCATTTATAAGATGAAGCAATAGATAAAATGGTTCCTACTGTATTCATTTTAACAATAAGAACAAAAGTTTCATTATAATCTATACCTTCAAGTTGATTAAAACCTTTTGCAACTAACCTAGATTTATACTTTTCAATATGTCCTTCTTCAGTGAACTTAATTTTATAAACCCATTTACAACCAACTAAATTCTTACCAACAGGAAGAGGAACAAGAGACCAAGCCTTGTTCTTCATAAGAGACTCATTCTCAGCAGTCATAGCTTGTTCCCATTGAGGTTTACCTTGAGCTTGAGCATAAGAGGTAGGATAATATCTGGACAAAACTTTGGTCATAAGGGAAAAGTTAGATCTAGTTCTACGAGGGTCGGAAGGGTTACCGACCTCACTACCTGCAGATTCAGGAGTTTTTCGGGCCCAAACAAGAAGGTTAGAGGAAACAAAAGTTTCTTCAGCTTCAGCACATTAAGGTGGAATACTTGAAGAAGAGGGTGAACTAGGATCAACAACAGGCACAGAATTGGAAGAATAAACCAAAATAGGAGTTATAGGAGACAATGGGATATTCAGTGTAACATGAGGTTCGACAGACTCAGGTGGTGAAGATACTTCAGCAAAGTGAACATCCCTTCGGATGATAACACTCTGAGTAAAGGTATCAAATAACCTGTAAGCCTTAGAATCCTCAGAATAACCAATGAATATACATTTGTGAGACTTGGGATCTAACTTGTTTCGTTTATCGTCAAGAATACGAGCCCAACATTCACAACCAAGCACCTTAAAGTTACTAATATCAAGTTTTCGACCATTCCATTTTTCCTCAGGGGTAACATGCTTAACAGCTTTTGTAGGAACTCAATTTAAAATAAAGTTTGCACGACTTACAACTTGAGCCCAATTTTTTTTATGTAATCCTTTAGAATAAAGCATACATCTAGCCATTTCAACTAAAGTTTCATTTTTCCTTTTAGCAACACCATTTTGTTGAGGGGTGTAAGGTATAGTATTTTGGTGTTGAATACCATGTTTGGATAAAAATGCTTCAAATTCATTCTTAACAAATTCCCCTACGTGATCTGATCTTAAAGTCTTAATCTTCTTACTAGACTCATTTTCAACCAAAGATTTAAAAATTTCAAATATTGAAAAAACTTCACTTTTATTTTTCTAGAAATAAACCCATGATTTTCTACTAAAGTCATCAATAAAAGTAAGAAAATAGATTGTACGAGATAAAGAGGGAATTTCAAGAGGAACACAAATGCCACCATGAATTAATTGCAAAGGTTCTTTAGCACACCAAGCTTTACCTTTCTCAAACATTTCTCTATGATGTTTACCCAGAACACAACCTTCACAAACACCGTCAGTAGAAGAAATATGAGGCAAGCCACATACCATTTTAGTTAACAATTGCATTTTACCATAATTCAAATGACCTAATCTTTCATGCCATAATTTACTTTGTTCATCGGCGTGGGAAACATAGGGATAAAAAGGTTGTCTTTTAGTTGAGTTAAAACCAACAAATTTATATAGACCAACAGTATGATCAACAGGACTAGAAGAAACTACTTTGAAATTTTGATTGATATCTTGAAGAACATATTTGTCAGGCCATGCTTCAAATTTAAACCCTTTTTTACAAGAACGATAAATATAAAGTAAGTTAATGGGCATGTGTTCAACATGAAAAACATCTTCCAATTGACCATTAGTAACATTAACATTAACGAAACCAATTACGAAAAGTTGTTTACCATCACCTATAGAAACTTTCTGAGATACATGTTTACGAATGTCATAAAAAGTAAATAAAGAAGCATCACCAGACATATGTTTAGATGCACCAGAATCCATTATCCATTCCACGTTAGAAGAAGAATTATTAGGAAAAACAACAGATGCACATAAAGCTACTTGAGAGTCATGAGAAGTATTTTTTTTAGCTTTAGCCATTAAACGTTTTGCTTTAAAACAATTTTTTTTCAGGATGGTTAGTCTTACCACAATGTTTACAAGGATCATACACTTTCTTCTGTTTACTATTTCCATTAGAAGCATGAGAAGCATGTCCAGAATTAGTATTAGAAGGATTAGACCCTTTAGAATTATTAAAACTTTTCTTATGATGCTTATTAAGTGCAGTTAGAGATTTATTAGGTGTGAGTTGTCCTGAAACAATTAACCTTTCTTGGTCATTGATCAATCCTTTACAAAAATCATCAAAAGTTTGCTTCGTAGTACTTTGAGACAATTCTAGAGCTCTATTCCTAGTTTGGATGAACATATCAAAAC